>JAJJMB010017748.1:2691892-3098389 GCA_023531105.1 Papaver atlanticum | reverse complement strand
TTAACCACGTACTCCCCTGTTTTCTTCAACTCGATTATCCATCCAATCCTATCCGACAAAATAAGCCATACCAGGCTTGTTAAGACCAGTCACATCATCCCAACAATTCCCAGCCATTGAGTCTCATGAAATCACGTCAAATTCTTGATTCTAAACTCTGCCAGTTCACTGCTCCATTTTCCCGCCAAAAACTCGAATTTGAAATGTAGAGGATGAAGTGCCCTGATCAAAAACATGGGCGCCTTTAACATCTCGGCCGCCTTGGGGTAGCCCTTATCCATTTTGAGGGTGCCTTTAGTAATTTTGTGGGTGCCTTTAACACTTTTTTTTGGGTGTTTTCAACACTTTTTCGGGGTTCCTCCGGTGTATTTCTGGGGTGCTTCCGGTGCATTTCTGGTGTGCCTTTAGTACTCTATCCTGGGGTGTAAAACACCACTTTCCGAGCCAATTTTGCCGTAAGAGCTTATCCCTAGAAAAGACTTAAAACAACTTTATTAGAAATAAAATGAGTCATAGATAATGTAGTTATGGGTGAAAATGCGTCACACTTACGTGCTTATCAATATTCGATCTCATTTGGTGTAACCCTTATGATTTGTGTGGCTTTTTGATTTAGCGGGATTAAGTTCTAGCCCATGTTGGTAGGATTTATCAAAGATCATAAGGTTTTCCGATTGAAACTCATATTTTAAAAGTCACAATATTTTGAATCAATTTATGTTTTCATAAGTTGTGTTTAGCATAACATATGTGTTTCGGGTTTTCAACTTTTGTTATTGGCACGCATTAGTTAAAACCGATTCAACCTTTCTCTGGTAAATGTTGCTTTTGTTGTTGTTCTTTTGTTCTTGCAAGAGGATGACAACACACTGGGGGAGAGTTCTTATTTGAACTTGCGCTTAATAATATATCTTTCTGGGGAGAAGTGGCTGCGAAAATTGAGGTAACGATTTTATTGGTTAGTTAATCGTTTTTCCTTTTTAAGAAAAGCCTGTTTATATTACATATATTTTGCTTTTGCTTAACAAAATTTCGGTACAATTGATATGTTCCATTATTGTGTATGGATTGTTTATTTGATTCAATTGTTTCCGGTTAAGAAAAACTGTATCAATTTATTTGGCTTATGGATTGGTATCTTCTTTATTGTTGTGTATCAAGTGTTTTTGCTTAACGAAATTAGGTGCAATTGCGGTGTTGTAATGTATATATTTGTTTCAATTACTTCCGGTTAAGGAAAATAATTTTGCAAGTCAATTTATTTTGGTTTGTATCTATTGTTTTTGGCTTAACAAAATCACAAGGTCATTTGTTTAGTCCAATTGATTCCGGATAAGAGAAACTAATTCTGATCTTAGTTAGACTTATCAATTGGAGGATTCTGTTATTCAAGTCTAATCGAATTCCTTGACAATAAAGGCTAGTTAACTAACCTAGTGTTTGTCTTGTCTAAATGGAAAGGTCTAAGTTATTGTCTGAATATTTAGAACCTAATGAGAAAAAAGAAAGTTAATTCTGATTTTTATTTTTGTCTTGTCGAATGAACCGATTGTGTATGTGTTCGAACTGTAAACCAAAAAATTTTGTTAATCGGTTCAACAAGGGAATTAAGTATCTTAGTCGATTTTTTGGACTATAAGGTAAAATTTCTTCGAGCAATTGTTTCCTTGATTACATATTGAAACTAAATTACTTTTGTAGTTTCGGTTTTAATAATGGTTATCTAAAATGGTATGTGAAACCTTCGTGCTTAACTCTTATAGATTGTATACAAGTTTTATAGATTTGTAAAATCCTTTCGGTTTGTCCTTTATTTGCTCAAACCTTTGTCATTTTTTGACATAAAGGGGGAGAAATATATGGAGTAAACAAGTGATTTTTAATCACTAGGAAAGGACAATTATGCTGAAATGTTATATCTAACGAAAGAGTAAAGCATTGACTAATGGGGAGAAACATATCATATTGTTGAGTAGTATTTCATACTACAAAAGGGGAATAACAAAGATGTTCGGATTGAATATTTACCTAGCTTGCCTCTAGGGGGTGGGGAGGGGGGGGGGGGGGGGGGGGAAAAAGCTTTTGTTATTCAAATGTCAACAACGGCATTAATTGATTGAATATTTGCAGGTTATTGTGCTGTTGAAACTTGGAATCAAGCGTATGAAGAATGATTTATTTTGTAATTCGTTTAGCTTCATATGTAAATAGAGTTTTTTCACTAAAATTGACAAAGGGGGAGATTGTTAGAGCATAGCTCGGTTGAACTCACCAAGCGTTGGTATGTCAAGTTTGGTTGTCATATTTTAGTATAAAAACTCATCTAGAGTCGCTTGATTAAATACTAGAGTCAACTTCGTTTAGGTTAGACTAGAAAGTCTAGGAATGTTGAGACATACAAGTATTACTCCGTAGACCTGAAGAATAAGAAGCAGTAATGAACTCAAACGACGACATCATCCTTCCACTCGAGGTTAGTAATATTGACTTGAACTTGTTTCATTCCTAACGTATCTTATAAGTCGTGCTATATTGAAAACATAACATGCGAAGCTGTACATATTGTATATAATACTCTAGTGAACAGACATGATCATAGTAGTGTGGTCATAGTATTAAGGAGTGATATTATGAAGTATAACGCTTATCTTTTGAACTTTGCAGATATGATATCGACATAATCTTGTATATAGTTTTATGATTATGTGAATGGGTGTATGGTAAAGATTTTATATTAGGAAACAATGTTTTACATTTGTTTAAAGGAAGTACGTTCGTGAACTTGTTTCATGAATCGAAAGGGAAATCAATAGGTTTATTGGTCCAGCTATTCATTGCATATTCTTTGGATGACCAATATGTGTGAGTTGGTAGAACCGATCTTAACTCAAGTTATGTATCTTGGTATAACCGATCACAATACCTAGACTAGTGATTTGGTATGACCGGTCCTGGTAATTGGTGTAACCGATCCTAAGTAATCACCATGAGATGGTATGATCGATCCTTGTAATTGGTGTGACCGATTCTTGTAATTGGTGTGACCGATCATAAGTGGTTGTGTGACCGATCCTTGTTATTGGTATGACCGATCCTAGTGACTGGTGTGACCGATCATAAGTAGGTACCATGTTTAGGTAGAGCTGATCCTAGTGATTGGTATAACCGATACGAATCCATGTATGTGACTTGGTAGGACCGATCACAACTAATCATTGTCACTTGGTATGACCGATCACATAGTAGTCTTGGAATACTGGTAGAACCAATTCTAAACATGTTTCAAAGTATGGTAGAACCGATTCCAAGAAGCAAATCCATGTAAATACGAAATAAGGATTTACGGAGTAAAGATGTAAATATATTTTGAACATGAGCAGTAACTCTTATCATTTATTGTTCAAAGATATTCCTTGGTACTCAAGGTGATCCGGTGCCGAAATAAATTAAGAATCTTTTAATTAAGGTTTTTGGTTTTATATACTTTAATTACCAGCAATTAATACATAGCTCTAGAGAATAAAAATTAGTAATGTGCATTTACTAATTGGAGATTTTCTATGAGAGATTTAGGAAAATATTGGACCAACATTTATAGGAATTAGGAAAACCGAATTTGGGAATTCATTTCATATCTTGAGAATATTTTCGGTTTTGGAAATTCCTTGGTGTCCATACATCCTTGGTCTATAAATATCTAAGTTTGCATTTCTAGCAAACTATCCTAAGGGCTAGGAAAACTTCATTATTTGTTGTTTCTGGTAGAGTCATCTATTCAGCAAGAAAAGTATCCTAGTTAGGTGAAACCTCGTACGACCGCTCGTTTAAAGACTTCTGTGGGATTAAGAAGCTCTACGAGTACCGTTGGTGGGAAACTAGTTAATTGCAGTGTTATTATTTTTCGATTTGATTTGATTGACTAACGGTTATTGAAACTTTGATTGCACCTAGTTTGTTTATTCTTGAGAATCTTCTCTTCTGATATAAGATTCACTCAGACTAGATCAAGGTATCGACTGGATCTTTAGAACTGTTATTAGATCTAAAGACATCTTGAGATAATCCATTATTAACAGAGTCCATTTTGTGTGTGATTGATCACAAGAGATTCAAGTGGTGTTGTGCAGGTATTTGAAGGCAATAGAAGATTTGAAGACGAAGAAGAATTCTTATTAGTTTTTATATCTTGTGGATTTAGTGCACAAACCTTGATCGGATGGGATCCAACTAGAATCATTTTATCTTTGATAGATCTGATTGATTAGTTGCGTGAGATCGTCATTCTCTATATTTATCTTTGAGATCTATATTAATTTAGTGTAAATCTATACTTGACTATTTCAGTAGTTATGGGATATATTGATCTAGCCAGACAAAGGAGTTTATTATATTAAACATAAGAACCTTTGTAGACAACTCATCATAATCTTGTAGTAAGATTGATTAGAGTGGTTACCAAACAGATCCTTCCTTTGTAGTTTGGAATATGATCCAAAGGACTTGCTATTCACGTGCGTGACACTAGAATTCGAAGGCGCAGGGATACTGAGGGAACTAATTAGCTAGGGGTAGTCTACTTGGTCTCAAATATACAAAGTTGGTATTATATTTTTTATAATGGCTTAATTATGAGAGTATTCAAAACTGGACTAGGTCCTGGGGTTTTTATGCATATGCAGTTTCCTCGTTAGCAAAATCTTGCTTTGCCATTTACTTTTCTTTTCCGCATTATAATTGTTTTGTTATAATTAAAGTAAATTGCACTTGTACGTTAATTCCTAATCACTTGATATTGATCATATAGTAAATCGGTTTCGGACCGTAACTATTATCAAGTGAATATCAAGTTGTCGTATTGTCTCGACTTTGTCCATAGACAATCACACTTGGTATCAGACTTATAGGTTGAAATAAAAAGATTATGGTGTATTTGGATACCATCGTCTTTTCAGCTACAAACACAGACTTATGAGGATATTAGCGTGTTTGCCTGCTCTAATACAAATTAAAAAACGCGGGGGTACAACAACCACACCCAACTATTTCGTTTAGCAATCTATATGGACTAAACTCAAATATAATTCCAAGAGTATCAACTTAATGAAACTCAATCAAGAAAGATAACAAAGAGCTTTATCTCTTTCTCAACACAATCAGTAAATCAAACAGATACGAATCCGTGAACCTGATTGTTATGAGAATAACTTGGATGGTACCAAAGGCCAATTTTCGAGTGTCAATCAAGTTTTATCCAACAAACATGGTCGGATTTATCAACTGTGATTGAAAAACGCACAACTTGTGATATTTCAACTATATAAAGAAAATATAATGCGGAAAAGAAATAACACAGATTCCATAAATTTTGTTAACGAGGAAACCATAAATATAGAAAAACCCAGGGACCTAGTCCAGACTTGAACACCACACTGTATTAAGCCGCTACAGACTCTAGCCTACTAGAAGTTAACTTCGAACTGGAATGTAGTTGAGCCCTAACCAAGCTTCACATCGATTAAGGTATAGTCGCGTTCCTTACGCCTCTTAAATCTTGCAAGACTCTGTGCACTTGATTCCCCTAGCTAACGTCATTTACAACCTAGAAGTTGCTACGACCCAAAGTCGAAGACTTATAAACAAATCTGCCTTCCACAGATAAGTCTATTTTATTTATTATTTCCGTCTTAAGATAAAGATCAAGGTGAACAGGAAACTCAACTAATAATCCGGACTTATACTCCCGAAGAGCATCCTAGAATATTAGTCACCTCACAATAACCTAACTGATTAACAGAAGAAGTTATTGCGAAATCACAAAAGTCTGAGACGAATAAACTGTTGTGATTACTTTTTATATCTTACCTATCGGAGATAAATCTCGAGAAAACCTTGAAGAAGATTAAACTCAATACGATAGAAAAGTAAGATAAGGATACGCAACTACAAAAAAAATAGTTGAACCTGGCTTCACGAATCCCAAGCGAAGTCTTTAAGTTGTTAAAACTAGTAATGGTTTTCAGAAGAACTAGAAACCTAGGTTAAGAAAGAATCGACTCTAGTTTGCAACTAGGACAAATGAACGTGTCGGGATTAGGTTTCCCATATGCTAGAGCTTCTCCTTATATAGTCTTCCAAATCAGGGTTAATCAAAGCTAAGATAGCTTAGTAACAAAGCAATTAATATACACCGTTAGATGAACTTCTGATTTAAGATTCAAGCTAAGTTTTCTTAGAAAATAAGTAATCAATCTCCACCGTTTGATGGTTTAGCTTGATATACACAAATGTAATATAATTATATTCAGATATGGATGAACCGTGCCTAAACGTGTATAACAAGTTTGCTTGGTAACATTTAACCGAAGTTAGCCATATGAACACTTTTAGCTTAGCTATATTCATCTAACACTTCTAGACTCAATCAAATAATCAACCAATCATGATAGATAATCAAACGTATCTGAATGTGTTTTAATAGAGTTTTTCAAATGTTAACTATCTCATAGAAATATTCATGTAGCATTTGAAACATATTCGGCTTGGTTTGTAAGTGTACAAAGTACTTATACAAGAACCAATTCATGAACATAATGCCATGGTTTGCAGACTGAGTTCGCATAACTTAAAGAATTAAGAATCCAGGGATTTCAATTCACAAACAGAGTTCGCAAACAAACCTGAGTTCATGAGTATATTCGCAAACTGAGTCCGCAAACTACCGCTCCGGACCTTGCCTATTTTTTCCGTTCGATAACACTGTTCGCAAACCACAGTTCCGTACCCATCACAGATAAACTCATTCGCAAACAAGAGTTCCGGACCCGAACTAGTACTTCATAGTTTGCATACTGGGTACGCATACTGTGTTGTATCCAGACATTGGTAGTAGTTCTAAAACTCTCATTAATCGATTTGAAACATCCTTAGAAGACGATAATGGTAATCTTACACATACCACTAGCTTCAAGTAATCTTCAAATTATTATTTGATCAATATGAAACATCCCAAGTTAACATCAAATGATTGTCTCACACAGATCATGTAAGATATCCAAGGTAATTTTCACATGATCATCTTGACTTAATATTTAGTTTCCAACAAATGAATTGTTTACAACAAAAGTTGTCAAGTAGATGATGAAGCATTCTAAGCTTTAAACTCGTATTTCGAGAATTATATAACGAGATAAACTCGACTCGAAATTTCAAATGTGTATAACACAAAGTCTATATAGCTATACGACTTAGTCTCATTTGTAGATAGAATTGAATAGACTTCTGAGTGATAGATAAGTTTTAGTCTCCACATACCTTTTGTCATCGAAGTCCCTCCAAGCTCTTCAGTAGATCTCCTTCTTCAATTGGTGAACATCATGAAGTCTAAAGCTCAACTACACACTTCTATCTTAATCCGAGACATAGCTATAAGTAGACTAAAAATCAAGATATACTTTTGATCAACTAAACTTGAAAGACAAGCTTGAGATAGCAACGCTTGCGAGTTAGACCGAGCAGTGATCTAGCACCAAGTGCTATTTGTGAACCTATATTTAGTTTCATATAATTTCCTCGCTGATGCAATTTGATGGTACATGCTTGAATTTAATCTTTTGATGTGCTATGCTTATAGTATACCAGTGATATTTCCGACTCTAAAACATATAATAGGTGATGTCGATAGAACGAAGAATAAATAAATATTTTAGAGTTATCTTATACGGGCTTGAGTATTCACATTTCTTAATGTAAATATACGTTCAGAAAGAGGAGATGAGAGCAACACAACGAAGAAGGAACAAAAATCATACTTTTCTATTTCCACCAAGGCAGCTAATTGTACAAAAAATAGAATAAAAACCTAATTACGATCATAAAATAAAAAATACTAATAACAATATTCCACCACCGCTCCCCGGCAGCGGAGCCAAAAATTAATAGGATAATAACCTATATGTAAAATAACCGCAATCGCACGGCGTCTACAATATAGACAACGGCAAGTATACGTCGAACTCACGGGGAGGAGATGGTATGATCGATCCTTGTAATTGGTGTGACCGATTCTGGTAATTGGTGTGACCGATCATAAGTGGTTGTGTGACCGATCCTTGTTATTGGTATGACCGATCCTAGTGACTGGTGTGATCGATCACAAGTAGGTACCATGTTTAGGTAGAGCTGATCCTAGTGATTGGTATAACCGATCCAAATCCATGTATGTGAATTGGTAGGACCGATCACAACTAATCATTGTCACTTGGTATGACCGATCACATAGTAGTCTTGGAATACTGGTAGACCCAATTCTAAACATGTTTCGAAGTATGGTGGAACCGATTCCAAGAAGCAAATCCATGTAAATACGAAATAAGGATTTGCGGAGTAAAGATGTCAACATACTTTGAACATGAGCAGTAACTCTTATCATTTATTGTTCAAAGATATTCCTTGGTACTCAAGGTGATCCGGTGCCGAAATAAATTAAGAATCTTTTAATTAAGGTTTTTGGTTTTATATGCTTTAATTACCAACAATTAATGCATAGCTCTAGAGAATAAAAATTAGTAATGTGCATTTGCTAATTGGAGATTTTCTATGAGAGATTTAGGAAAATATTGGACCAACATTTATTGGAATTAGGAAAACCGAATTTGGGCATTCATTTCATATCTTGAGAATACTTTCGGTTTTGGAAATTCCTTGGTGTCCAAACATCCTTGGTCTATAAATATCTAATTTTGTATTTCTAGCAAACTATCCTAAGGGCCAGGAAAACTTCATTATTTGTTGTTTCTGGTAGAGTCATCTATTCAGCAAGAAAAGTATCCTAGTTAGGTGAAACCTCGTACGACCGCTCGTTTAAAGACTTCTGTGGGATAAAGAAGCTCTACGATTACCGTTGGTGGGAAACTAGTTAATTGCAGTGTTATTAGTTTTCGATTTGATTTGATTGACTAACGGTTATTGAAACTTTGATTGCACCTAGTTTGTTTATTCTTGAAAATCTTCTCTTCTAATATAAGATTCACTCAGACTAGATCAAGGTATCGACTGGATCTTTAGAACTGTTGTTAGATCTAAAGACATCTTGAGATAATCCATTGTTAACAGAGTCCATTTTGTGTGTGATTGATCACAAGAGATTCAAGTGGTGTTGTGTAGGTATTTGAAGGAAATAGAAGATTTGAAGACGAAGAAGAATTCTTATTAGTTTTTATATCTTGTGGATTTAGTGCACAAACCTTGATCGGATGGGATCCAACTAGAATCATTTTATCTTTGATAGATCTGATTGATTAGTTGCGTGAGATCGTCATTCTCTATATTTCTCTTTGAGATCTATATTAATTTAGTGTAAATCTATACTTGACTATTTCAGTAGTTATTGGATATATTGATCTAGCCAGACAAAGGAGTTTATTATATTAAACATAAGAACCTTTGTAGAAAACTCATCATAATCTTGTAGCAAGATTGATTAGAGTGGTTACCAAACAGATTCTTCCTTTGCAGTTTGCAATATGATCCAAAGGACTTGCTATTCACGTGCGTGACTCTAGAAGTCGAAGGCGCAGGGATACTGAGGGAACTAAGTAGCTAGGGGTAGTCTGCTTGGTCTCAAATATACGAAGTTGGTATTAGATTTTGTATAACGGCTTAATTCTGAGAGTATTCAAAACTGGACTAGTTCCCGGGGTTTTTATGCATATGCAGTTTCCTCGTTAGCAAAATATTGCTTTGCCATTTACTTTTCTTTTCCGCATTATAATTGTTTTGTTATAATTAAAGTAAATTGCACTTGTACGTTAATTCCTAATCACATGATATTGATCATATAGTAAATCGGTTTCGGACCGTAACTATTATCAAGTGAATATCAAGTTGTCGTATTGTCTCGACTTTGTCCATAGACAATCACACTTGGTATCAGACTTATAGGTTGAAATAAAAAGATTATGGTGTATTTGGGTACCATCGTCTTTTCAGCTACAAACACAGACTTATGAGGATATTAGCGTGTTTGCCTGCTCTAATACCAATTAAAAAACGCGGGGGTACAACAACCACACCCAACTATTTCGTTTAGCAATCTATATGGACTAAACTCTAATATAATTACGAGAGTATCAACTTAATGAAACTCAATCAAGAAAGATATCAAAGAGCTTTATCTCTTTCTCAACACAATCAGTAAATCAAGCAGATAGGAATCCGTGAACCTGATTTTTATGACAATAACTTGGATGGTACCAAAGGCCAATTTTCGAGTGTCAATCAAGTTTTATCCAACAAACATGGTCGGATTTATCAACTGTGATTTAAAAACGCACAACTTGTGATATTTCAACTATATAAAGAAAATATAATGCGGAAAAGAAATAACACAGATTCCATAAATTTTGTTAACGAGGAAACCATAAATATAGAAAAACCCAGGGACCTAGTCCAGACTTGAACACCACACTGTATTAAGCCACTACAGACTCTAGCCTACTACAAGTTAACTTCGAACTGGAATGTAGTTGAGCCCTAACCAAGCTTCACATCGATTAAGGTATAGTCGCGTTCCTTACGCCTCTTAAATCTTGCAAGACTCTGTGCACTTGATTCCCCTAGCTAACGTCATTTACATCCTAGAAGTTGCTTCGACCCAAAGTCGAAGACTTATAAACAAATCTTCCTTCCACAGATAAGTCTATTTTATTTATTATTTTCGTCTTAAGATAAAGATCAAGGTGAACGGGAAACTAAACTAATAATCCGTCCTTATACTCCTGAAGAGCATCCTAGAATATTAGTCACCTCACAATAACCTAACTGATTAACAAAAGAAGTTATTGCGGAATCACAAGAGTCTGAGACGAATAAACTGTTGTGATTACTTTTTATATCTTACCTATCGGAGATAAATCTCGAGAAAACCTTAGAGAAGATTAAACTCAATACGATAGAAAAGTAAGATTAGGATACGCAACTACAAAAAAAATAGTTGGACCTGGCTTCACGAATCCCAAGCGAAGTCTTTAAGTTGTTAAACCAAGTAATGGTTTTCAGACGAACTAGAAACCTAGGTTAAGAAAGAATCGACTCTAGTTTGCAACTAGGACACATGAACGTGTCGGGATTAGGTTTCCCATATGCTAGAGCTTCTCCTTATATAGTCTTCCAAATCAGGGTTGCTTACAATCAAAGCTAAGATAGCTTATAACAAAGCAATTAATATACACCATTAGATGAACTCCTGATTTAAGATTCAAGCTAAGTTTTCTTAGAAAATAAGAAATCAATCTCCACCGTTTGATGATTTAGCTTGATATACACAAATGAAATATACTTATATTTAGATATGGATGAACCGTGCCTAAACGTGTATAACAAGTTGGCTCAGTAACATTTAACCGAAGTTAGCCATATGAACACTTTTTGCTTAGCTATATTCATCTAACACTTCTAGACTCAATCAAATAATCAACCAATCATGATAGATAATCAAACGTATCTAAATGTGTTTTAATAGAGTTTTTCAAATGTTAACTATCTCATAGAAATATTCATGTAGCATTTGAAACATATTCAGCTGGGTTTGTAAGTGTACAAAGTACTTATACAAGAACCAATTCATGAACATAATGCCATGGTTTGCAGACTGAGTTCGCATAACTTAAAGATTTAAGAATCCAGGGACTTCAGTTCACAAACAGAGTTCGCAAACAAACCTGGGTTCATGAGTATATTCGCAAACTGAGTCCACAAACCACAGTTCCGGACCTTGCCTATTTTTTCCGTTCGATAACACTGTTCGCAAACCACAGTTCCGTACCCATCACAGATAAACTCGTTCGCAAACAAGAGTTCCGGACCCGAACTAGTACTTCACAGTTCGCATACTGGGTACGCATACTGTGTTGTATCCAGACATTGGTAGTAGTTCTAAAACTCTCATTAATCGATTTGAAACATCCTTAGAAGACGACAATGGTAATCTTACACATACCACTAGCTTCAAGTAATCTTCAAATTATTATTTGATCAATATGAAACATCCCAAGTTAACATCAAATGATTGTCTCACACAGATCATGTAAGATGTCCAAGGTAATTTTCACATGATCATCTTGACTTAATATTTAGTTTCCAACAAATGAATTGTTTACAACTAAAGTTGTCAAGTAGATGATGAAGCATTCTAAGCTTTAAACTCGTATTTCGAGAGTTATATAAACGAGATAAACTCGACTCGAAATTTCAAATGTGTATAACACAAAGTCTATATAGCTATACGACTTAGTCTCACTAGTAGATAGAATTAAATAGACTTCTGAGTGATAGATAAGTTTTAGTCTCCACATACCTTTTGTCATCGAAGTCCCTCCAAGCTCTTCAGTAGATCTTCTTCTTCAATTGGTGAACATCATGAAGTCTAAAGATCAACTACACACTTCTATCTTAATCCAAGACATAGCTATAAGTAGACTAGAAATCAAGATATACTTTTGATCAACTAAACTTGACAGACAAGCTTAAGATAGCAACGCTTGCGAGTTCGACCGAGCAGTGATCTAACACCAAGTGCTATTTGTGAACCTATATTTAGTTTCATATATTTTTCTCACTGATACAATTTGATGGTGCATGCTTGAATTTAATCTTTTGATGTGCTATGCTTATAGTATACCAGTGATATTTCCGACTCTAAAACATATAATAGGTGGTGTCGATAGAACGAAGAATAAATAAATATTTTAGAGTTATCTTATACGGGCTTGAGTCTTCACATTTCTTAATGTAAATATACGTTCAGAAAGAGGAGATGAGAGCAACACAAGGAAGAAGGAACAAAAATCATACTTTTCTATTTCCACCAAGGCAGCTAATTGTACAAAAAATAAAATAAAAACCTAATTACGATCAGAAAATCAAAAATACTAATTACAATATTCCACCACCACTCTCCGGCAGCGGAGCCAAAAATTAATAGGATATTAACCTATATGTAAAATAACCGCAATCGCACGGCGTCTACAATATAGACAACAACAAGTATAGGTTGAACTCACAGGAAGCAGATTTAATATTTCTAATCGACTAACCAACAAGATATGGATTTTTGATTTTTTAGAAAATGTAATATGAAATAAATAAATTAAACTTAACTACTAAAGTAAAAACAAAGAGAGATAATCAATAACCAGGGTTTATAATATCCACCACTATTTCTATTTAATTACTGAAATGATGAAGTTAGTTGTTTAAATCAAGTAGAGATAGAGAAATTATGTGTGTGAATATGTATTTCAATTTCATGAATCCCCATTAAACAACGACAAATTTATTGATTCGGTAAATGCTCAGTCTAGCATCCAGATACTACATGATCGATCCATCACTAGTAGAGGAAGTCCCTCTCTCATCCATTGGTTGATTTTCAGTTGATCATCCATTGATCATAATTAGGGTTTTGAACTGAATGCTTTGTCTAGCATAATTCTGAACATGTTCAAACACCAATATTTTAATATTGATCCAACAATCAATATTTTAATTAATTAGTTAAATAATATACGGTTCAGCTACCAGTATTTTAATTAAAATTTTATCTGGTCTTGCTACCAGTTATTCATGGATCTAGCAGTATTTGCTCTGACTAGCAATACCTACTCTAACCATCAATGTTCCACCTGTCAATACCCTAATTGCTTCAGTTAGCACTATGGGTCACGACCAACAAGGTTCATAATTGCCATTTATGGCAATATTGATTCAACTATCAATATTTAATTGCTCAGAGCAATATTCCTCATATTGATTCGGCTATCAATATTCGAGTTGCAGTGTTTCTCATGTTGATTCAGCTATCAACATTTAAAAATTTCATACTGATCCAACTATCAGTTTTGGTTCGTCAGTCGACCATTATTTTAATATTATAATCTCTCCTTGTCATTCGACTGACTCATGATGCATGGATCGACAAAGGTCTTTTATGATCATTCAACAATGATTATTTTCATAAGTGCTCAGTGTACCAACATAATGATCTATGATCGATCCAGCAATCTCATAAAACCATAACTAAATCATTCGACTATCATTACTACTTCAACTAGCATAATGATACGTCGTGGCAATTCAACATTCATGGTCTGCAGAGCATGTTGCTGTTTAAACATTCCATGCTCTATCCATCATAATATTGAACTTTTTTTATAAGACTCATAGTCTTAGGTCAAAGATTGACCACTCACACATGAGACATCAATTCACGTCACATGGGAAGTTATAACTAGGGTTTTGTTCTGGAGGTCTACAACACGTGCGATGTGAGGTACATCGACGATGAGAATTGTGGTAAGTCGTGCTGACAGTTAAGTAGTAAATGCAATAGTGTATGATCGATCAACCCAGTCTTCCGTGCAAAGTGGAAATGTTTTTACCCGATCTCCCACTTCCTCATTCTTCCACTATCTTCAACTATCACCACTTACAAGAGATTGATGTGCTGCTATAAATAGGTTTCTAAACCTATGATCTGATAACAACAACAATTAACATTCATCACTGTCGAGTTATCAAATACTTTCAGAAGATTTCTCTCATTTCCACAGAGAATCATCTTTACAGCACAAGCCTTCGGTCTTGGGCATCTCAAAATTGATCCTAGGCAAATTTAATCCTGGGAATGTCAAATTTAATCTTGGGCATGGGCGTTGTTGATGGTGGTTTTTAGCTCAGGGGTAAAATCGTAAAATATTGTATTTAATGCGCTGTCATCCTGCAAAGGAAACAAAGCCATCTGAAAGTAATGAGTGCATAAATCTCTTCGCTCACAGATGTATTGAGCAATTCAATATATTTGTATATATAAAATTCACTCAGAATGGTGCATATAGCAACAATCCCACATATTCTATGAATTTTATTTAACACTAGCATTATCCACTAATGCATTGCCCACCTAGTATTTTCCTATGCTATGTTCCCCAGCTGAACTCTCAATATTAGCATGACATGACGATTAATGGTCACTGGCAGCGGAGTAAAACGAATCTCCCAAAGTGTCATATTGAGATCTGTATGAAAACACTCACACAGGCTACACCACTCTCTGATAAAGAGATTTTCGTGTCAACGCGCTTTTTAATTAAAAGTTAGCACGATCGACGCGCTAAAATTCCTTAAGGAAAACCTAGACTATCCATGTCATTCTTAAAGAGCAAACGCGGTCACACGATTTGGCCAGAAAATTCAACAAGCTTAGCCTCTTCCCAGCGGAACTAGGAAATCTCCATGATGTCCACCAGCGGGCCCACTAGAATCACAGCCGATCGGGGTCCTTCTAGTTCACCCGCAACACCCCTGATCGCTAGCCAGAACCAGGGTGATTGCGCTGTCGAAGGAGAAGCTCAAACGAGCTAAGACCGACCATAATGGTCTCAAATCTATCACATCCTCCCAATATAGCTAGCCTAGTTAGGCGGTTTAGATCTTCCTTCGATTGATTAAAGAGGTGCTGGCGTGTTCACCGGCGACCCAGCTCCATCCCTGGTCGATCGACTCGCTCATGGAAAGCCAAGAGTGCATCAAATCGTTTGCTCAAACTAGGGTGAACACGTTGTTTCAGAAACCCTAATTTGCGTTGCGGCAGCGTGCTGCTGTCGCAAATCGATCACAGTCGTCCATCTTTGCCAACCAAATTGAATGGATTAGATCCAATTTTAGGCGCTCCAATAGATGTCAGCATGCTCACCGGCAGCCCGCCTTTGCATCTGACCAATCGACCTGCTCAAACCAATGTCCGGTGCCTTGAATCGATTAGCCTAAATAAGATTTTCCATACGACTTCTAAACCCTAAATTTAATCAATGGCAGTATGCAACTGCCGCAAATCATCTCGTCCATCCAACTTCACTAGCCTAGTCGGATGGTCTAGACTTATAAAAACAATTGAATTTAGACTTATTTAAACTAAAAGTAGGGAAAATTTAAATCCAAATTTGTTTTTTAAGATTGAAAATAACCAAGACACTAGATTCCACTATTACACATGAATGAATGATGGTAAAAATTCCAAAACTCTAATTATTTTTAAAATCTCTTTTTCTTAATTCACAAATGATCAAGCATATTCTCAAAAATTAATTGTATCCCTTAAGCATAGATTATCTAACCAAAGTATAACCTATCTAATTGAATCACAACTAATTAGGAAAAATTATGCAAACAATTAAAATTCTGCAAAGCAGTGATTTGAGTGAATCATAAATTGCAAATTAGAGAAAAGTAAAATAATTACCAATTATTCATGCAACAATAGCTTCCTCCGTGCCTTGATTACGCGAGAATTAGCTCATCATTATCATGGAAACATGCTCAAAATTCATCTTTATTAATGCTCAAAAATGGTTCACAAATGATGAAATGGGAGAAAAAATGATAAAAACCGGGTTTTGTAACACTTATATTTGTTACAAAATCAATTGTTACAGAAAACGATAAAGGAATACCGTCACTGGCACTGTTGAAGAACGACGGTCTTTAAGGGTCTTATGTTCTTCGTACCTTCTTCACCAACAGAAAGCAGCAACTTCCTGTAACTTTTTTTCTCGATTTTTTTGATGCTCTAAAACGTCTCCCTATTCTCTCCCTGAACTCTATGCCCCCTCTATGAGTCTCCTACAACCTTTATATAGTCACAGGACCAAGAATACATTCGTAATAACTCAAAAATCTTCTCGATATCCAACCATTAACTCATGAATATTTTCTTTTCTGTTTTATGTTCTCACGCATCTGTTCGCAGTATACACGCTCCAACACTTCCTTGTTTGACTCCTCCACACTTCTGCAGCAACCAAACTCTATCAAAACTCAATCAACACACGTTCAAACATGCTATACTCCGAGATTGCATATTTTCTTCCCAACGAATATCTAGCCCAACTGAACGCATTAAAACACTCATACCACCATTGTTTGGGCATATCACGTTCATCCCAATCAAAATCAGTGATTGAATCTCACTGAAACTCCTCCAAAAATCCAACAGAAAATTGGAATTTTTCCAGCCAAAATTCTTTTTCAAACGATGAAGAAGGGTGTCCCCCTAACCAGATCGGGGGTGCGAATAGCAGGTGCCCAACTGAGGTGCCCCTTATCCAAACTGTGAGTCCGAATAACAAATGTCCCTTGGGTGCCTTTAGACTTTTTTTGGGGTGTTTTCAACACTTTTTCGGGGTTCCTCCGGTGTATTTCTGGGGTGCTTCCGGTGCATTTCTGGGGTGCCTTTAGTACTCTATCCTGGGGTGTAAAACACCACTTTTCGAGCCAATTTTGCCGCAAGAGCTTATCCCTAGAAAAGACTTAAAACAACTTTATTAGAAATAAAATGAGTCATAGATAATGTAGTTATGGGTGAAAATGCGTCACACTTACGTGCTTATCAGTAGTCGTTTGCGCTGCTTATATACAATTTTAATGATTTTACAGCAGTCATTAACTGTCACAAATCGTCTCAGCAACTTAACTTGGCTAGCCGATTTAAGCGGTCCAGATCTAACCTGGATCGACCGATAAGATTTTAGAATGGCTACCAGTCGCCACTCTACTATAGGGACCGACCGGCCACCCTCAGACACACGCACACAGCTCATACCAGCTCCCTGAAAATGGCCGGTCACGCTCCTTTTAAGACGTTCAACTCGCGACTAATTTGGACGAGCTCTAAAACAATGATGCTTCCTGCACATTGATTATTTTTTTAGCAACTTGTTTAAAAGCGATGCTTCATGAGTATCAATTATAAACGATGCTTTATAAATATTGATTCCACAAATAATTTTATTATTTGACCTAAAAGCACTATATGCTACTTTAAGCAACGAGTCTCATGACTTGACGCATTCAGCAGCCTGCTGTATATATTTTTCCCATAAAATACTCGAGAATCAGACATGTGAAAAACTGGGGATGTTCACTGGGTATTGGTCTGGTGGTTTACGGCGTGCGGCGTGTGTTAGAGCACTGCTCGGTCGAACTCGCAAGCGTTGCTATCTCAAGCTTGTTGTCAAGTTTAGTTGCCAAAACTATAAGTCTTGATTTCTAGTCTACTTATAGCTAAGTCTCGGACTAGGATAGAAAGTGTAGTTGAGCTCTAGACTCCACGGCGTTCATAATCCAAAGACGAAGAACTACTCAATGAACTGGTGGAACTTCATCGACTAAAAGGTATGTGGAGACTTGAACTTATCTATCACTCAAAAAGTCTATCTACTCTATCTCCTATCTTGAGACAAAAGTCGTATTACTATATAGACTTCGATTATACACATTTGCTATTTCAAGCCGAGTTTATCTCGCTCTCGAAATATGTGTTGGTAAGCTTTCGCTTTGGCCAAGTTCATCTTTACAAGTGACGAAAGTCATGTTGATTATTTCAATATCTTGAAAATTGCTTTGATGAAAATTAGTGTGTGAATAACCTCTATTTAACATCCTCTAAGAATGTTTCAATGATTGAAATAAATAGTTTAGAATATGTAACCATCTTTGGATATAAACATATATAGTGTGTTCGCACATTAGTGTATAAGTCCAAAACCGGGAACCAAATGTATGCATACTTGTGTGTATACAAAATGGTTGATGGAGACTGGGTAAGTATGCATAACGTACGCATACTGGCGAAAGTTCACGTCCGTGAATTTCTGCTGAGTTTGGAAATCAAAACCAACTCAATCCGGTTACCTAAGTATGCGTACCCGTATGCATACTGGCGGAAAGTTCACGTCCATGAATTTCTGCTGAGTTTGAAAACCAAACCAAACTCAAATCCGGTTACTTAAATACGCATACCCGTACGCATACTTAAGTGTGTTACTTTCTAAAATTGGTTTATTCGTGAACTTAAATTTATATAAACTAAGGAATGCATATTTGCAAACCGTGGCTATAAAGTTCATGAATCGATTCGAGTGAATCAAAAATAATTTTGCTTCGATTGTGTCTTGTATATTTCTATGAGATCTAAGCAATTGAACAACTCTTGAACTAGTTTATTTGAGTCATTTGAACTAGTTATGGTGAAGATAAATAAGGTTGATATGAAAGTGCTCATATGGCTAAGCATTTGGTTAACTACTGTTGAACAAACGACTTGTACACGTTTAGGTACGGTTACACAAACCTAAATGACGTATATTTCATTTGTGTATAACAAGCTAAGTTCGATCTAACGGTTGAAAGATATTAGCTTGAATCTAATCAGGTTTTCATCCAACGGTGAATATTGAATGCTTTGTTACCAAGGTAACTTAGATTGCAAACCCTGATTTGGAGACTAATAAAGGAGAACTCTAGAAACTGGGAAAGGTAATCCCCACACCTCCTGTGTGATACTAGTTTTATAAGCTAGAGTCGATTCTCCTTTAACCTTAGGTTTCTATCGAGACCCTGTATGTTAACGAATTGAAGAATTCATTGGGATTGTGAAGCCAGACCCAACTATTTTATTTGTAGTTGCGTGATCTGATCTTTCCCGATTCTATCTATTGAGTACAATTGAAATAATTGACTCGAGATTAATTTTTCCGATAGGCAAGATAAAAGTAATCACAAACATCTTCGTCTCATCGTTTGTGATTCCACAATATCTAGTTTCGCCATCATACGATTTAGATTATTGTGAGGTGATTGATAATTCTAGGCTGTTCTTCGGGAATATAAGTCCGGGTTATCGATTAGTTCCTGTTCACCTTGATTTATCAAAAGACGGAACAAAACTTGTAGGTATTTCTGTGGGAGACAAATTTATCTATTCTTGTAGACTTTTCTGTGTGAGACAGATTTGTTTATTAAAGTCTTCGACTTTGGGTCGTAGCAACTCTTAGATGTGGGTGAGATCATCTAAGGGAATCAAGTGCATAGTATCATGCTGGGATCAGAGACGTAAGGAGCGCAATTGTACCTTGGATCAGTGTGAGATTGATTGGGGTTCAACTACAATCCAGATCGAAGTTAGTTTGTAGTAGGTTAGTCTCTGTAGCGGCTTAATACAATGTGTGTTCAATCTGGACTAGGTCCCGTGGTTTTTCTGCATTTGCGGTTTCCTCGTTAACAAAACTTCTGGTGTCTGTGTTATTTCTTTTCCGCATTATATTTTGTTATATAATTGAAATATCACAGGTTGTGCGTTGAATCAATAAATTGGGAAATCCGACCTTTGGTTGTTGATTGAAATTGATTGATACTTGAACATTGGTCTTTGGTACCGTTCAAGTTAATTTCTCTTGTATTCAATTAGACTCGCAGATTTCTATTTGCTTGAGTAAGGATTGAATCGACAAATTGAGATATAACTCTTTGATATACTTTTTATTAAGATTGAGTCTGACTGTCTAGTTAATTCTCTTAAAAGTATATTGGAGTTAGTCCATACAGATTGCTAAGAGAATTATTGGGTGAGGATGTTGTACCCCCACTTTTTCAATTGGTATCAGAGCAGGCAAACACGTTTAAGACCTTATAAGTATGTGTTTGTAACGATCTGACTCTATGGACGGTAGTAATATCTCTGATAAACGCGTCACCAGAAATAAAAGTTCTGTTTCAACAATATCTATTAAAGAGAAAGATTCATCAATCTCAAATATAGATGAACCTAGTGTTATGACGAAACAGACTGACACTGACATGTGTTATCCCGATTACCCTTCAAAAGAGTCTATCTCCGTTAATAAAAGGGAATCAGCTGAAGAGAGTAAATTGATTCTAAATCTCGTTAGGATCCAAGATGGTAGATTTAATCGGTTGAAAAACAATGTCAATGTTCTTCTCGGTATAGTAAGAGATTGTGACTCTAAAGAAAAAGCTCATTGTAAAGAAAATACTGAAGTTCAGTCTTCACGTATCTCTCTCGTGGCGAGCCTCAAAAAGGATGCTTTGGAAATTGAACATCTCTTGAGTAAACTCTCGATTCAAGGATGTTCAAAAAAGTCCACTATACCATCTACTTCTATTGCAACTGAGAGAGTTCCAGTTTCAGAAGTAAAATCGGAATTTCCTTCTATTGGAAAATATGTGCCTATAACCTCTTCTAATCAAGGATGTTGCACATCACATGGAAGGAAGAAATCTCCAAACGATGATGTTAATACGATACCTTCTAATCACTTTCATGATCAGAAAGTATGTCTCTTTTGTGATTCAAAAGGGCCTGTTAAGCAAAAGAGAAACTCTAGGTTGAATAACAATTCCATTGTTCGACTTCAACACACCTTAGACTTAAACCTCAAAGGTGTAACTGACATTCGTATGTCTAAACCAATTGGTTTCAGTACTCACTCTGTGTATTCTACCAGGAAAGTCAGTTCTATGAGTTCCTCAAATGCTCAGAAGCTTAACAGACGTCTCAACAAAAATCGTCTAAAAAGAGATCAGGAATTTTCTTCTGTCAAAAAAGGAGATAATGTTACTTTTGATATGAACAGAGTGTCAGGAGAAGGGAGAAAAAATGATGATATGATAAATAACCTAAAAGTGATAATTGAAGGTTATAAAGAAATCGTTAACATGCTGTCAACCGCCTCTAGTCAAAATTCTTCTGGTAAGATCCCAAAAGAGATTCTTTCCGAGACTTGAAAGGAAAAAGAGACTCAACCATGAACATCGTTCATTTAATAAGCTTAAAGCTCATTCTTGTGCTAATTAATCACAAAGGTTGAGAACTTACTCATCAAAATCCTGTTGAGTAAGTTGTGTTAATAATCAGGTATACTTTTGTCAAAATTGTTTTCTGTTTAGTTGAGCTATTTTCTTATCGTTTATAGCTAAACTATTGTATGCAGACAACCTTTCTTAAGTATTTGCTGTGTTTGAAGACGTTCTTCGTTTTGCCTTTTTTTTCCCTTGCTTTCAAAGAAGTTTTCATTGGAATTATGTTGCTTGCTACTCTTGTGCTCTAAATTGTTTCTCTACAGAGATATAGAATTTATTGAGCCAAAATTTTGTGAAGGTATTCACGTAGCAAAATTTCTGTTGTGTCGTAAAATACGACTCTTTGTGTTTTTATTTTAAGGGTAAAGTTGTGTTCGTACGGGTACCCATGTTACCGTCACGAATCAATTTTTGGAAACCCTAAAAATTACCTTCCCTAAGAAACCATTTAAATACACAACCCCTTGAGTCACGAACGCATACTCTAGGTTATTCTGTGCTTTGTCAAGAATGTCTTCATCTTCACACTCTGGTGATTTTTCAAGAGGTTTTCTTGATAAAGGTATTGGTTTTGAGTTCAAATGGAGGAAGAAAAGAACCCTAGTAGAAGATGATCATCCTAATGCCTCATGTTACTATGCATATACACATCAGGATGTTTAGAATGAGGATATGGTTTCTGCTGAAGTGGTTCATGATTTTCGTAAATATTTTGAGGAAGCAAAACTGCAGCTCGTTGATACTTTGAAGAGTCTTGATGTGTTAAGAATTGAGTTGAAAAAGGTTATTTCTGACCTTTGTCTCATAAAGAAACATGTTAAAGATCTTCTCAATGAGGATATCTTCTCTGAAGAACCAGTAGATGCTGTCAAGCACAAGCTCAAAGACCTCAAGGCTCGTGAGGATTCCAAAACGTCTATGTGATTTCAGTTCGTGTTCGGTTTTGGTGGTTTAGGAGTCTGTATTTGTTCATTAGCTTGTTGATTTTATTTTTTATAAGGAAACTTCTTATGAGAATTTTATTCTTGTGTTTTTAAGAAGAATAACTAGAGTTTGAAATAGCCATTATTGTGATTACACATAGCTATGTCCAACGATTTTCATCTTCAATGTTTTTAGATTTATTTGTTTAAATTCTAAATTATTTTTTTGGAAGATGATTTTTGCAGTATTAATCTTTATGGTTTTATATATTGCAATTTGTTATGGGATATGTGTGTTTGTGTTTGCGTCCGCGAACTATGATTGTCATATACGTTGTCAAAAGTTCGTACGTCGATATGCAAATATTGATAAAAGAATGAATGAACTTTTGACAAAGACAAAAGTTAAGCCTTTTATGTCATTATGCAAATATTGATGGAAGAAAGGATGAGCTTTTGTTTACAAAGATTAAGTCTATTGTATGTCATTGTGCAAATAGTGATGGAAGATAGAATGAATCTTTGTCTATTCCGCAGTATTGATCTTCCCTGATCCATATTTTATGCATATAATGTGTGGCTCCGTAAGTCTTCTTATGTTGAGCATTTCCAATTAGATTAATCATGGGTTCTCTTGTGGTTAATTTGGTTGAGTATTCCGGTTGAATTAATCATGGGTTCTCTTGCGGTTAATTCAATTGAGTATTTTGGGTACAATTGCATATTCTTATATGATTTGTTGTTGTCCAAAGAAATCCTTTTTTTCTTGTGAAAGTAAGGTCGCTCTTGTTGTTTTTTCGGGAATGACATTATATGGGGGAGAGTTCTTATTTGAACTTGTGCTTTATTGCCAAATCTTTATGGGGAATGCGGTTGTGGAATATTATGGGGGTTATCTTGTATCTTTATAAACTCCTTGATGAATGCATTTAGTTTCGGATATATGATTACATCTAAAAAGTTGATATGTGCTGTCTTTTGGTCATGAAATGTCTCTATGGAAATTTCATTAGGATCCCACTAGTTTTCGTACCTTTGCCAATTTTATTGAAAAAAGGGGGAGAATTAATGTGTAGTTCACACTACAAATACATATGGTTTTCTGATCATTATGTAAGGGGAAGTGGTTTCCATGTGAGATGGAATATTGACTAAGGGGGGGTGATACATATCACCATAGTATTGTTGTCAAAGTTGTGATACTATTGAACTTTGATGTTGCGTAATAATACTATGACACTGTGTAACAATGATTGACAGCTTTTGTTTTCTCATTGTTATGGCTACGGATTTTCAACAACGATGATGCTGAACTTACAACCTTTGGAATCATTGGAGTACTTGGAAGTGACGAAGATTTCGAGTAATGTTGAACAACCTAGGAGATCATGCATGTGGAAGAGAAGCTGCAAAGTTTATTTTTTGTATTCCATATGTATTGATAGTTTTGTTACTAAAATTTACAAAGGGGGAGATTTTTAGAGCACTGCTCGGTCGAACTCGCAAGCTTTGCTATCTCAAGATCGTTGTCAAGTTTAGTTGCCAAAACTATAAATCTTGATTTCTAGTCTACTTATATCTAAGTCTCGGACTAGGATAGAAAGTGTAGTTGAGCTCTAGACTCCACGGCGTTCATCATACAAAGACGAATAACTACTCAAGGAACTGGTGGAACTTCACAGGTTGTGCGTTGAATCAATCAATTGGGAAATCCGACCTTTGGTTGTTGATTGAAATTGATTGATACTTGAACATTGGTCTTTGGTACCGTTCAAGTTAATTTCCCTTGTATTCAATTTGACTCGCAGATTTTTATTTGCTTGAGTAAGGATTGAATCGAGAAATTGAGATATAACTCTTTGATATACTTTTTATTAAGATTGAGTCTGACTGTCTAGTTGATTCTCTTAAAAGTATATTGGAGTTAGTCCATACAGATTGCTAAGCGAATTATTGGGTAAGGTTGTTGTACCCCCACTTTTTCAGCGTGCAACGCGCCCATTACGAGAAAGTGTCAGGAAAGGACAGACGGTTAACAACAATGAGAGTAGTGGGTGAAAAGGGTGACCAGTCTTCCCTCATAATGGAAACGTGATGATCACTACCTTTTGCACAACCCCACTTCTCCACTACTTAACTTCCTCCACTTCCTACGAGATCAGGGTGCGCTCGAACATGACTTGTATAAATAGGTTTTCAACCTATTTAAACAAAAACACACACAAGTGTTATCAACACAAGTAGCCAGAAACCATATTCTGATACAAGTCATAAAACAGCCACACCTTCATAATTCAACATTTTGATCTCAAACACCTTCTTCACTTCCCTCCTTAAGATCAACCCTTCTCCTTCACTTTGTGACCGAATTGAATATGGAACGTCCATTTCTTGGTTTAGGACAGAGTCTTAAAGATTGATCTTTCGAATCTAAAAGTACTCTCGTGCAGTGCATTTGTTTAGGATTTGAATTCGTTTCTCATCAACACACCCAAATTTACCAAAAACAGCAGAATCAATTTTTACCCCAAAACAACTAGTGACCACAGTGGGAGATTAATCTCTCGGTTGCAAGATCAATTTTCAATTTCATTTCAATTTTTCAAATTCAAGATGGTAGATCTTAAGTATGGGTCAGTTACCAATCCTGACGTCGTTGGCACTGATAACATTCCTGCTACCAATATCCCTACTGTCAACACCAATGTACCACTTGCTAGCACAGTCAACACATCGCATGGTGTTACATCCTATAGCACCAACACCAGCAGCGCCGGAAGCATCCCCTCCGGCGTGACACCTCCCATCACTAGAGCCAGAGCCGCTGCCGCAATTCCCAATGTCTCTTCAAGCATAACACCCCAAGGTTTTACCATACCTACTGTCATTCCTCCATCAGGACGAGAGGCTGGAGGGACCATAGGAAGCTAACCCCCTATTACCATTGTTGATTTGATGGAAAGACAATAAATTCTCGCTAAGGCTCAGACAGACATGGCTAAAACTCAGAAAGAGGTACTCACTTTCCTCAAGACGCTAACGGAGCGACTACCGTAAGAGCCGCGTCAACCCATGGAGCCAATAAGGAGTACTTTCAACATTCCTGGCGCAAGCACTTCAACGGGGTATGCCTTTATAGATGAGGAAGTTCATGTTGCTCCTGAACGCTCATGGGAAAGGAATCATCCGTCCAACTTCACCACACGTGAGGATCTGGAGCGTCTCCTCCAAAATCGAGGCAAAGAAAACCCGGTGGACATGCATCAGCACCAACCTCCGTATCCACCTGATGTGCAAAGAGTTCCTCTCCCCAGTTTTCCCTCTATGATGGTACTTGTAACGCTCGTGAACACATCTCTCATTTTTTGGAATCACTAGGGGAGCATGAATACAACCACGTCCTCCGCCTGAAAGAATTCTCAAAATCACTCACTAGAAGGGCGTCACCTGGTACAACAACATCGCACCAAACAACATATCTAATTGGTGTGAAATGGTTACCTCTTTCTATAAGAAATATTTCTTCGTGTCTGAGCAAATCACTTTATCAGACTTGGGAAGGATGTTTCAGCGAAACAATGAACATCCATATGATTATGTCAAGAGATTCAGGATTCAAGCGCTAGATTGTCATGATCCAAATGTAACTGAGCATCAATTGGTGGAGCTATGCATTAATGGCATGGTACCCGTCTATCGCGCTTTACTGGAGAACCTGTGCTTCCAAACATTCTCCGGACTTCATAAAGATGTTAAGCGGTCGTCCACAACAGCACTAGCCTTGCTAAAAAGGACCCGGCCCGCCAGGAATAAAGATGCACGCGAGACTCGAGGAAACAGACGCCTCATCAACAAACAATACAACACTCAACCCTATGTAAGCGTGGTAAGTGAGGGAGGAAAAAGAAAAGCTCCAGCTACAGAGCGACAACCCAAACGTGCGGCACCAGCACAACAGACAGCTCAAACCCGAAAAGTTGTGGCTAAGGCGCCTGCACAGCAACAAGAAACTGGAGAGGCTGCTCTACCTTCCCATTTCCGATTGAAGAGGTAATCGAACTCCTAGAAGCATGGATTCAAGATGACGCTATCAAGCTACCTCCTCTCAGACGTCCACCAACTGAAGAAGAGATGGCAAATCCCAAATATTGTCGCTACCATAGGTTTGTCAATCACCCAACCAGTGACTGCAATAAATTGAAGCGCATTTTCAAAGAGAAGGTGGATGCAGGAGAACTTCAATTAGGAACTGAAGGGGTTCACAAAGACCCCCTTCCTGTCAGGAGCTGCATGATTTCTGGGGAATCCGTCCACAAAACCGTACAGTTTATGATGGAGCATTTATGTGAGATTCTGTATTTTTCATAGGCGCAACGTTAAGACATATTTGCATCCCTCAACCGTTTTGTATCAGGCAAGCGGTTGTTTCCATCCAAGGAAGGCGCTCCCAAACCCCAACCTCTCCTGGAAAGTACGACTCATAAATGCAACTGGGGACTCCTAACTACCGCTCACCTGAAGGATGTTGAGTTTGACATCACGTTGATTGACGTGGCCTCTGACTTCAATATTATCACCGTCAATACTCTGAGAGCTACAAAGATTGCAAAGAAGGAAGATGTTCATTACCCAACCATAATCAAAAACTCAGAAGGAGAATCCAGAGACACTTACGGGTACATCAATCTCGAAATCAGGGTTGGAGATGCTCTAACACATGCCAAATTTCATGTGGTTAAAGAATACCCAAATTATGATATGGTCTTGGGGCGCTCATGGATACACGATAACAAGACGAAGTTAAGAGTATGTCCTTTGCCAGTATCTATACCTGAAAGGGTCTCCAACAAGCCGTCCAATCCTGAAGACTATTTGTTGCTGTATCAATAACTCGTGAATGTGACACAACTGCCTGAGGAGAGTGTATCAGCATTCGTTCACAGATTCCGGACACAAGTAAGTCTTATTGAACAACCCTTTTTGCAACCAGTCACTCCTCCTTCCGCCAAGGCTTGGGGACTCGATCTGATTATCAACCCAGCCATCGCTAGGAGATGCGAATGGGATGTTGGTCCTTTTAAATATTTTATCAAGAGTATAGAAGATGTCATAGTTAAAGATGAGGAATCTAGGAAAGTAATGGCGCAACGCCCAAACCCATTTCAAGTTGGAGATATGGTAGTGAGAGTTGCTGCCCAACCTGGTCCGTCTGATTCCGCATAAGGGAAAGACGAGCCGTACCTAGTGAAAGAAGTTATTTTGGGAGGTTACTGCAAGCTTATCAATGCAGACAAGCTAGAAGGCGTAGTAATGTACACTCGGTGGCTCAAACGCTTCAATACCTAAGATGCCACGCCGCCTTTTCCTCCAATGTTCCTTTTAATGTTTCCTCTAGAATTTTCCCTTTTAATGCAACATTTGTAATTCCTCCAAAACGAGTGCACTGCTTGCATTCATAATTAGGATTTTAGTTTATCAGTTAATTGAAATATTACTTCTTTCATTGCCCTTGAATCATTTCAAAACAAAGCCTCAAATAAACTAAAAACCCTCAAACACAAACACAGTTACCTATTAGCTTAAAGCCAGAAAGTCAAATTATAGAGGAAACATCTCTTACCCTCCAAGATGCACCGAAGAGGGGAATACATGAAAAAAGAGCAAGGTGACCAAAAGAAATCATCAAGCAGCCAGTACACGATTTTGGGAAAGCGTCCTGAAGTGCAGCCTGCTTCAACGAAGAAACGACCTCTCAATCATCACCCCATTGTGCCTAGATCCTGGAAAGAAGTTTCGCCATCTATAATTTTCAGATTTTGAAAAATCCCATCACGGAATCAGGAAGCAGCAACCTAGCGCACGTGGTACTCCTGGATTGCAACCGCTTCTTCAAACGTGTCCAATCACGTCACAAGCGCTATTAATTGGAGATAGAGCCTCCACACCTAACAAATACGACTCTTGGATTTCTTGTTCACGGAGGCACAACACATGTGATATACAAGGGTAATATCAAATGGAAGTTACAAGTTCGTGGCCGAATCCTTAATTTTTGTCATTACATCCCCTACTTCAAGCTGTTGTTATTAGGGTTGCACATAATAAATATCATCATGGAAGCTGTATCCAGCCACATGAAAAGAAAACACATCACCACTTATGTGTGACCAAAGGATGTGACGACTAAAGTTCCAAGGTATTATGATATTTTTTCCGAGGATTTGGATCTCTCAGTCAGGATATTTCATTCATTCATCCAATTGGAAACATAAGATTATTAAAGCAGCATGAATAAAAGATTGTTATTCGATGAAGCCCATCTCCAGCTACATAAATAAAATAACTCAATATCAAAAAGCATCTACAAGCTACGAAAATATGCTTATCTACGAAGTGGGAAATCTAGTTATCAACATCAAAACTAGGGTTAATGGCGCCCTCATGGGAGTTCTCTTTAGGAGCCGCTTCAATGTCCTCTCATGAAGCCGCTTCAAACACCTCTCCAAAATCCTCTTCAACGTTATCTCCTGAAACCGTTCCTACATCCTCTCCTAAAGCAGCCGCCTCAACCTCCTTTCTAGAAGCTACTTCAACCTCTTCCTTGGGAGACGCATCAACATCTTTTCCAGAGACCGCTCCTATACACTCTCCGGAAGCTGCTCCGACATCCTTTTCAGAAACTGCTCCAACATCCTTTTGAGGATTCTCCGGTTCGTCCACATCAGAGTCGAGAATTATGACGCCGTTATGGATAGGGTAATCATGCTTATTCCCACCTAGAGGTTGCTTATGCTCAATCCTTCGTCGCTTCAGCCGAGCCGCGAATCTTTTAGCCCTGGCACTTGTTGGTTGAGACGCTTCATAATGCCTCCACTTTTCCTCCATGTCAACCGAATCCAGGAAAGCTTGAACACGCTCTCGAACGATGCGTAAATATGTGAGAGGCATACCCTGTATGGCCTGACCAGCTTCACGAAACAGAGGATCAATTTTAGCTAATACCTCCTCGAATGCGGTAACCCTGGGTTTGTCAACTTCAAAGCTCTTCTCCGGAGAATTAGAAGAATAATCATCGCCAAGAATTCCCATCATATACTGCAAAGAGGCATTATGGTTATATCAACAATCAACGTGATATAAAAAAAAAATCAGAATCAAATCAAATCACATGAGAATATGAAGCAATACCTGGAACGAAGAAGGATGCAACTCTATGATGATCAATATGAAAAGAAAGGCTCAAGTGTTTCCTTTATATTCCAAAAATCATCAAGGTCCCGGCAAGAAAATGAATTTCTACTTTCCATGTATAAAGGCTTCAGACGCGGGATAACGATCGAATATATACTTATCTACCTGAAGACAACTGACGTATGCTAAAATAAAACGTATCTTGATCAAGGGACGAGCTAGCCTCTATCCTGGTAATGTACGCCGAACTTCTCTCGTGAATTTCCTTGACTGTCACCATCTGGTGCTTACCCCACAATAGCGTCACTATTACGTGCTAAGCAGGGGACTTAATGTTGATGGTGGTTTTTAGCTCAGGGATAAAATCGTAAAATCCTGTATTTAATGCGCTGTCATCCTGCAAAGGAACAAAATCCATCCGAAAGTAATGAGTGCATAAACCTCTTCGCTCACAGATGTATTGAGCAATTCAATATATTTGTATATATAAAATTCTCTCAGAATGGTGCATATAGCAACAATCCCACATATTCTATGAATTTTATTTTCCACCGGCATTATCCACTAATGCATTGCCCGCCTAGTATTTTCCTATGCTATGTTCCCCAGCTGAACTCTCAATATTAGCATGACATGACGATTAATGTTCACTCGCAGCGGAGTAACACGAATCTCCCGAAGTGTCAGTATTGAGATCTGTATGAAAACACTCACGCGGGCTACACCACTCTCTGATAAAGAGATTTTCGTGTCAACGTGCTTTTTAATTAAAAGTTAGCACGATCGACGCGCTTAAATTCCTTAAGGAAAACCTAGACTGTCCATGTCAGTCTTAAAGAGCAATCGCGGCCACACGATTTGGCCAGACAATTCAATAAGCTTAGCCTCTTCCCAGCGGACACTATTACAAAAGTGGCCTTGAGACACGCCAGATATAAATATCCATGCCACGCCATGCTCTATGGGCGTGTTAATATAAGTGCTTTCATCCACGCCAGGGCTAGTAGTGTGTCCAAATATCACCGTTTAGTCACGTTAACTTTTAATATTTTTTTGGGCGTGTTTATTGACCAGTCTATGGCCACGTTAACCAGTTATGGTGTGTCCAAAAAAATAGTCACGCCACTTGAGGCATGGTTAAAAAGTTGGTTTTATTCGACACGCTAGTATGCGTGTCTATAGTGTACGATTTGCAGACACGCTGGTTAATATGCGTGGTTATAAAGTTGGTTTTTTTAGACACGCTAGTATGCGTGTCCATAGTGGGCGTTTTATGGACACGCTGGTTTTATTGCGTGCATAAAAAGTTCGGTTTATTGGACACGCTAGTATGTGTGTCCATAGTGTTCGTTTTATAGACACGCTGGTTTATATGCGTGGTTAAAAAGTTGATTTTATTAGACACGCTAGTATGCGTGTCCATAGTGTGCGTTTTATAGAAAAGCCAGTTCTATTTATTACTGGGTACATGAAATGGGCTGTAACTGCGACAGCACAGGCCCATCTCTGTTGAGGGCCTTTTTCTTGTCCAGCCCAACAGCCATTAACTGACTTTCAAAAAATAAATAAAAAAGCTTCTGCCCAAATTCGAACGCATGGTCTCGACTCGAAGGAGGTAGGTAACAAGACGAATCAATCCACTAAGCTGCCCATCTATAGTTGTTTAAGATTAGTGTTTTGAAACACTAAGTTGTTTCTACTACTCCATAGGGACCGAGGGATAGTTACAATCTATAGATGAATCATCTGATGCTCCGCAACTCACAAAGAAGAAACTCTTCCTCTTCCTCCTCATGCTCTGCAACTCATTCATCCCTTTTACCCCAAACCTATATTTCCATTTCCTCCTCCTTTACTACTCTTTCACCCCTTTAATCCAAAACACTAGTACTAATGCGCACTTGGACTTGGTTTTGTTGTTGTCTTCTTGTTTGTTGCTGAATCCATTAAAATATTTTGGTGCTTGTGCAAGTGTTTTAATGGATTCAGCAGCAAACAAGAAGACAACAACAAAAACTAGTCCAAGATGTTCTGCCAAGTTACCTGCAGCTGAATGGCTATAAATAACTCATCTGATAGACGTGCCTTCTATGAATGCATAAAACCAAACGGTTGACCTAACAATACACCTCTTAATTGGAGTAAAAGCTAATGAATTAAGCGACTAGATTTAGGCTTTGGAAATAGGGTTTAGCAGAGTAATGACGGCTTTTAAGAGGGTGCGCATGGCATTGAAAAGGCGTTAATAGCCAAGCGACAAACACTTGACCAAGCTCCATAAAGACCATTTATGGCTAAGCTACTACCATTATTTAAACAAGGCAGGGGGATAAACAGATTATTATACCATAAAAGACCATCTATGTGCAAGCCTATTACTATTACTACTAATCCTAGCATGACAGAATATTAATTCAACAATCAGTATAGCCAAATCCAAACTCACAATATTCACTCATCCAACATTGCTAAAAGCCTAAAACCAATCTGCATACAAAACCCCATCATGATTTAAGAATCAATTATTTTCAACAATCTATACATTCATTCTCTAGTTAACTGGAAAATCCAAACTGCTAACTTAAATTTGAACCAAAGTTTAAGTTTTATGCTATCCTAAATCCAGTCAAAACTCCAGTTCAAAATACACCTAATTACTTGATTTCTCCTCCAAATGGGTTTTTCATTTTAAACTTACTCACTGCCCTATCACTATATATGTAAATATCAACAATAGAAATAAAATTTGCGTAATTCATAAGCTTTTATAACTATTAGAAAGCAGTCCAACCCTGCAAAAAGTATGATTCACACGATTCACTTCGAACACAACTACCCCCATTTTAAACTTACTACTGACATTGTTCCATATATATATATATACAAGAAAATTAACAGTTATAACCGAATTCCCGTCAAGAACACATACACAAACACAAAATGAAAGTGCATCAAAACATGATAGCGGAAGATCTTCTTACCCCTTCAATTTTATCAGAAAGACATTAGATAAAACTTTGAAGATTTTAACGAAGTAGTCCTGAAAACTTTAGAGTACCCCAATCTCAAAAGCCTTCCCGCAAAGTCTCTTTTAATGCTTCTGATGATCACTTGTTGGTGCTGGAAGAAGTTGCAGATCTGCATACCTGATAGTATCATCATCCTCTTCATTCTGATCCTTACCCATGTCATCACCTTCCTCACTTGCAATCAAAACAACGTTCCCATCAATATCCAAATCCTCAATTGATTTTCCTTCAGAGTCCACATTCAACGGCTCTGCCATTGTACTTGCAAACATTAGAGGAGAGCCTTCTCATGTAAGTAAAGTTGATACATCATCAAATCAACTTTAGTTTGTCTCTCTCTTTCCCTAGCCTACTCTTCTGAATCAGTCTTTGGATCACTGCTCTCCTCCTCATCTTCTTGATTTTCATCCTTATTTTGTTCTCATATTTCTTCCTCAGTTGCACCTCCGGGTTCTCTCTTATCTTCTCTCTCTCTCTCTTTGTAATCTTACACCCTGAGTATCAACCTTCCTTACCAACAATTTGAACTCGGCATCATTCTTCTGCATCTCTATCTCAAACTCCTCCTCTCTCAATTTCCTTGCTGTAATATCCTGCTCTAAGGATGTATTCAGTTTCTCCATATCCCCTCGAGATAAAATCTGTACACATTTTATTGCAAACCCTAAATTTGGTGAGGGATCATTGCATGCAGCCCCCAATGTCACATTGTTTCCTTGAGCCGCAATTTCTCTCAATTTTTTTGCTGCAATCTCCTGCTCTAAGGATGTTTTGAGTCTATACATATCCCGTAGAGATAAAATATGTACCACTTTTATTGCAAAATATAAATTTGGTGAGGGATCATTGCATGCAGCACCATTTGTAGCATTGTTTCCTTGATAAGCCATTTCTTAATCCTTTTCTTTCAGCGGTCTTTTTCTTTTCCTCTACTGGTTAAATTACTAGTAATTTTGGTTTCATCAGTTTTTTCTCATTTTATTTATAGAGTGTTTAAGAGTCGCATTAATGCTTATTCAAGGTGTTTGGTTAACCTACACACTTGTCATACCACGCTTCTCCAAATTCAGATGCCATTTAGTCAAAACTATCATTACACCTCGATAATCCCTACTCTCATGAGCTTTCAGACTCTTCTTATCTCTTAATTTTTTCCTTTAAGAGAAGAGTAAGACAGTGATCATCACCTAATATAAATGACGACAATGTAAGGGGGCACAAATTGACATTATTATAGCACAAAATAATTATCTTTATTTGAATAAATTGCATTTGTTCTAAAAAATGCTACCACATGTTAATGAAATCAAAGATGTTTCCTTCAAGAAAAATATAACAACAATCACCCAGACATTTTACTCTGGCTATGTCTACATATTAAAAAAAAAAAAAAAACATAGCCGTGTCTTCCATATTTACAGCAGCAGAAACTTGGGAAAGCTGGATCACGTCATTTGTTGACTTTCCTTGCAGTTCTACCCTTAATGTCGGTCCGATAGTAATCATCCCTGGATTTCCTTTGTAGGTCAAGTTTATCTACCTGTGGAAAGTTATACTCATTCCGACAAATAACTGCCGTACTGAATTCCTCATCGACATCATCACCAGCATCTTTCCAGTTTTGGGTAGGTGCACCTAACACAATATAATGTTTTTTATTTTCCTGGTCTTTCACATAAAATACCTGCTTAGATTGGGAGGCTACAATGAAAGGATCATTATGGAGTCCTAACTTATCAAGATCAACCAAAATGTAACAAAGTTTGTCTTTTGAGACCCCTGCTTTGGTAACCCATTTACACTTGAAAAGTGGCACTTTCAACGAATGATATGTCAGCACCCATATCTCTTGTAAAACACCGTAATAATCCGCTTGATTAAGGGTAATCCCCGCTTTTCTAATGTGCATGTCAGTTGCCTCTACGTAAACCCCACTATTCTGGTTAACATAACCATCACTAGATTTTGTGCGAAACAGGTATCCATTGATGTGATATGCTTCGTATGTCGCTACTTGTGCATTCGGTGAGATTGATTGCCACCTTAAGTCCTGATTGAAGTTTTCCCTAGAGTCTGCCCACTCACTCTCAACCTGAAATACATTATAAGGATTAGCCTTCATTTCAATGCAAAAGTTAAATAGCAAGAGTGACGTTTTCTGCAAACTCTTACCACTTTTTGTAACCATTTGGTGAACTCTTCATTATGTTTTTGATTTAGCTGTGTATCATTCATACCAAGATATTTATCCTTCACAAATTTATGGTGTCGTATGGACAGTATAATGATTAATGTTATTATCTTTACAGAAATTCGGACACAGAATCAAAAACTAAATAAAATATGAGGTTATTTGGTTAGATCTAGTTATACTTACTCAATGTAAGGATAAACTTCAGGCGAATTCCGCAATACATAGAAGTGTGCTTTATCCAACAGATCCTTATCAACAATAGGAAACTTAGCAGCTGACATTGGTTTTCCCCTGAAAGAATAAGAATCTTCGCCAGTGTCAGATGTGTTGAGTTTGTCTGGTGGAATTCCGACTGTATCATTCATGCTTTGTTGGTGCTCACTGATCATCTCAATTGTCTCTTCCGCAATGCTTCCTCCAGGTATGTTTCTGTTTCGCACATGCTCTTTAATGATCTTCATGCACCTTTCAAACGGATACATCTATCGAAAGAATACATGACCACAAATTTGTACTTCACTGGTAAGATGCACAGTTAAATGAACCATGATGTCGAAAAAGGATGGAGGAAAGTATTTCTCGAGCAAGCACAACGTCACAACGAGTTCCGACTGCAATTTTTCTAGCTCTACCACCTTGATTTATTTGCTAGATATTGCCCTGAAAAAGAAACAAAACCTGATAATAACATATGTTGTTGGCTGCGGCATAATTGATTTAATCGCAATGGGCAAAAAATGTTGCATTAGCATGTGATAATCATGCGATTTTCGTCCGATAAGCTTTCGATCTTTTCGATTCACCAGGGTTGAAAAGTTTGAACAATACCCTTGTGGAACCTTTATCTTGGATAATGTTTCACAGAACTTGTCCTTTTCCTCCGGGCTTAATGAGTGGCATGCTGCCGGTAGTATATATCCCCCTTTTCCATTTTCCCGAGGTTACGACTCGTCTCTAAAACCCATGTTCTTCAGGTCCATTCGAGCAGCCAAGTGGTCTTTCGACTTTAATTCATTGTTAAACAATGTTCCAACGATACTCTCGCATACATTCTCTTCGACGTGCATGAAATCTATGCAATGGTGGAAAACATGATACCGCCAGTAGGGGAGGAGTTGGAACCATATATTGAAAATTTTATAGTAGGGCCTATCGGTCTCCTTCCCCTTCCCATTTTTTGGGTCGATGGTCTTTTCGATTCTCTTCATATTTCCACCTCTTCCAGGGTTATCTTGCACGAATTCCACCATAATGTTCTTCCGTCCCTTTCCCCATTCATTCTTTATAGACTTTACTTCATTGTATATTTATGACGGGGTCACAAGTTCTGGAGCCTTTTCATTTTCATATTTTCCGTTGAACCCCTTCTGAAGTCTGAATGGATGATCGTATGGTAGGTATCTTCTATGCCCGGTATAAACCTCTTTTCTACAATTTTTTAGCCTGACATAGTAAGTATTTCTCCCACACACCTTACAGGCGTCTCGTCCCTGGTAGGAGCAACCACACAGTATACCGAGAGCAGGGTAATCATTTATTGTCCATAAAACAACCGCATGTAGAGTAAACATCTCTTGTTTCAGCGCATCATAATATTCGACTCCCTCAAACAATTCCTTGAGATCCTCGACAAACGGTTGTAACATAACATCAATGTCCTTACAAGGCCCCCTATCGATAATTAATGACAGTATGGTGAACTTTCTCTTCATACACAACTCTGGCAGAAGGTTGTAAATCACTGTCAGAATTGTCCACACATTGTGCTGTTTCTGCATGCCTTTGTTTACGTCAACCCCGTCAGCCGAAATGCCTATCCGCAGATTTCGAGGATCATCACGAATTACGGGATATCTTTCATCTATATTTTTCCATGATGGTGAGTCCGCCGGATGCCGTAAAACACCCTCTTCTTTCTTTCTGGTGTCGTGCCATAATAAATATTTGACAATTCTATTTGATTGAAACAACCGTTTCAGTCTTGGGATAATTGGGAAATACCACAAGACTTTTGCCAGGATTTTTTCATGCACCTCCTGGGTGGAGTCGTCAACTTTCCATCTTGATTCTCCACAGGTGGGACATTTGATGTGATCCTTGTAATTCTTCCTATAGAGAATGCAGTCATTGATGCATACATGTATCTTTACGTAACCTGAACCCAAATCTCCCATCACCTTCTTAGCTTCATATGTACTTTTCATCATCTCATTTCCTGGAGGGAGCATGGTTTTTAACAGTGGTAGAAGTTCATTAAAGAACTTGTCGGAAGCTCCGTCCTTGTTCTTCAAGTTAAACAGTTCACACATTGCAGATATCTTTGTAAAATCGGCACATCCTTCGTATAGTGGTTTCCCAGTATCTTTGAGTATCCGTTGCCTCTTCTCAGAATCCTTTGAAAAGTTGTCTCCTAATAAAGCACTACCCATTTCTATAGTCTCTGCAGCATGTGTTGGTTCACCAGAGTGCGGACCGTTGCTGCCATTACCATCCAGAAGTGTCCACCTTGATGACTCATCTCCTTCTCCGTGCTTAGTCCATACGGCATAATTTTGAATGAATCCATAAGAATATAAATGAAACTTAACTTTACTTTCCTTGTGCACATAGAGGTTGAGACATTTCACATATGGACATAGAAAACTAACTTTGCCATAGTCGTCTGGTTTCCTTTTCCCATTCGCAATATCCTGTTGGTATGTATGCGTAACAAACTTTATAAATGCATCGACCCCGTCTTGATAATACGGTTTGGTTCTATCGGTATACATCCAAGATTTATCCATTACTCTAGGATCCATTATGAATTCTCGGATACCTGGATAGAGAAAAAACTTGTCAACATCTTGTGAAAATATTATTGTGGTCCAAATAAAACTACGAATTATCATTGGAAAGAGTAATACGTACACAAAGAGTAATCACAAATCACAATGTGAGTTCAGTTATCATATATGAATCATACAAATAATCAGAGGTTAGCTACCTATATACAGTTGCATGTGAAGATAAAATTTACCCTACTATGACCATTAGAGTTACAATCTCAGTTAACAAAGCAATACTGAAAAGAAATACTTACACGGTCGATCCGATTATTCCGCAACTTGAAGCAAAACTGACAGGGGAATATATGGTTTATCCAGGAGATGAATCAGATGATCAAAGTAAACCACTTGTTTTGTTTTCTAGGGAAAGGTTAGAAGATTTAAGAGTAGAAACATGAAATGATTTAAGACGAGAGAGATGAACACAGAGGGTAAAGATTTATTATCATAAATGGGTAGTGTAATGTAATTGGAAATTTGGCAATATTTTTACTAATAATATTTAAGTGTATGTCGTAAATAATTTGGTAAAATAGGAAGGTAAAGATCCTTCAATTTGCATGCTGCGCGTTCTATGTTAAGAATTTTCTCAGTCAAATCTTGTTATCCTGCTGCATAATTTTTTTCTTTGACGGCTCTAAAAGACCGGAGTTAGATGCAATTAATATTCATTCCATCCTGGAGATTTTTTTTGTTCGTACCCGAATTCAGAAAATAAATCAAAATGATAGCTAAAAAGCAGAGTATGTGTTGCTGCAGTTGTTAAACGGTACTAAAGTAAAAAACTAACTTTGTAAAAAGTGGAGTACGTGTTGGTGCAGTTGAAAAATAAAATCGTAAGAACTGGAAGAAGCTATGGCCCCAATTAGAATTAAGTGAACTAAAACATATTACTCTATTTGTGTGTTCTGTCCAATTAGAATTGATATCTAAAACCAAAGCTTGATTCATCCAATGAACATAATAGGTTTGATCATTGATGGATTTTATTAAAGTGTCACAATCTGATTCAAAGATAACATGATTAAAGTTCTTAGAGGGTGCCAGAGTAACAGCTTCCATCATAGCCTTACATTCCAGCTCCTCAGCTTCAACTCCTATCTTCATTCCTCCATTGAAGCATTGTCCTTGCACCCAAATGCAGCTACCTGCACAATTCCTCACTATTAGCCCTATTCTACCTTGTAATGAATCTGACTTAAAAAAAGCATTAAAATTTATTTTCAGATAAACATTATCAGGAGGTTTCCATCTTAGCACCTGCACAACCCCATTAGTATAAGAAACAAGATTAGTTCCAGGAGACACAAGTTTATTAATGCCATCTATTGATATTGTCCTATTTGGAGTTATGTTCTGAAAAATCTTTGAATATCAAATAGTCCAAACTGATGCTTCAAAAAAAAAAAAAAAAAGTCCAAACTGAAACCATTAGCAATTTATTAATCTCATGTCTAGTAATTCCTGCACCAAAGGTAATATTATTTCCTGCAGAAAACCAAGAGAGAATCCATCTCCTAAATGAACCATGTTGTACCATAATATTACTAACATTGATATTTAAAACCAACCAAATAGATCTAGCATAACCACATTCAAGGAATAGGTGATTACTGGATTCCACATGATGACTACACAAACTGCAATGCAATTCAATATCATTTCCATATCTAGCTAGTTTATCTCTTATTGGGACTGTATCTTTTAAGCACTTCCAAACAAATAATTTAACTTCCATAAAGTTTTCCATACCTATGGAGAAACAGAATTAGTACCTGCAGAAGTATTAGATGGACTAGACAACACATTATAAACACTCTTAATAGAGAATTGGAATTTCCTATCTGGAAGCCAAATAAGAGTATGAAGTCTGATTCACCCACCATTGAGTGCTGGTGGTACTCCGTAGCTGGTGGTTCTCCGTAAATATGAATACTATGAAGTGAACGATTTCATCAAACGTGAATGCTTCCCCCTTTTCCTCTAAGTAGCGCTCTTTCACGGCTTCGTGCTACAAAAACAACACACAAACTTATTTGGTTACATATAAATTGAAAAAAGTATTGTGCTGAATAAACCATAAAGATACGTACAAGTTGTAGAGGGGACAAGCTAAGGTGGCTTGCGTGCGAGATCCGGTGTTTGACTATAAAAAACCCAGCTACCACATCTAGGGTGATGTTGTTCCTATCCTTGATTTGTTGAACACTTCTTGTTTTCGGGTTCCCATAATCTTGGCTAAATTTGTTATGTATCTTCGCCCAAAAGGTCTCGGTCGAGGAGCGATCTAGAACTCGACTTTCGGCTGTCCATACTTTGGTGATTGCCAAATCTTCCATGGAGTCATATGATGCCATTTCTTGTTTGTGGAGGTAGGGAATGAGTAGGTTCTCTAATAGGCTACAAGTGGAGTGCACGTGCATTACAGGTCGAACATCGAGTTTCAAATACGCCTTCCTTCCTGTTAAACCAATTGCTTAGCATGATAGAACACCATTGCGAAGTGAAGAAAAACAAAATCGAGAGAATACAGCAACAGATTCTCCTTTCCGGCTATAAAACAACGCCGGCTTAATCTACAATGCAACTTTTACTCCTTACATCTACAAAAGCTAATTCCTAAATCGATTAAAAAACCATTACTAACAAAAACTAACTCAACCTAAACCAAATTCCACAATTTCCGTCATAAAATTCACACAAAACATCAATTATTTCAACCAATACTGTCTAAAAAGAATCAATAAGGAAATCATAAGGAAACGTGATCATCCATGTGAACCCAAACCCAAAATTACAATCTTATTATTAGAATTTATCAGAGAATGCTCTAGATGAACTCTCACTAAATTGGTTTATGATCATAAAAAAATTAAAGACCTGAACAAAACAAAAGAAACCCTAACAATATCGATGTGCTTCCACAATTTCCATCACAGATAAGATATAGAATCACAGCCAAGATCATAAAAAACTCCTAAAATTGACAGAACCGTAGGTTTACAGAATATAGTAGAAAACGATTTTAGTTTTAGGAAATGTATATACCTGAAACCCTAGTGATAGTAATTTAAAATTAAGAAAAACCCATCCCCCATTCATGAAATTAAACAAGTAAGTTCGAATTTAATCTGATAAGAGAAGGAATTTTTTTTTTCTATTTCCTTACCTAGGGTTTCTCTATTTCGTCTCTTCTAGTCTTTCTCCCGCACAAGTAAGAGAAGGAAATAACTTTTTTTTGTACCTAGGTTTATCACGTCATTATGACGTAGTGGGCTAGAATAGATGCCATTTAGACTAGGGAACATGTTCGATTAAAGATTTCTCTTGGGAATAGGCGTGACAATCCAAGAATTTATAGTTTATTCCTGATAGAGTAGTTTATAAGGGGATTAACAGGGTAACCAAAGGGTCAGAGAGCAAATAATTTTAGAGAGAAATTTGTAGAGGGAGACTACTGTTTACTGAATTTTTCTAAATCGAATCAATCAAAATGGATGGTGATGATGATCAACGCAGACGAAAGGGTAAAGCCCCTATGACTGAAGAGGAACTATTGAAAGAGTTGGAAGAGAAAGAAATACGAGAAAGGTTATCAGCCACTATGCAGATGATTGGGAAGATGACCAAGGATGATCTAGAGAAAGTACAAAAGAGAGTAAGTGACTTGTTGTATTATATTGAACTCGATCCTTTTTGGGAAGAAATGCATGCTGCAATGAATGAAAACAAAGTAGAAGAGAAACCAGTAGAGAAACCAGTACTGATTTTGCCAAATAAACGTCATCTTTATCTTTTCATAGATGAAGCAGAGGAGGAAAAGTTCTGGGCGGTGCAGGATAAAAGGGCGAGGTTGGCTGAAATGGCTGAGATTAATGCAACAATGAAAAATGAATATGTGCCAATCGACAATGATGCAACTTCTTTCGAAGATGAAGAGCCTGTTGTTGTTGTTGGGTACGAAAGTGATACACCCACTCAAGATTCACTGGAAAAGGAGGTTGCAGAGTATGAAGCTGAAGAAGAACTAAAAGAGAGAATCCTGGAATTTCGCGAAGATGAGAGAATTGGGATTAATGATGAATTGTTGGCCCAAAAGAATGATTCTGAAGTGGAAGATGCAGATGAAGATGAGGAGGAAGAGGGGTCTGATGAGGAGGAAGAAGGGTTTGATAAGGAGGAAGAGGAGTCTGATGAGGAGGAAAAAGAATCTGATGATTCCGATTCCGAGTGATGGGTATGACAATGAGTAAGCCTTATCGACATTTGAATTCTTCTGTAGAGAGATGGTGGATTTTTGGGTAAGTGCTCGAATGGAAATGATGATATAATATTAAAAAAAGGTTAAGAAATAGCTATTATCAAAGTACAGAGAAGAATTCAAATGGAGAGGGGTCTAATGCAAATGGTAAGTCACTGAATCATGTTTTCTTTTTTGGTTCTGGCAATGGAGACTGAAAATGCAGGGGAATGTTATGGATATTTTGCTTTTTTGTTTTTCTTTTTGGTATTTGGATTTTTTGTGGGTAAGATGGTGAAATACTTGTAAATGGCAGACCAATTTTTCCTTAATGTTTTGGGTATGTTTTAGTTTATGAACATGTAAGTGGATATGAAATGATGGTGTTGTTGCTAAATGTTGCTCAACACTGAATGAACAGGACGGTTGTAACTTTTTTAAATGCAATATGATGAAGTCGGCTTGTTTATATTGTCCAACGATTGTGAGTCGATAATGTTGGAGATGCAGGATGTATTCTAGAAACTAAAACTACAATCAAAGAACTGGAACATGTACAAGACTAAAATGTATTGAAAACAAATGCATACTGAAAACAAGTCACTTTAGTGTTTCTCTATCCAGTCTAATTCACTTGATGGAGAGGCATATACACACCTAGTCTTAATCTACAATCTGGCAAAGGGACAAATTACGAACATCCATATATGTTTGATCTTTATATCTTCTGTCAAATACATGACTAACAAAAATTGGCTTGCGTTGGTTGCGTGTATTCGACTTGCACATAATTGACATGAACACTACTTGGTGGAGCCTTATGCACACCTAATTTAATTCTACAATCTGACAGTGAATACAAATCACAAAGACTCCTGAGATGCTTCTTCTCAAAACAGAATACAAGCTTTATTCACCAATGCTGACATCCTACAACCAAATACTATGTCTGAGTTTAAGATCATCTGTCAACTGACATATAAAACTCATTGGTGGAGGCATAAAGCATGCAATTGAGATATTCATAATCACCAAAACATTCTCAAAACAGGATACAATTCATAACAACATAATAAACCTAAAATCTGAAAGATAGAGATGTTCATAATCACCATCAGAAATTGTACCATTCAAAATCAGTAGTGTGTAACCTCCAATTTGTAAAATCATTAAACCCCCAAATGAATGAATGAGAAATACCTTAGATGAAGATGACCAAGATTTGCATTTCCAAAATTATGAATCACTATCAATACTTCTATGAGAGATCGATTAAACTTAAATCTAGGCCTGAATCGTTCTTTCACAGAAGAATCAATTGATACATTGTTGTTGATAAAGTTTTCTGTAGAAACCCCCAAATGAATGAATGAGAAATACCTTAGATGAAGATAACCCATATTTGCATTTCCAAGGTTATGAATCAGTGTCAATACTTCTATGAGAGATCTATTGAACTTAAATCTATCCTTAAATCGATGTTTCACAGAAGAGTTGATCGATTCTTTCGTTATTGTCAATGAAGTTTTGTGCGGCTCAAATGAATGGAATTAGATGAAATGTTAATGAGTTATGTCTCAGGCGCTGTTCCGGACATAGTGTTGGTAGATTTTTGTGGCTCATTTGAGTTGTTGGTCAGGGACCAGGGTATTGAGATATGGCATGATGCCTGAGCCAAACCATGCTGCAGTTCAAGATATGGCCCATCTGTTAACTAATTAAAATTAAATAAATATACACAATTTTGCTAATTTTATTTTGCTTGACTTATTTTGTTTGACCTAATTTGTTTGACATTAGTTGATTTTAGTTGTTGGTCAGGGACCACGGTATTGAGATATGACCTGATGCCTGAGCCAAACCATGTTGCAGTTCAAGATATGGCCCATCTGTTAATTAATTAATCAATTATGTCAGGAATACACTAGTGTTCTGATTAATCAAATCAAGATATTGCAATACACCAGCGTCACATAATGCCTGTCAACAGGTGCTGGCTCTTCCGGATCTGCAAACGTGTAAACCCTGGTAAACCGTGCATGATCAACAAGTGCTGGTGTCTATGAATTTTACAAAAAATCAATTATGATTGTAGTAATAATGTAGTAGGAAATATTACGTCTGAAATTCAATAGGCGTGCTTTGCCAAGGGACAAGACGTTAACCTTGCGCCTTAAATGGTGAAATCCTACAAACAAATAAGATAGTATGTCTTACTCAGTTTCATTATCAACTAAACCTACAAATTTCACTGAGATATTCTCAAAACAAAATACAATGTACTGCAACACATCAACAATCACAAATACAAATAGAGATGTTCATAATCATCATGAGAAATTGCATCATATAGCCATAGAGGTGTTTTCTTCTTAGGTTCTCCTTAGGTTGAATGGTAATAACTTTCTAGAATGAATTATAGTGTGAATGGACTATTTTGTTAAATAAGGAAGGTAAAAATTTATTTTTAACAAGTGTACTATCACATTGACATGAATGCTTAACGTGTCAGGATATTTAGAGATTTCTTTAGGGTTTCAGCAAGATTATAGGCGTCTAATTAGAACTGGCAATCAATAGTCTAATCCTACAATCCTAATGCAATATTTTTCTGTTGGGTCTCGTAAAATCCGCAAAATCGCACTTTCCATGTATCACCTTGATTTTCGTTTCTGATATTCATGGTAAACATAACCCACCCACTATATTTAGATTTGCATACTAGATATGTATAGAAAAAAGAAAGAAAAACACAATATATTTAGCTAGATTTGGATCCTAGAAATAAGAAATTAGATACCTCGTTCATAAGTAAAAGAAAAAAGGAATTGAGAGGATGAGTTCTAATGAGAAATGTGTTGTTCCTTCCAATGGTCTTGTTAATAATGATCCTCCTCCTCCGAAGGGCTTTGCTTCATGGTATGACTTTGTGGAAAGCATTGGTGGTATACTAGAAGAGTTTTTCGATGAAGAATGGGAATTAGTTCATAATATGAATCTTGGGATTATTCCTGCAAGTAGCCATGTTGAAAATGATCCTCCTCCTAAGGGTTTTGCTTCTTGGGATGCATTTGAGAAAAGCTATGGTGACCATTTGGATAATGATTACAATGAATAAGAACATGGGAAGCCACCAAGACAAGCAAATTTATGGCTAAGTATTCGGCATTGACTAAATTCAAGTTTTTTACATTATTTTTAGTCTGCTAATTTTATTACAGTAGAACCTCCATATAAGAATACTCAATAAAGGAATAACCTCCATATAATAATAAATTATTTTTGTCCCAACTTGGCTTAATCAGTGTAAAAATTACCTCTATATAAGAATAACCTCTATATAAGAATATTTGTATACAGTCCCAAGAGTATTCTTATATAGATATTCTACTGTAACGTGTAAGAAAAATTATGTAGCAGCCAAAGGCCTACTGTTCAATTGTGCTCTCAATTCTGATATTTTTTTTGGGTTAAGTTTGTCAGATTTGGCATTGCAATTTATGAAAAATTTGGTTATATTTTTCAACTCTGATACAAGACTCAATATACAGTCCTTATCATACTCATGATCCTATCACTTTAACAGCAAAGCCACAACAAAATCATGGTTAACCCTAACTCTTCAGTTCCAAATTTCTAAACCAAGCCCCCTTAAACACATTACTCAGTCATTCTGTTTTGTCAAAAGATTGATACTCCAACAGATGAACAATTGACAGAAATTAAACAACATATGCACTTGGAATCTAAATAAAATATTGCATCAGTAAATATTAAACATTCACAAAAACTATACTTCCAAGAAGCTTTACAAACAGACTAATTAAACATCCCAAAAAAGAAAAAAACATAAGATTACACTAATAACACAACAAAAAAAAAGAAAAAAAAAAGACATATATATACTTAACAAAAGATGATGGATCAAGATGTGATTGAATAACATTCTTGCATAGCAGAACCATGAAAACAGAGGACTAGATCAGTGAGAATCCCCTTCTTCTTCACTGCTGCTGTCGACAATCGTAACCACATCTTTGTATGTCCAATCATCATCATCATCATCATCATCGTCTTCATCTTCATCCTCAAGCGCTGGCCAAAACCAAAAGAAGTGTTCTGGATCATCTAAATCATCATCATCATCATCATCCTCAAAATCATACTTACCATCCTCTTCATCGTCCTCCTTTTCTTCATCGTCAACAGCATCATCATCATCATCGACATCAGACTGATTAAAATCAACATCTCAAAAACGATGAACAACCTTGCAACCAAAATAACCAACAATCTCTTTGTCTTCATCAAGAATAAGAAATCGGAAGGAAGTTAATACTAGAGCAGTCCTGATCATTTTGTCTGGTTTGATACTGAAACCTTAAGTTCAGTTTTTGATACTGAAACCTAGGTTCAGTTTAGAGAGAGACTTGGTAAAGAAAAAGCGGAGTAGTACTCTCCCTTCCTTGCTCGTGTTTTATACCCTGACACACGTTTTCACTTTAACATTCAACCTCTAGCTTAGCCACGTACAAGCATGATAACTTGGCTAGTAAACAAGTATAGCTTTGGGAAATAAATAAATAGTATAATATTAAAAAAAAAATGGTGGAAAATTAACATCAAGGAATTTATCTCGGTGGAGATACTCCCTAGAAACTTAGATTTGGACGAAAAATTCTTGCTAAAATCGCGACATCGAAATAAAAATTGGTTTAGAAGCTCGTCCAAGAGTGACATCGGTAAAATTGAAAATTACCAACAATCAATTTATCTCTGTGGAAATATACTCCCCGAAAACTTATATTTGGATGAAAAATACTTGCTAAAATAGTGACATGGAAATAAAAACAGGGGTTTAGAAGCTCTTCCAAGAGTGACATCGGTAAAAATTGAAAATTACCATCAATCAATTTATCTTGGTGGAGATATTCCCCATAAACTTAGATTTGGACGATAAATACTTGCTAAGATCGTGACATCGAAATATAAATTGGTTTAGAAGCTCGTCCATGAGTGACATCGGTAAAAATCGAAAATTAAATCAATTTATCTCGGTGAAAATACTCCCCGGAAACTTAGATTTGGATGAAATATACTTGCTAAGATATCGTGACATCGAAATAAAAATCAGGGGTTTAGAAGCTCGTCCAAGAGTGACATCGGTAAAAATGGAAAATTACCATCAATCAATTTATCTTGGTGGAGATATTCCCCAGAAACTTAGATTGGACGATAAATACTTGCTAAGATCGTGATATCGAAATAAAAATTGGTTTACAAGCTCGTTCAAGATTGACATCGGAAAAAATGGAAAATTACCATCAATCAATTTATCTTGGTGGAAATACTCTCGGAAACTTAGATTTGGATGAACTATACTCTTTAAGATCGTGACATCGAAATAAAAATTGGTTTAGCTGAATAAGCCATGTCCAAGAGTGACATTGGTAAAAAAACTTGGATATCGAGTCTTGTCAACGAAGCCAATCATAGTCGTTCGTGAATTCATAATGCCAACCAATCAAATAAACTAGTTTCACCTGATAACCTAACATCCCCAAACATCCTCGCCAATATTATCGGCTGATCGGTCCGATACGACCAATAATGCGATATTATCGGATATTCATATGTATCGCTGATATTTCATGTTTCGTCCAGATTAAAGGCACAGACATGATAAAATCCTATATTATCGGCCACTAGTTTAAAAAATAAATACTGATCTCGGTTCTTTTAATACAAGTTTAATTGTAAGAGCTAGCTAGAATTGCTTCTAAGAATATGAATTGGGATTTTAATCAAAAAAATTGCACCAAAAAGCATTTATGATCTTCCAAGGCACTAACTAGTACTATATTAATCATTTATTATTTTGCTTCAAAGAATATGTGAATTGGGAGTAAAATAGTGCAATGTAGTTGACTCAGTTATAGTAAAGAAAAGATACTATTATATCCAAGGCACTAGTAATAAAGGAATTAGCTAGTACAATAATAAATACTCTAGTTTTCAGTGGTATTTTTTGATCTTTGATCATTTCTACTTTAACAATTTGTGTAGAATATTCTTGTGGGACCCTGTCCTAAATACCAGCCCCATCACTAAATACTAGGAGTATATATATGGAACATTCCTATGATTGATTCTTGGATTTAGGGGGTACATTCCTGTGGTAGTTGTACTTTGGGACTTCTTGTTATGTGTGACTGAAAGAGAAGTATTATAACAAGAGAAGTATTTTGTCAATCACCACGCTACTGCTTTTGTCAATCATCATTACGCTTCAGTTTCTCATATTTCACTTCCACTGATCTACGCAATCACAATGAGTATCTTATTTTTTGTGCGCATGCAAAAGAAGAAGATCCAGGTAGCCATAATGAGTATCTTGTTGCTTTCTTGGGTACATGCAAAAGAAAAGATAGATCTCTTCAGTACTCCTCTTCTTTTGTTTTGCAAAATAATATAGAGAAGATTATTTTTTGTTTCTAAAATGTTTGTCACATTGGGTTGGCTTGACCCAAATTTGGCATTGGTGCCAAGATCCCTTGTGGTCCAGTCTTTCCATAAATTATTGCTATATTTCTTCCATTTTGGTTGTGTCTAAATTAAAATTAAAATCTGATAACTATCATAAGGGCTTATGTTTATATAAGGTATATTATGGAAAACTGAATTGTGTTGACTCGACGAGTTAATTAAAATTGATTGATTAACAAACAAATATCAAGCAAAGAATTTGAACACAATGAGCATATATTAAAGAACCAATATTTTTATATTATTCATTCTAAAACTAAACGAAGCAAAATAATACCAGCATCCTCAATTTTTTTTTTTTTTTTAAAAATCAAAATAAATAATTTCTAAAAACAAAAACCACATTATTCGAAAGTTTCTTTGATAATCTGCTCAACTAAAACCATCGCATCTGGTACTCGTGTTGCAGCGTTAGCAGGCTGTGTTGGAACTTCAAGTACCTTTTCTTCTAGAGGTGTCTCCCTGGGTATTTCTGGTGTGCCAGACACAGTTTCACCAACAGGCTTATTCGAAGGAATGGGAGCATGGACACCATCCATTTCAACAGAAGCAGAAGCAGGAAGAGTAAGATTGTCAACATGAGCTTGAACGTCAGCTAACAGGGGCATGCCAGGAACCTTACACACGCCATCAATAGTTATGGTGATCCTTAGCTTTCTTGGTACAGCCAATACTATCCTTGGAATTGTTTTAATCCTCTCGGTATTGTTCTTATTGGAACTCATTTTCTTCGTCTAATATATCAATCTATCTTTTATGCTGGTGTGGTTTGTACAACCTCTTTAATAATATATATATATATATATATATATATATGTATGTATTAGAAAAACCCTATATTTTTTTTAGGTTAGGGCATTATCTCCAATTACCTAATTTAGTTGTATTCTGCATATCACTCTCAAGTAAACAAAATATAACATTTTCCATATCGATAAATATATGCTCATATACGCGTACAACACCACATTGATTTTAGTATATATATGATTTATCTAAATACGGAAAAATAGCACGAAAAAATTGCGTAATAACAACCATGTTGAGTGAGTACATGGAATATATGCTTTATCTTACAGTAGATCATAATCATGTACTCTTCGCTAATGTGCATGCCTTGGCTACACTCTTGCCAAATCTGTAGGTATCTGAAGTATCTCTCTCTCCATGATTCGCCATGCCTAATCTTCTCTGACGTAGCGGAAGCGTATGATTTGGATTAAAGATCCGATAAAAGATAGAAACTAGTGTGAGATCAATAGATTCACAAAAGTGATAGATAAAATAAAGATAATAATAAAAGATAAGTTTGATATTAATAAAATAAGTATATTGGTTGTTGAATTGTGTATCTCTACTATACCTATGCCTTCTTATATAGGCTTCAAGGACTCTAAATAAAATTAGGACTAGAAAAGGAAATCACACCAAACTAGGAAACACGCTAGAACTAGGAAAGAAATCCTAAATAAAGAAATAGACTAAAGCTAGTAAAAGGAAATCCTTATAATAGGAAATAGTGAGTAGGATGTCCTATATCAGGCACCCTTCTTGAAAAGAACTCGACCACGAGTTTGATATAGAGAAACAAACTCTTGCCAGGGTTGTAAGGTCGGAAACATCGTCGGAGACAATCATCAATCGGATACCTCGAGCCCGTTGTAGAAGGACAAACTCTTTTCCCAGGGTCATACGGTCTAAAACGAGGACGAAAATCATTAGCTATTAAATACTTCTCACTGTCAGCTTCTGAAAACTTTCGTGTGAATAATTGAAATTTTGAAGCAGCTTTGCCGAAACGTCTATCCTTCCTCCTATTAATACCTTCCTTATAATGAGGGTCCAAGAGTTCATAAGGCCCCCATTTTTTTGTTCGTACGTGAGTTGGCAATGTAGGATTTTCTTTTATCTCCAATTCTTCATACAGATATTCCGACCACCTCAAACTGTGAGTTAAAAATTCAAAAATCTCTTTTGGTTTATAGTGCTTCTCTTGTACAGTTGTCAGATAGTCTCCATCTTTGATAAGCACGTGAAACAATGCTGAATGTGATTTGAGAATGATTAGGTTGGTGTCCTTATGACAGATAACATATTTAAAATCAAGTGAAAATGGCGATAAGTGCACCATCCAAAATTCAACTGTCACATCATCATATTCCCATCCATTCATCTTAGTATCGGCAACTCCATTCATACAAACGAACTGATTGTGATAATAATTCAGATCCTTCGAGACAGTGGAGGCGCCCCTATGAGTTGTAGCTAAGTAATTCGCTGCTTCTTGAATAATGAGACGAGGAGTCCGATTCTCAATTTTCAAAGCATCAACTACCTTAACTCCGAAAACTTGAGCCGTATGTTGTAAGAGCAATCTAGTTGCTTGTGAAAAAAATGTTCTGTCATCATTCACGATCTCAATAAAACTCCAGGATGCAGTACTCGCTTGACAAAGAACTTGTTCCCAGGCACATTTGGTATACCAGTTTTGTCAGTTTTCCATATAATATCTCGTTGCCCAGACCATACAAACCAACTTAGGCAGACAAGACAACAAAGTATTAATGGTGTTACATAAACCAGTAAGTCTTAGAATTCCTGCAAAACTTTGATTTAGGTTGCGAAAACCAACACGAATAACCCAAGGAGGTTTTCGTGGAATCTCATAATCTTGGTTAGGAACACCATGATGAATTTCTTTCTCCTCTAATAAATCACAAAAATACTTCAACCAATTCAATATAACGAGCATTGGATTACTTGGATTACGTACCTTTTGTACATCTACAAAACATTCTCTTTGTTTTATAAGCAAATCTGAAGCTTCAGAAACTCTTTTCCCCCTGAGGTCATGGCCAAGCACATTCTTGCACAGATGGCAAGATGAAAGTTTCCTGCCAGTAGCTCCGTAGGTACATCCATCGGCACATATAAGAACAATTGGTATGTCGATAGCCCTTGTATGATCCAATACCAGCACTCGCAGATCACAATTTAAATTATGATTGATCAAAATTGTCCCTTGTGACATTAGACTTTTCATTGAATTCTGTACACCTGCCAACAGATAAGTAATTCCTTCCAACTTTACTTCAGTATACATCGGAACCCATGAAATAAGAACGTCTATACCCGCTTTAGATACTGTCAACAATATTGTAGTGGAAATACCGAAGTTTTCCTTGCTGCAAAGCAAAGAATCACATTTCAACCTTGCAACAGTTATACCGGTTTCATCAGTGAGATGGCTCTTAAGAGCAGCTACCTTGATTGGTTGGCAGTCAATCCCTGTGTCGGTAATATGCGGCTCAGTGAAGGATTTCTGCATCTGGTTAGTGAACGTTTCCTGGGCGTGTCTTCCTGCTCGTGGATGAGCACTAGTATGGTGAATAAGTCTCAGATCAACACCCTGTCCATATGGTCTGCTAGCAGACTGAACAATAACGTCTCGTGGGTTATCCATAGATGCGATTACCTTAGCTGCCATCATAAGCTTCTCCAATGTTTTCCCAAGGATTATAAAGTAAATGTCGTCAGCTACTCTCTTGAATCTTTGCGTCTCGAAATTAACATTTCTGAGATGTGTTTCTGCCGTTAACAGCGTCCTTGTACCTTCTTCCTTCTGAGATAAGACTTTTCCCATGACTTGTACAGCTGTTGATGGAGTAGACTGAGTAGCACTATCATCTCTTTTTTTGCTTCTCCTTAGGGGTTTCCACAGCAAAAACACCGACCAAGGAGGCTTTCGCGGAACCCCGTAATATTGGAGGATAATACCATGAGAACTTGGAATAATTTCTTCATTTTAATTTAGAATTTCTGACTCCTTAGATGAAACTTCGAAATTAATCATCCAGTTCGAGTGCACATGCCCAGCTAAAATGGGTTTCACTTGTATAAGCTTGTTCATGGAACCGACAATTACTGAATCCTTACCCAAGCAAACATCTGAGAAGCATAAATAAGAAGTAACATGTTTATCCAGATTACCGAAATCTCTTGTTGGAGGAGCACGACCAGTGAAGTTGTTATCTTCAGCTATTTGAAACCCTTTCTTAACTTTCTTTCTCCTAATCGAGTTGTTGCTATCCTCTGGCTCCATTCCAATTATCTTTCTCCTCGTAATGTCGATGCCTAGATGTTCAACATTGTCACCTGAATCTTTTGGCATTGAAGTGGAGTATCCATGTACCCTTGCTAAATAATCTTGGCTGACCCATGGAGAACCGTGATAACAAGATTGACTAATTAAAGATTTCAGCACCTCTATACTGACAGTAGAATTCCCTTGTGTCAGATCATTAATGTTTACTTCCAAACTATCAGTAACACTCATATATTTGCCAATCCGACTCGCTTCATATTTATTTTGGTTACTGTCTTCAAAAATCTGAAGTATTCTGCAAGGAAAAACAGAATTCTCTTTTCTCCTGTACAACTCAAAGCCATCAACCAGTAGGAATTCCTGTAATTTCCTACCAAGTGGATCTTTCAAGGTGAGTGTGCACGACTCTTGCACAAACCATGGGATCCGGCGAAATCAGCTTGTTGATAGCTTTTTGTTTTGGAATCTTCTTAAGTATTTCGTAACAAAAATCAGGCTCGCCAGCTTTTGAAGAAATCTCCTTCGAGTTTAATACATATTGCGAGCGTCCATCCCAACGAACAATATACTTCGACTGCTTTCCTAACTTCAATTGTTTATGCCATATAATAGGAAAATTTAAAAGCTTAACATAACAACTGATGTTATAGAAGTCTGACTTCTCTGACTTCGGCATAACAAAATCGATGGGAGTATTAGAAACATCAAAAATCTCAGAATATTGAGGTGGATTCTTGACGTCATTATCAGGTTTCTCTTGAATATGCACATTCTTAGGGATAAAAACAGAAGTGACTGGAACAGAAAAATCAGATGATTGTGGGTGCTTGATTTCAACAACACTAGAACTTTTTTCATTGTTGTTATTTTCTTCTTCTTCGTATACTTGTGAAGTTAATGTTGTTGTAAAACCTTCCAAAAACTTCTCTTTACAACGATCAATCATCTCATCGAATTCTTTCCAAAAATCTGACTCTTTTTGCTCAATCCTATGTTGTAATGGTGTTTGTTTACGTAATCCCATTAAACGATGCAATGTATTACCTTGGCGAAAATCAAAACTATGCATATTTTCATTACAGCACCTAAACTCGGAAGTCAAGGCTCGCCTAATATCACATGACAATCGTTCCTAAAAGATAATTCACAACAAGCAAAACTGCTGTACTTACCTTTGTTGAAGCTAAATTCAATATAACCGCCAAATAAATCCCATTCGCCATAATTCCTTTTCTTGAAGTAATTTGCTGCTCCAATAGATATATAGTTTTTCGGGCTTGATGGATCAATAATAAAGTCAGTGATCACTCCATCTACTCTGAATCTAGTACGAAATTCCTTTTCCGTAACGAAGAAATTAAGGCACTCAATGGAGGCTCTTAACCGTGGATAGAAACAAAGCCAAGAAACTCAAAAATAGAGAATCTCAACCGTGGCTCTGATGCCACTTGACGTAGCGGAAGCGTATGATTTGGATCAAAGATCCGATAAAATATAGAAACTAGTGTGAGATCAATAGATTCACAAAAGTGATAGATAAAATAGATAATAATAAAAGATAAGTTTGATATTAATCAAAAAATAATATTGGTTGTTGAATTGTGTATCTCTACTATGCCTATGCCTTCTTATATAGGCTTCAAGGATTCTAAATATAATTAGGACTAGAAAAGGAAATCACACCAAACTAGGAAACACAATAGAACTAGGAAAGAAATCCTAAATAAAGAAATAGACTAAAGCTAGTAAAAGGAAATCCTTATAATAGGAAATAGTGAGTAGGATGTCCTACATCATTCTCTGAACAAATTTCTATTTTTGGTGTAATTCCCTCGGTAATTCACACCTACTCAAAGCCATGCGCAACAATTCCGTCCAGCCAAGCGCTATAACCATGCCCAAATTCTCTTTTGGCTTTCGTATATTGGTCAACACCATAAATTACATCTATGATTGGCAATAGCAATATATATTGGGATCATATTTTTTCTTCAAAAAATTAATATACTATGGTCATAACCCTAATTTCTTGTCTTCAAAAGATTAATATACTATGGTCATAACCCTAATTTTTAAATTTGCAATGGACACATAAATAGAATGTTGATAAACTGGAATAAATCTCACTCAAACACGTGAAAATATCCGTTTCTTGTTTGGATCATGAATTTTAAAGAACACATGCTGATTAAGGATGCGACCATTGGCCAAACGGTGTAATGGTTCGCACCCCTTCGTATTACGGGGTACATTAACCGAATAGATTTTGAAACACCAAAAGACGTGAAAATTCCAACAGGTGTGTTCTGTGGGGACACATATTGCATCCATTGGATTTCTATATAAGCTTTACTCGTATCTGCTAGTAGCATTCAACAAAAACGAAATCCTAAATGCTTCTACATTAAAAAAAAATATTTCACCAGTAATAGTAATGGAAATATTGCCGGATTTAACTCCCGAGATACCACACCTCCTCCCTAGTACAGAAAGTATTTCGGCAAGCAAATGTGTATGCAAAGAGTGGAATTCTGTCCTTACAGACAAAAAAATTGGACTCCTTTTCGGTTTCACTCAAAAAGTGAGAGAAGAAAAAGTTACGCAACTCTTCTACAGAGAACAAATTGAGGAGGAAGATTACTACACTATGATGGGAGATATCAGTCAGGTGTTATTTGGAAACAATGGTACGTGGAATATTATCCAATCCTATGATGAAAACATGTCACACCCAATCGTTGGATCTTGTAATGGTCTGGTATGTTTTTATGTTTCACACCACGGCATACAAGATCCTATTTATATTATGAATCCAACAACGGGTAAGCACCTCCATCTGCCAAAAATATGCGATCCAACACCAACGCCACAAATCAGTTGGGATCCACGATACGTCGTAGGGGGTTTCGGCTACTGTGAACATACCGGTGAATACAAAGTAGTTCGAATTCAAGTGGGTGGTAAAGTGGACATACACACACTAGGAGACAACAGGGATGGAGGAACATCGGGGAATTTCCTTTTACTTTTCGGGATTCAGGTGTGTACGCACATGGTTGTATTTTTTGGATAAATCATTATATTATCACAATGATCAGATAGTATCTTTCAATTTGGACAATGAGACATTCCAGTCACATTCTCCACCCCTGCATCATATTTATGAGAATGGTGGTTTCAGTATTCCAAGACTTGGAATGGTCTTGTCTGGAGTTCACCTTTTATTTTACAACATTCACGATATTTATGATATCCGGATTGATTTTTGGGCACCCATTTCCGATAATTATATTCATGCACGGGCACCCGGTGTAGAATGGAATTGGGTACTTAAGAGGAGAATTTTTCGGAAGAGCCTTTGAATCCATGGTGGCCGCCTTATATGCTGATAGCCTTGGGAAATAACAACAACATCCTATTGCAAAACAACCGATGTTTAGCGCGTTATAATGAACTCATCAGAACTTTTACAGAAATTTGGGAAACAAGGTGGCCGGTAAAGGTTAGAGTTATTCCTCACATGAGGAGCGCCGTCTCGTTGAGGAATTTTGGAGGACAATCGGAACATGTACTGACGATGTCCATGCCACAAACATATTCCGTGTGTAGTGTTTTTGTTTTTTTTTTGATCAGAGTAATGTAGTTTGGTTTTCAATATATATATATATTTTTTATTTTTTTTATAGTACTATTTCTCATCTTTGATTTTATTTTTTTTCGTATCTTGTCTGGACTAAAAGTTGTTTTTGAAATTTGAAGAATCGGACTTGGTCTTATTTTGGGTAATAATGGTTGGTATTTTATTTAATGGAGTTAATGCTTTTAAACATATTCGCGATAAATTTAGAGGGGGTCTTTCTTTTATATATGGTGGTCAATTTGGTATAGAGGGAGACATTTCTGTATTCCAGTTGTATTTATGGTTATAAATTTTGCGAATCTATAGGGAGACTTTTATGTGTTCATAAAAGTAAATCCGAGAGAGAAAAAAAAATGTAAAAAGAAGTGAGAATTTGAGATGAAAAAGGTATAAGTGATTGATAGATAACTCAATGATGATATTCTTGAAAATGCATACGAATGAAAAAGATTTTGTAACTGATAGGGATTTGAGAAGTCGAAAAAAAAATGTTGATTACGTGACTAATCGGGATTTTTTTTGTAGACGAATTATAGATTTGAAACTGGTGTTTGACACCAAAACACAAAACCAGAACATAAATGGGAAAAATAAATTAGAGACATGTAACACATCATTTTATTTATTAAGTTTTGTGTGTTCAGAAACTACATCCGATTAAAAAGGAAATTAGATAAAGATCAGATATTCATTCCATATATATATCTCATTATCTATTTTCTGCCATATTTATAGTGATGCGGAAACTGAAATATTTGATGTACTTGTAAGGAGGTAAGGAATACCAAACACCTAATTCGCTTAACCTAAAAATGTAGGGGCTAAAAGAGAGATACATAAATTAAGGTACCATTGTAAATACACTTTTGTATTTTAGGGATAGTTCCTGTTTTCTATTATCAACCAATGCCATTGTAAATATTAAGATGTTGTTGTGATGGGTATTCTAATTACAGGAGATAAGCATTACTGAATTGGTGCATAAGTAGCTGTAATGAGAATCGCAGCTAGTTTCTGCAATTCAAATGAAAGCCATGAAGACCCCTTCACCTTGATGGACTCTAGTCTTATAGAGTCCATGTAATTTCAGCAATCCTTTGTGATTTCGATACAATGTCAAATTTGTGTAATAAAATTAGGTGTGTATATGCAATGTATTATTATTCAGTAATGAGATGCTATTATGCGTGATTTTTCAAAGTAGCCATTTGTTTTCAACACAATACTTGTGCTTTGTATATATCCAGTTCTTTAATCATAGACTAAGTTTGACAGCAACCAACAACTCCAACACTATTCAATCATACACAAGAAAACGGTTATTAAACAAGAAAATTAATCCATTCGACAGTCATTAAGCAAGTCCAACACCAGTCAGTCATTAACATTAGAAAAAACATGAAAATTAATCCTAAATCCGAAACATAGATTCCAAAAAACAAAACAAGATTCAGTCGTCCATAATTTCCTGTTAGACCCCTCTTAATTCCAAATTTTCTCTGTACTTTGAGGATACCTATTTCTTCAAAATAGTAACTTGTGTAACCATTTGCAAACTCTGTATCATCATTTCCATTAAAGCAACTTAACCCAAAAAATCCACCAGCTATAAGAAAATTGGAATTGGTCGAGTCTTACCTGTTACCTGCTTCTCTCCTTTCCTTTTTCTCCATCAACAGCAAAAACTCTTCTGGGTATTCTTTATCTTTTACTTTCTTTATGTTTCTCTTCTTTGTCTCTTCATTTTCTGCCTCATATACTGAATTTGCATGATGAAACTCATTCCACAACAGATCCGTATCATCATCTTGGTTATTGTTCTGCACACCTACTTCTTCCTCTTATCTCATCTTCCTTTCCTCTTCTTTCTTCTTCTTTTTATTCAATCTTGCTTCTTGTTTCGATATATAGTACTTAGCTTTATCTAGTTGCTCCAAATCCATTTCAAATATTGCTAATTTAAACCTCATCATCACTTCCTTTCTCTTCAAGCACTCCTCCTTATCAACTTCTTCCTCTGTCATTGGGGTCTTGCCTTTTGATGGTTTGGAACCACTCCCTTTTTCTGGGTTATTTGGAGCCATTGTTATCTCTGAAACTTTTTTTCTTCTTCTCTTCACTTGGCTTAATTTTCTTCTCTGGAAAATGAATATAATCCCTAATTCCTCTTTCACATTTTTTTTCCTGACCTATTCCCAAGAGACGCATGCGCAGCGGTTGAATTCAAAGAAATAATAACACTCTACTAAAATATCATGTCCTTTCAGACCTACTTCATGACGTAATGGTTATCATGTAGATTTTGTTTCCTTTTAAATAAAAATCCAGTTGTAGGTTTAAGCTATAGCTTATAAGATAAAACGTGCAAATATGCGTTACTTTCCTGCTCATTAAGGACGCGACCATTCAAATAATTCCTACTCATCAAGGACGCGACCATTCGCCAACAGGTGTATTGGATGTCTATATAAGCTTTACTTGTATCTGCTTGTAGCATTCTACAATAAGAAAATCCTAAATGCTTGTAAAAAAAAAAATGATAATCTTTCATAAGTATAATAGTGATGGATATGTTGTCGGAATAAACTACCGAGATACTACAGCACCTCCATACTGCAGAAAGCGTTTTAGCAAGCAAATGTGTTTGCAAAGAGTGGAATAATGTCCTTGAGGGTAAAAGAATTAGACTCCTTTTTGGTGTCACACCAAGAATGGGGAAAGGTAAAGTTACTCAACTCTTTTATAGAGAGGAAGATTTCATCCTGATCGCAACAGCCAACAATCACGACGCCCCGAATGATGGAACCTATGATGTTTGGATTAAGTTGCACCCAATAGTTGGATCTTGCAATGGTATGGTATGTTTTTATGTTTCACACCACGGCATACAAGATCTTGTATATATTATGAATCCAGAAACTGGTGAGCACCTCCATCTTCCACAACTATGCATCCCAATCGCACCAGATCAAGTACTTTTGTGGTATCCACGATACAACGTAATTGGGGGTTTCGGCTACTGTCAACGTACTAATGAGTACAAGGTAGTTCAAATTCACATGGATGGTAAAGTTCAAATACATACTCTAGGAGACAAGAGGGGATGGAGGAACATGGGAGAGATTCCTTATACTTTTCGGAGTTCAGGTGTGTACGCACATGGTTGTATTTTTTGGAAGGATTGTTATCAGCGGGATATTGGCATAGTATCTTTCAATTTGGACACTGAGACGTTTCATCTACATTCGCCACCCCACATCATATTCCTGGGAGTGAATTTCCATTACTTGGGATGGTCATGTTCGGAGTTCGTCTTTTATTTTATTACATCCATGAGGGGGTTGGTCAGCACCGCATAGATTTCTGGGCTCCCATTTCAGAAGAAAATATTCATACATGGGCACCTAGTGGGGAATGGAATTGGAATCATGAGATGAGCATTTTATTGGAAGAGGATGGGGATGAATGGACGACTTATGAACCGATAGCCTTTGGAAATAACAAGGACCTACTATTGTGGTTGAATAGGCGTTTATTGCGTTACAATACACTCACCAGAACCTGGAAGGAAATTTGGAGGACACTACCGTGGGAAACATGGGAAATTATTCCTCACATGAGGAGCGCTGTCTCGTTGAAGAATTTTGGTGGACAATTGGAAACGTGTACTCATGATGTCCATACCACTAACACATTCCTTGGGTTATTTATATAAAAAAATTTCTTGTAGTTGTGTTTTTTTTTTTTTTTTTGGTATTTGGATTTTTTTCTATGTTGAAATGTACAATTTATTCCTTGGGTTATCTATGTAGCTTTTTTTTTTCTTGTAGTTGTGTTTTTTTTTTTTTTTTGTTGTTTGGATTATTTTCTATGTTGAAATGTACAATTTAGTTTGGGTCATTATTTAACTAGCCAACCTTTGATTTTTTTGCGTTACACCTATGGTCCAGCCGTCCGGGCCACCCCAACCGACCTAGGTAATTAGTCGAAAAGTAGAAAAATTATTTGGGTATTTCCTAAGAGATCATGATTTATTTTAGTTTGTTATGTTCGGAATGTATATTAGATTAAAAAGGAAATTAGATAAACATGAAAATATTCATTCCATATCTTTTTTTTGAAGCATGTTCATTCCATATCTCATTATATTGCTATAATATCTCATTTTTTAGTAATATGGAAATTGAAATATTCGGTGTAAATACCAAGTAATAGTGATTTAAAATAATGATGGAAAACCTAAAAAATTAGTCAACGGGTGTATTGGATGTCTATATATTATATAAGCTTTACTCGTATCTGCTTGTAGCATTCTACAATAAGAAAATCCTAAAAGCTCGTAAAAAAAAATTTTGATAATCTTTCATCAGTATAATAGTGATGGATATGTTGCCAGAATTAACTACCGAGATACTTCAGCACATCCAAACTGCAGAAAGCGTTTTAGCAAGCAAATGTGTATGCAAAGAATTGAATACTATCCTTGGGGACAAAAGAATTGGATTCCTTTTTGGTGTCACACCAAGAATGGGGAAAGATAAAGTTACCCAACTCTTTTATAGAGAGGGAGATTTAAGCCGGATCGTAACAGTCAACAATCACGATGCCTCGAATGATGGAACACATGATGATTAGACTAAGTTGCACCCAATAGTTGGATCTTGCAATGGTATGGTATGTTTTTATGTTTCACACCACGGCATACAAGATCCTGCATATATTATGAATCCATAAAATGGTGAGCACCTCCATCTGCCACAACTATGCATCCCAATTGTACCGGATCCAGTACTTTCGTGGTATCCGCGATACAACGTAATTGGGGGTTTCGGTTACTGTCAACGTACCAATGAGTACAAGGTAGTTCGAATTCACATGGATGGTAAAGTTCAAATACACACTCTAGGAGACAAGAGGGGATGGAGGAACATAGCAGGGGAGATTCCTTATACTTTTCGGAGTTCAGGTGTGTATGCACATGGTTGTATTTTTTGGAAGGATTGTTGTCAGCAGGATATTGGAATAATATCTTTCAATTTGGACACTGAGACGTTCCATCAACATTTGCCAACCCCGCATCATATTCCTGGGAGTGAATTTTGGATAAATACTTACCCATCACCTGGGATGGTCATGTTCGGAGTTCGCATTTTATTTTACTACATCCATGAGAGGATTGATGGGCCCCGGATAGATTTCTGGGATCCCATTTCCGAAGAAAATATTCATACATGGGCACCTGGCGGGGAATGGAATTGGAATTATAAGATAATCATTTTCTTTGAAGAGGATGAATGGCCGACTTATAACCCGATAGCCTTTGTAAATAACAAGGACCTCTTATTTTGGCAGAATAGGCGTTTATTGCGTTACAATACACTCACAAGAACTTGGACGGAAATTTGGGGGACACTACCGTGAGAAACAAGGGTTGCAATTATTCCTCACATGAGGAGCGCTGTCTCGTTGAAGAATTTTGGTGGACAATCGGAAACGTGTACTCATGATGTCCATGCCACTAACACATTCCTTGGCTTATCTATGTAACTTTTTTTTTTCTTGTAGTTATGTTTTTTTTTTTTTTGGTATTTGGATTTTTTTCTATGCTGAAATGTACAATTTATTCCTTGGGTTATCTATGTTGCTTTTTTTTTCTTGTAGTTGTATTGTTTTTTTTTTTTTTTTTTTTTTTGGTGTTTGGATTTTTTTCTATGTTGAAATGTTCAATTTCGTGTATCAACATGATAGTGTTGCCGCTAAATGTTGGGTCATTGTTTAACTAGCCAACCTTTGGTTTTTTCCTTTTTTTGCGTTACACCTATGGTCCAGCCGGCCGGGCCACCCCAACCGACCTAGGTAATTAGTTGAAAAGTAGAAAATTTATTTGGGTATTTCCTAAGAGATCGTATATTAAATTAAAAAGGAAATTAGATAAATATGAAAATATTCATTTCATATCTCATGAGATCATGGTTTATTTTAGTTTGTTATGTTCGTAATGTATATTAGATTAAAAAGGAAATTAGATAAACATGAAAATATTCATTCCATATCTCATTATATTGCTACAATATTCGGTGTAAATACCAAAGAATAGGTGATTTAAGATAATGATGGAAAACCTAAAAAATTAGGGTTTTCCTTAGAAATATATATATAAATTACACCAAGCATAGAAAAAAATTAACATAGAGTATTAAGAGGAAAATGAGTTATGCTAAGAGGGACTGTAGAGATAAAACTGACGAGAGGATCCAAAAATGTCCTCGACTGATGGATGGTCCTCGTAAATTGAGGATTATCATTACTATGGACGGAGTAACTACTGTTCCTAGTATTCCTCTCGACGCTGTAATTAGTTCTGTTTTCAGTAGTGTTGAGAATGATGATGTTCCTATTTATGTTGATGTTATTCCTGGTGTTCCTATGGACGTTGTAATCAGTAGTGTTGAGAATGCTGATGTTCCTGCTTATGTTGATGTTCCTACTGTGAATGCTGATGTTCCTACTTCTATTATTGAAATTATTGATGAAGATCCCGATGTTCCGGATATGCCAGAGGATCCAAAAGTTAACAAGCATGATCTTAACAAGCATGTGGAGCCTGATGAAGCAGAAAATGGCAAATCTGAGGATGACAAGGTGCCCAAGCCTGCTGGTTGGAGTGATCACGTTCACCTCAGCATTGCGAGAAGAATTGTTTGAAGATAGGGGATGGTTCATTTCATATGTTTTTTTTTGTTGTTGTTGATGATACGGTTTGATTTATCGATTTCTTTATGTGGACGCTTTGAAAGTTGTTTTCATTTCTTGTTTCGTTTGCTAATTTTGTCATTTAGAAGAAGGTGTTGTTTATGAATTCTTTTATTATTTAGGTATTGGAATCATGAAATAAATCAGATAATTATTTACAAGTTCACAGACTTTACAGAATGCAATATACTCTTGCAAATTTATTTATTTATGAGGTGTGCATTATTTTGGAAAAATAAATATAATTAGCTGAAAGAACAGAGGAAATGTAGAAAAATACAGTTGTTCCCCCCTGTAAACAATAAGAATCAATTTATCACTTTAGATCTGATCTTATTATCTCCTTGCCAATAATTTTAACAAAAATACGAGTTTGAACAAGTAAAGTGTTATTGAAAGTAAAGTACTGCTATACGACGATGTTAATGCTAATGATCTCTGTGTGGATTTGGATGAGAATGAGGAACCAGACTAATCTGACAAAGAACTAGACTCATCTAACAAGTTCTTTGCCTTTTAAACAGTGTTTTTGATGTGTGAACTTGTAGTTTACATATTTTTAAATATAAAGCATTTCGTCTGACCATTTTGTTTCCAGTGGTGGTTGTATTTATTTTTAAGTACTGCACTAGATGCGGGCTTTTTACGCTGATAGATAGGTTGACATTTATGTGATGAATGATTCACGTTGAAGCTTTATGTTTTCTGGAAATGATGAACATGAAAATGGATGGGTTTAGTTTCTTTATCTTTAGTAGCTTACTGTATGATTAGAATAATACGTTTCCTACATAGGTGCCACTAATAATTCAAAATCATGCGTTTCCTCCATAAACCAAGAATAATGCAGGAGACAACCCAGCTTAAAATTATTAAGGAAAATATTATTCGAAATAGGAAAGTAATTTTTTTCTATAGCCTCTTCTCGAGTTGGTTAGAGATAGGAAACTAAATTTTGAAAATTTTGGTAAACAATTTTATCATAACTGTCTATGATATATTCTATCATAAAATAAGGAAACTAACCATATTGGTTACACAGCAAAAATTTGGAAATAAAAAAAGAACAACACCAAAAATCTTTTGTTTGGCGGGTGATGAAAATGTATTTTACTGGGCGGGATGATTTCAAAAGGAAAATCAATTCCCGCCTGATGGTTTGGTTAAATTCCAAAAAGAAAAAGAAAGATGAGTTCGATCTACTTTTTCATTTTTTATTACTCGATTCATTCTCTCTATGAAACCATAATTCTATTACTATCTCTAATCTTTGCAAGGAACCTACCTCTTCAGACTCGATCGTTGTTGTTGGTATTATTTCTACAACCCATTATCGAATGAATATTAAATTGATGTTAGATTTTTTGTTTGATCTCATGGAATCAGATGTTAGATCTTATAGGTTTACTAGTTAAATCATGATTAGGGTTTTTATTCTTTTACTTCTTATAGGTTTACTAGTTAAAGCATGATTAGGGTTTTTATTCTATTACTATCTCTAATTTTTACAAGGAATCTACCTCTTTAAACTCGATCTTTGTTGCTGGTAATATTTCTACAACCCATTATCGAATGAATATTAAATTTATGTTAGATTTTTTGTTTGATTTCATGGAATCAGATGTTAGATCTTATAGGTTTACTAGTTAAAGCATGATTAGGGTTTTTATTCGGCTGTATAAAAGAACAAGTTAATGACAATCACGGGTTGTACGATGAGATGTGATTTCATTTTGTTACAACAATAATGTTTTACATGCATCAACTATTTTAAGATTTAGGTAAGGATCTTTCTTTCATGTTACTTAGTTAGGTTTTACAAAATAATAAAAAAACTTACAGATGCTAATTGTTTTCTAGGGTTTTTGTTATTGTTTGGGTTGGATTTTTATTGAGAGTTAATAACTCTACTTTGATCGACGATGTTGTGTCAATCATATATATATACAAAGCTTCTCAAGATTTAATCATTTGAGTCTCTGTTACTTGGCGAGCCTGTAACGTCTGCATTTTAAGTTGCCACTTTTAATAATACCATGTTGCTGGTTGGCCAATTTGACTATCATCTTCAAGCTAAAAATTGATAATCATTATGTGGTGCTTTAGTGCTCTTGGCTTTTGTAACAAAAAGTTATATAAGACCGTTTAACCGGTACCTTTCGCTTTGTGGATAACACAATAATCATGAGGATATTTTGTGTGTTGCAATGATGTTTTAGCCTCAAGTTACATGCATCAATGAGTTCATGTTTGTTTTCTTTTCATATAATAGAAAATAGGTGTAACACATGTTGCCTATCAGGTTTAGCTAATATTTTCCAAAATAAGCTCAAATTCCTAACTGAGATGCACGTACCTACACAGCTTTTTTCATGGGAGAAGATGATGATAACAACGTGTCCCCAGAGGATGACCAATGGATGGAACCAGATGATGAGGGGGATTCTGATGAAGACACAATAGGGTTAGATTAGACTCATAATGACATTGTACAATCAGATGACGATGATGGTGAAAATTTTATAACCACTGGTAGATATGAAGAATTAACAGGTAATTTTCAAAATCTTGTACTTACTTGTTTTTACTTAAAAATCACATTGTTTCATATGTTGCCTCCATTATTTCAAGAGTCAGGCGATTCTGAAAATGATCTTGAAGTGGTAGAAGAAATAGAATTGGAAAAAGCTCCAGAAGCAGAAAAGCATCCACAACAAGAAAACTCTACAGAAGAGATCATAAAAGATAGGGGAATGACAAGAATGTTGAAGCCGCATAAACACTTCTCGGAATCTAATGCCAAAAAACGGGATATGAATTTTGAAAAAATGTTCTGATCTATTAGTGAAAATAGAATTGAATTCAGTAGTTACCTAGGCTATTTGGCCCGTGATATGGTTGGCATAAAACATTTATGTTAGAAGGAAGTCCCTTCAACAACAAAAGAAAATATGTGGGAGGAAATTCTTGTATGCATATGCGGTTATCAATTCGTCGTTTTTGTTGTCTAACTGTGAGTCTGTGATTAACATACATTAGATGTTATTGCAGCTTCGTTTTGAGGTGCCCCATTGGATGAAGGGAGTGGTCATGAAGCGTCTACCTGTTCAACTGCGAGACTTCAGAAGGAAATTATACAACAATCATGTAAAACCCTTTGAGGAAAGACCGGACAAACTAAGAACTGTCCCCAAAAAGTACAGAACGGTAGTGGACCAAGAAAGCTGGGACAAGTTCCTTGATCATGTAATAAATTCGCCCAAATTTAAGGTATGGAATACACTTTTTTTTTCTAATTTGTGTTTCGTTCTTATTGTCTATCCTAGCATATTAATGAAATTATTTTTATTTCCTCTGCAAGGAAAATTCGGAGAAGGGAAAAGAGGCAATATCACAATCCAAGTTCCCACATCGGACGGGACGAGGAGGATACACCGAATTAAAATAAAAATTAGTAAGTCTGTTGTCTTATTTATTATACACTTCACAGTAAAACCGGCCATATCAGATACTTCTGTTTTGTATGTCGTGTTGCGTGTCTCATATACGCAGAAACTTATAACGGTATGGGGATGTGTCCTCTTACACCAGTCTGTAATTTTGTCACATTAGATACTTTGGAATTGGTTTCTGTTTTACACAGTTAAAATCTGTGCGGATGTAAATCCATACTTGTTTCTGGTAACTACTAGGTCCAAAGGGGAGATGTTGCCGAAAAAGATCTTGAAGACCGGTGCTTCATGCGGGCAAAAGCACGCGAAGACAAACACGGAATTGTACCAGACGATTTTGTCAGGGAGAAGACATCTAAAATATTGAGAAAACAGAAACTTTACATTCCTCATGTTTTTAACCATAGTAAGTGCAAAGTAAGTGCACAAGGTTTAAATCAAAATTTAACACATTATTTGAACAGGAAGAGACGCGGAAGATGATTCGAGAGGGAACTCGAAAGGTTGGTCATAACGAGGATGCCCTAACACTTGCGATCGGCCCGGATAAGGGTGGACGTGTCAAGGGGGCTGGCTTTGGAGTGACGGCAACCCTTTACTTTCAAAATGGAAGAAAACCAAGACAAGCCTCGAAAGAGAATGATGAACTGCGTGAAGAGCTGAAAGCTAAGGAGAAAGAATTAGAATCTACTAAAACTGCATATCAGAGATTAACAGATAACTTGATATCTCGAGGATCGACATTGCGAACATTTTGGGCAACAGTATCAGCAAGTCTGGAGGAGAAGTAACTTTTAAAAAATTGGCAGACAGTATCTAATTTTTTCTAACAATGTGTTCAACTACAGTCACTGGATACAGGACCTAGCAACGCCTCCAATCGATCTAAGAATAAGATAGGTCCAGAATAAGTTAAGAAACTTCAAAAAAAAACATGGGAAATCTGGTCCGCAGAAGTCATCTGAAAGCATGAAAGGGTCCGTGAAGCGGGACTCTCCTTGTACTAAAACGCCGAACGTTTCTACTAAATCCCCGGCATCTTTAGTATCAAAAAAGAAGTCTCCGTCTCCTCCATCCACGGGGGAATCTCAAAATGTGCCATATGAAAAAGAAACTATTGATGTATGGTTTTCCAATGCATTTAAATTTTTAATCTTCCATTTACTATCTCTCATGCGCCATGTGTTTCTGCAGGGCATAGGATGCAAACTTTGGTCTGGAGAAAAGGACAACATTGTTACCATTGGTAGAGCTTACTCTAAAAAGACGGAATTCTTTAAATTAAAGACAGGAGTGATGGGTTCAGTTACATGCTATAGCGTCCGGGTTAGTGAAGTACTAAATGAAACCATCAAATTACCCTTTGGCAAATCTGGGATAAAAACTTTGAAAGATGTTGGTGATGCTGAAATTTGTTGGCCATTAAATCAAACCATCTTGGATCAAAAGGTTGGTTGATTGGCTTGTTTGCTTTTTTAACTCATTGGATATGTTTTTACATAAACAAGTTTTATATATATATCCTGTTTGATATTAGAGACGAATATGCTATCAGCTATATGAATCACGGACGTTGGTTTATATTTTAGAGAACCTTATAGAACGAGATATGTGGTTAGCTATTTGATTATGAGTTAGTTGTGCATTGTGCTTAAATGGTTTCACTGCAAAAAGAAGGTACAGCTTTTATTTCAATTTTCATATGCAGGTAAGTCAACCAAAACATTCCGAGGATGTGAAATCACCGGCTCTACTCAACGGAAGCCAATCTCATATTGCAATATCTGAAAAAGTTCCGAAGGTATGTGTTTTAAACCAGTTACATGATCTTAAGACCATATGAGTCTCAAATATGCTATGAACTACTATATGAATCACGGATGCTAGGGTGTATTTTGGAGAACCTTGTATATTTTTTACCTATTCGAATCATCTGTGTCTTCGCATTCACGGTGGAATTTGGTATATTTGTTTCCCGAATATGGAATATTACTCTACTGCTGCAGGTAAGTCAACAAAATTCGGGGAAACATACTCTGGATGTGACATCAAAAGCTCCACCTAGTCGGAGCCAATCTGAGATCACGACAACTAAAGCAGTTTCTCCGGTATCTGTTTTATTTTTACATGCATTTTAAATCTCAATTTGTTTTAAAGTTTTCGCTTGAAGATGTTCATATGCCATATATTTCCGCAGGGTAGAAGGTGCTACCTTTTTGACGAGCCGTCTAAGGAAAACGTCCTTGCTAGAGGTAAAGCTATTCTGTTAACAGGAAAACAACAATTACATGGAAAGGATGGGGTGGAGGTTGATTGCCACAAAATACTAATTAAGGAAGTAATAAAACCGAATTTCTGTCTACCCGTACGATTTGCTGGTATGGAAACATTAGGATAAACTCTTGGAAAAGTGATTCCTTGGCCAAAGTATGGTGTTAAGTTTACCGAGCCTGCTAAGAAGGTTAGTTTCTTGGCTTGTTTTATTTGTAAGTCGAATATACATAAACCAGTCTATCTAGTTCGTATTAATTAATTACGAAGGATATATGAGACACAAAGATGATATCAATTATATGAATCACCGATCCAAGTGTAAATTAGAGAACCTAGAAAAATAGAAGTATGTGTAACTTTCAAAAGTAACTAACTCTTTTAATCTTATGCAGAACCCTACCAATAATTCCCAACCAACTACTTCTCTACGTAAGTATCCTGCACGTAGCAACCCTTATGATGGATCTAAGAAGCAGTCTCCTAATCGTATGCAGAACTCTACCAGTAATTCCCAACCAAATCCTTCAATATCTCCAGATAAGTCGTGCACATCTATGACAGAACCTCTGGCTAAGACATCTAATGGAGTATGTTTTTTTGATTTTTTTTTTCGTAAATCTATATTGCTAATTCTAGCATCTTCTTTTTATATGATGTTCATATGCCGCATATTTCCGCAGAAAGCAAAATACGACTTTTGGAGTGGATCTAGGGGAAACGTCGTTGCTAGAGGAAGTATTTTACCTACGGTGCCTAACCATAAAATGCATGGAGAAGATCTTCCTAAACACTGTTATGTTGTCAATATTCAGGAGGTTATGGTTCCATCGTTCGTGTTAACCGAACCAAGTGGTGACTTTAAGTTATTAGGGGAAGATGAAGATAGTTTTGTGGCATGGCCGAAAGATAACTGTACCATCTCTGATGACAAGGTTAGTTTCTTGGCTCTTTTTCTTTGTTAATCAAGTATATATATATATATATATTGTTTTACATAATTCGTGTATTCAGTTTGATTAAAGAATAAGTACAAGACAGAAATATATTAACACCTAAATGGAACATGAATGCCAGTGTAAATTATAAAATTAATCTACTGAATAAAGATATTTGGTTACGGATTTTATTATGGGCGTCAGTTGTGAAAAATGGTGCGGCCTTCAGTGAAGTTGGCTTTATTACATTGTTGGAAAAATGACTTGTGTATGTCTCTTGTTGAGAATTCACATGACAGACGAATTCACCTTGGATTTAGAATATATATATAATACATTTAATCTCTTGCTGAAGGAAACTCCACAGCATGGAAAACCTCATAAGCAACCAGAACCAGTGTTAGATTCTGAGAAGAAATTGGACAGTGATCTAAGAACACCTAGCAGATGATAAACGGAATTAGCACCTAGCAGTCAATCAACATTCCGAGAGTCAGGCAGCCTATGAAATGCTTACTGAGAAGACTGAAAAGGCGAGGAGAAGGTTATATATACAAAGTGTAGATCAGGCATACCAACACAAGAAAACAAGGTTTGGCGCGTCGAGAATGTCACAACCTGATCCATGGATGCAGAGACACCACCATCAAAAAATTGAAGAAAAACTGATGATTTTTGGATAAATGCTCTTTAATATTTTCTTTTGCAAACTGTTAGACCAAAGCTCAATATTTTTTACTGTGTGATTAATAATAATATGAATTTTTGGCATATATGAATTTCAGATTTAACCACAAGTTTCTAAAATATAAGATGAGTCATATATGAACGGCTTAGAGGCGTCACACGCGTAAGACACGCGATTCGAGATTAATTGGCGTGAATAAACATAACATATAGCCACGTTAAACAAATATAAATTGGCGTGGCTAAACATCACATATAGCCACGCTATATGGCGTGTCTATAGGATATCCAATGAACGGATCACAACGTTACATGTGGACGGTGAAGGATGCATCTAATTTAACAGTCAATATTGCATCATCTTAAAAAAGATTCAACGGTTCTTAATACAGCCACGTGGATGAAGGTAATTGTAATTTGACTTGGCTTGGCTAAATATCACATATAGCCACGCTATATGGCGTGTCTATAGGATATCCAATGAACGGCTCATAACGTTACATGTGGACGATGTAGGATGCATCTAATTTGACGGTCAATATTGCATCATCTTAAAAAATATTCAACGGTTCCTAATACAGCCACGTGGATGAAGGTAATTGTAAATTGGCGTGGCTAAACATCATATATAGCCATGCTATATGGCGTGTCTATAGGATATCCAATGAACGGCTCACAATATTACATGTGGACAATATAGGATGCATATAATTTGACGGTCAATATTGCATCATCTTAAAAAACAATCAACGGTTCCTAATACATCCACGTGGATGAAGGTAATTGAAATTGGCATGGCTAAAACATAACATATAGCCACGTTAAACCTATATGTCGTGTCTATCGGATAACCAATGGCTACGCCAAAAAACAAAGTGCGTGTCTATAGTGAACCAAATAGCCACGCCAAAAGCAATTTGTGTGGCTAAAACATAACATATAGCCACGTTAAACCTATATGTCGTGTCTATCGGATAACCAATGGCTATGCAAAAAAACAAAGTGTGTGTCTATAGTGAACCAAATAGCCACGCAAAAAGCAACTTGTGTGGCTATAGTGAAACAAATAGCCACGCCAAAAGCAATTTACGTGTCTATAGTGAACCAAATAGCCACGCCAAAACAATAAATCGAGTGTCTACAGGGTACCAGTACTTAAGTTTTTGGGACACTATATAGCAACGCCTATGGGTTTTGGCATGTCTATTACAGGCAGCAATAGACACGCAAGGTCGGCGTTGCTATATAGTACCTAAAGCCACGCCATCATACCTAAAACCACGCCAAGTCCAAACCAAAACGGCGTGTCTAAACCCCTATGGACACGCCAATTTGGCGTTGCAAAAGGGTCAGTTTGTACTAGTGGGAACTAGGCAATTTCCATGATGTCCACCGGCGGGCCCACTAGTATCCCAGCCGATCGGGGTCCTTCTAATTCACTCCTGATCGCTAGCCATAACTAGGGTGATTACGCTGTTGAAGGAGAAGCTCAAACGAGATAAGACCGACCATAATGGTCTCAAATCTATCACATACGCCCAACTTAGCTAGCCTAGTTGGGCGGTTTAGATCTTCCTTTGATTGATTAAAGAGGTGCTGGCGTGTTCACCAGCGACCCAGCTCCATCCCTGGTCGATCGACTCGCCCATGGCAAACCAAGAGTGCATCAAATCGTTTGCTCAAACTAGGGTAAACACGCTGTTTCAGAAATCCTAATTTGCGTTGCGGCAGCGTGCTGATGTCGCAAATCGATCATAGACGTCCATCTTCGCCAGCCAAATTGAATGACTTAGATCCAATTTTAGGCGGTCCAATAGATGTCAGCATGCTCACCGGAAGCCCGCCTTTGTATCTGACCAATCGTCCTGCTCAAACCAATGTCTAGTTCCTTGAATCGATTAGCCAAAATAGGATTAGCCACATGACTTCTAAACCCTAAATTGAATCAAAGGCAGTACGCAACTGCCGCAAATCATCTTGTCCATCCAACTTCGCTAGCCTAGTCGGATGGTCTAGATTTATTTTCAGGAGGCCAACAGGGTAACGCTGTAATCACCGATCATCCCTCCTCCACAGGGAACGATCGGACAAGTTGTGGCTTTCCCATAGGGTTCCCAAACGATCGCCCAAAGGTAGTCGTTCGCGCTGCTTATATACAATTTTAATGATTTTACAGCAGTCATTAACTGCCGCAAATCGTCTCAGCCACTTAACTTGGCAAGCTGATTTAAGCGGTCCAGATCTAACCTGGATCGACCGATAGGATTTTAGAATGGCTACCAGCCTCAGACACATGCGCACAGCTCATACCAGCTCCCTGAAAATGGTTGTTCACGCTCCTTTTAAGACGTTCAACTCGCGACTAATTTGGACGAGCTCTAAAACAACGATGCTTCCTACACATCGATTATTTTTTTATCAGCTTGTTTAAAAGCGATGCTTCATGAGTATCAATTATAAACGATGCTTTATAAATATTGATTCCACAAATAATTTTATTATTTGACCTAAAAGCACAATATGCTACTTTAAGCAACGAGTCTCATGACTTGACGCATTTAGCAACCTGCTGTATATATTTTTCCCACAAAATATTCGATAATCAAACATGTCACAAATTGGGGGATGTTCACTGGGTATTGGTATGGTGGTTTACGGCGTGCGGCGTGCAACGCGCCTATTACGAGAAAGTGTCAGGAAAGGACGGACGGTTAACAGGAATGAGAGTAGTGGGTGAAAAGGGTGACCAGTCTTCCCTCTTAATGGAAACGTGATGATCACTACCTTTTGCACAACCCTACTTCTCCACTACTTAACTGCCTCCACTTCCTATGAGATCAGGGTGTGCTCGAACATGACTTGTATAAATAGGTTTTCAACCTATTTCAACAAAAAAGAACACAAGTGTTATCAACACAAGTTTCCAGAAACCATATTCTGATACAAGTCATAAAACAGCCACACCTTCATAATTCAACATTCTGATCTCAAACACCTTCTTCGCTTCCCTCCTTAAGATCAACCCTTCTCCTTCACTTTGTGACCAAATTGAATCTGGAACGACCATTTCTTGGTTTAGGCCATAGTCTTACATATTGATCTCTCGAATCTAAAAGTACTCCCGTGCAGTGCATTTGTTTAGGGTTTGAATTCGTTTCTCATCAACACACCCAAATTTACCAAAAACGGCAAAATCAGTTTTTACCCCAAAACAGGCATGTAAGCACAAGAATATGGTCTTGGGCATCTCAAATTTTAATCTTGGGCATTTTAAATTTAATCTTGGTTATGGGCATGTAAGCAAAATCCTACGGTCTTGGGTATTTCAAAATTGATCCTAGGCATGTCAAATTTAATCCTGGGCATGTCAATTTTAATCTTGGGCATGGGCATATAAGCACAAGCCTTCGGTATTTGACATTTTAAAATTGATCTTAGGCATGTCAAATTTAATCCTGGGCATGGGCATGTAAGCAAAAGCCTACTGTATTGGGCATCCTAAAATTGAACCTAGGCATGTCAAGTTTAATTCTGCGCATGTCAAATTTAATCTTGGGATGGGTAGATAAGCACAAGCCTACGGTCTTTGGTATCTCAAAATTGATCCTAGGAATTTTATATTTAATCTTGGGCATGTCAAATTTAATCCTGGGCATGGGCATTAAATAAAAATCCTACGGTCTTGGGCATCTCAAAATTGATCCTAGGCATGTCAAGTTTAATTCTGGGCATGTCAAATTTAATCTTCGGATGGGTAGATAAGCACAAGCCTACGGTCTTTGGTATCTCAAAATTGATCCTAGGAATTTTATATTTAATCTTGGGCATGTCAAATTTAATCCTGGGCATGGGCATGTAAGTAAAATCCTACGGTCTTGGGAATCTCAAAATTGATCCTAGGGATGTCAAATTTAATCCTGGGCATGTCAATTTTAATCTTGGGCATGGGCATGTAAGCACAAGCCTAGGGTCTTGGGTATCTCCAAATTGATCCTAGGCATGTCAAGCTTAACCTTTTCATGGGACGTCATCTGAGATGACGATCAAAGAATATATGTATGGGCCACGGTATAAAGAAATTTGTGCTTTTAATCATCTCAGGTATGGAACCTGGAATCCACGTCATTCCGATATGGGTGGTTATTCAAATGAATATCAACCCCAGTACCATGATGTTGATTTTTCGCACAAGGTAAGTGAACAATCACATGAAACAAGGTATGATGAAGTTTATAACCAGAGATTGTCTATACTGCATCAAAGGTTAAGAGTTATAGAATGCCAGATGTTATATGTAGATGATGATTAGTATGACAGTAACTCTCAGTTCCATACAAAATTGATTGATGATTCATATGATAACCTAGTAGATGATAGTGTGGATGATTTAATTACCCAATCTCATAGATGAATCAACCTCGCAAGATCATTCACCCAATTTACCGGTAGTTTCAACAAGCTTAGACCTTCAGAAGGTATCCAATTTATGGTTAAAACTGTGTGCTTCTAAAATTTTGATGGATTACTTTGCATCCAAGTACCCATATGATTTGCATGTCCTTAATACCGTACATGAACCAATTGATAATTCCCCAATCCCAATAGCATCTCCATATTTTGTTCTTTACTCACTTCCATGTGAAGTAAAAACTAGGTTTAGGGGTAACTCTTTCTTTTTGATTGTAATACCCCGATATTCGGCAGTGGTTGGCCGAATGGAATATAAGTAATGGTTTGTCCTTTCCTAACACCAGGCCTTTTCAACAAAATTGGCTTCAAAATTGGCAGAAAACTCTGCAGTTAAGCGTTCTCGGGCGGGAGTAATCCAGGGATGGGTGACCTCCTGGGAAGTTGTTGCTGGATGCCCGCAGCGATGCCCATTGAAAAACCCACACTGCCGGATAACCGTGCAATATCGGTGGAGGGTTGGATCATTACATTGATAGTTTCACCTTTTTCAAGGTATTATAACATAAGTGCGAAGTTGTCATTTGTAAGTGCTGTATTATTGGGTTGATCCCCAAATTTTTAGGTTGTTAGTTTATGGGAATCCTTTATGTATATTCCAGTATGTAGATTTTTATTTTCTTGTTTTTATTTTCTTTTTAAAGTTTTTATGTAATTTAATTTTTTGTATACTTTGTTATTACAATCTTTGGATGTGTTTTACAGGGAATACTATATTCTTGAGTCAATCAGGTGAAATGTTCCGATCCCTTTTCTTTAATTTACATTTGCTTCTCTTATCTTTATATGCATGCCATCTTAGGTTGAACGGTTTGAAACATTGAGGACAATGTCGGATTTAGGTTTGGGTCCGGGTAGAGTTTTAGAAATTGATGCCAATAAAAAATCTCCAACATTTAGAGTTACATAGTATTCTTTTAGCTACGTTTACACATTTTTTTCTCGCCGGAAAGATGGAAATTGGAGTTGCTAGATAATTTGAAAGTCTAGAGAAATGATAGAGAATTCTGGAGAGACAACAGAGAATTTGACATTCAAGACAATGTTTATAAAAGAACGCGCAATTGGGGATACTTATATTAATTGGGGATAGAGGAAAAGGACAAAAACGGGATTTAAATAGTAAATCAGAGTTACCCCTTATCCAGGTAATTTATATATTTCCTAATCTACCCTTCACTAATTATATTTAATTAACTAATTGTAATTAGTTAAGTTAATAGATTAATTTGACGATGATTAACATAAATCATTAACACTCTCATTAATTATGTTTAGTTAACTAATTGTAATTAGTTAAGTTAATAGATTAATTTGATGATGATTAACATAAATCATTATCACTTCACTTGGTGGGAGCAGAAAGGAGCAAAAGGAATTTTTTGTATGCCGACATGGAATATGTTTGAAGACTATGCCGGCAATGAAACATATTTTGAAGACTATGCCGGCAACGTTTGAAGACTAAGCCGGCAATGAAATACGTTTTGAAGACTATGCCGGCAACGTTCGAAGACTATGCCGGTAATGAAATACGTTTTGAAAACTATGCCGGCAACGTTTGAAGACTATGCCGGTATTCATTACCGGCTTTGTTGTTCCTTTTTAGTCTATGCCGGTAAATTTTGTAACTGAATTTTTTTTTACTGGCAAGATTTTTACTAGTCCCAGCATTGTAGTCAAATAGTCGAGTATACCGGCATTGTATACCGGTATTTTATTTTATTTTAAATGATGTCGGCATAGGAAAACATTCACCCGATGGAACGAGTCAGATTCACCCATCTTCTTCTGGGATTTCTCTTGTTCACGAGATATAAATATATCATTAGAACCTAGGAATGTACTTTCTGTGCTAAATTTATCATCTACGAATAAGTTGAGGGCTAAATATAAATTTAAGAGCTCGATCTGTAAATACTCAAAAAGAAGGATCAAACCCAGTTTGCAGAAACTTATAATTCATTACTCAAAAAAGAACAAAGAAAACTTACCATGGACATTTTTTACTATCAGAAACTGTACCCTTAGCCATATCTGCAATTGTTACAAAAGCTGAAAACTTAACAAGAAAAAGAGTTACTACCTCCCTCTAAAAAGCTTTCCTTTACAAGGATCGAACATTAGTAAGTCTCAGCATATGGTGTTAGTCTACTACACAACTTACAAGAGGTTCAACAAAATGATATACCTCGTGGCATCATTTTCATCATTGACAGTGTTTGAAAAAATAGAAAAGGTCAGCAAATTTGAATGACTTTAAAATGTTAGCTCTGGTAACGAAAGCATCGATTAGCGCAGGGACGATCCGAAATGTACAAAAGAATCAAAAGTCATTTACCTACAAAGCCGAAGTTAACTGAGCGCAGACTAACCATATCCATAAACTGTAGGCCTTGATGCTATTGTGGTTTGTTAGAGAGAAAAAAGAGGTTGTTGCGTACAGTTTGGGATGGAGATGTTAAAAGGAAGAGAAGAGTGCGTGGCATTATGCCCTTGCTATGTGTTATCTTACTACAACACGTAGAAGCGAACAAATGATCTTAATCTCTTGCAGAGTGTTTGTTTCCCACGAGTGACAAAGGGAACACCTCTGACTTTTACTTAAAATCCCACTAAAGCTGAATTGTACCCATTCAAGGTTTATCACTTGATGGGACATAGTTTGCAGCAAAATAACTTGTATAAAGCCAAACTATATAACATCAAAGTAAAGACGGTGTTGGGAATTAGTTTAAAATCCATTAGTTTCCTGAAGAAAATGAACTCATTAGTTTCAAGTCTATTGCCATGTAGTTTGGACTTGTTGGATCGTCATAGCCTATTAACCTGCCATTTGGAGGTTGTGATGCTTTGGTTCATGGAAATTATTGCTGCATTATTTCAACATTAAATCAATGCCAGTTAGAATTGCGGGCAGGTCTTCAATATAAAATATAATCCAAACGGTGGTGGTGCATGCGAATATGGGATGCAACTGCCGATAACATCTGAGTAAGGGTGCATGAGATGCAACTGCCAATAACATTTGAATAAACATAATTGATTAATCGATGTTTAGAATTTCACAGATTTTTTTTCCCGGTGATCGAAGAATTTTTTTCCGGCGAATAATAACTGTCGGTAGAAAAGAGGGAAAGGGGGATATTGTGAATGATTTTAGGTTTTATATTTAGATTTTTATTTTGGTTTAACGGTGATATAGTAAATTTCCTAGGTTTTTATTTAATATTAAGGGTAACTTAGTACTTTCACACCCCAAAAACACCCCTTAGCAGACACTATTAGATCGGGATAGTAATTTATATCCCCCAATTAGTTTAACTATCCCCCAATTGCGCGTTCTTAAAAAAGGGTCGTCACTCCCACAAATTCCAAGTCATCATCTTAATCAATATTATATTAACGACACTAAAGTACGTCAAAATCTTCAGAAAACACATATCGAGAGTCGTTATCTTCTACAACATATAAGATGTCGGCTTTTCATAATCTCAATGCATATGAAAAGTCGTCAGGGTATTATATTTCGAACGTGACGACCCTCTATCTGTAACTGTAATTTTTCGGTTAGAAATCTAATTTTACAATCAACACAGAACACAATCAGCAAATAGAGTAATTAGGGTCATAGCTTCTTCAAGTTCTTGACAATTTGATTTTTCCTTCCTTATCGAGTAGTGCTTTCTTTTGAGTTTATCTACGAGATTAGGGTTCACATCAGGGCGCTGGTACTCTTTCGTGCGAGCCATGTTTGTAGAAGAAGTTAATCGCCAATTAAAGTTTTCAAATCCACAATTACGAAGATCAATTGATGATGAAGATTTTTTTTCTTTTCAAAATGTCGTTAGGTTAAAGAAGAGAGGAGAGGGGAGAGTGAATTTAGTTTTGGAATAAATTGGGGGATGATGGGTTAAGGGTTAATACGATTTTAGGTTTTATTATTAATGAAAGGCAAAATAGTACTTTCACTAACTTTTGGCACCCCCTAAAGATTTGGAGTATCAATAAATTTTTGATATACCCCAATTAATTCTAACATACCCCAATTAAACAAAGTAATTTTAGAAGTGTTTTTATGTTGGACTATGTAATGAAAACACACTATTGGTTAAATAACCTTTAGATTTGAATTCTTGGATCGGGTAAGACAAACAAAACATGACATTTATTCAAATAACCATATATTCAAAATATTGGTTATATTATCCTTTTTGGTTATTTTTTCCCAAATTAAGATTATCTCATGTACAACATATTATTCTCTCTATCAAACTAAAACAACTTTTTCTTTTCTTCTTTAAGCTGCCGTTGTAATTGAGAAGGAGATATGTAATAAGTGTTCTGATGGCTGCTTTAATGGATGGAAATGGTGGTGATGAATTTGTCCATGGTATCAAGAAATTAGTAAAGATTATCTGCTTCAAGCTAATAGTGGTTTTGAATCAATTTTTATGGAATCATGGTTTTTCGTTAATGATTTTACAACAAATATAGGATTGTCTTTTTGCATAAACTGAGATTGGTTTGATTTTGAGATGTTAATGGAGATGATATGGACATCAGTTATAGGGGGGAGAAGAAGAAAAATATTGAAAAGGAGTGGACAAGGTATAATATGATTTTAGGTCTAATCCCTGTGCTAATCTATTCGCCCAAAATGTATCAGGAAGATTCCAACTTTTCTTACCCTATTTATATTATCAAACATGGAGTGCATAATGATTAAACTACTTTTCTGACAGAAAAACATATTTTGGCTAGGTCGCACCTGAGTGCATAATGTATATGTTTTTGGAAAAAATTATTGTTCCTTTAAATATTATTATAATAATGAATCAGGTTTCGTACAAAGCTTTGATTGGTAGCCTAGCAACAATCTGAGCACCAACACCTTTTTGAATAGCAACACTCAATCTACAAAAAAGAAATTTACCTACACCACTACTAGCATCATTACTAACTAGACAATACTTCAATCTCTTAAAAAAACATAAAGTATCACCACTAAACTCCCCTAACTAGACAATTGCTCCTTTTATTGTTTTTCTTTAATAATTTCTTTCGGTTGATATTTTGATGGTGAATGTGATGCTAATGGTGGTGGATTTATTGCTCGAGATCATGAACTAGTAATTTTAGTTGTGTATAGCATATTGTCGGTGATTACTAGGATAAACCTATATTTATCCACGAAGTGCAAAATATGCACCCTAAAGCATACTAAAAAGTTAGAATTAAATCCGGAAATTAGGGTTAGTAAAAATTGAAATAACGTCTCATAATCCGAATGCAAAGCATAAAAATAATTCATTCAAAACAAGCTATGAAATCGAAACAACCATCAAGACGAATGATATACAAAGATTTAAAATAAAGCTTAATCATTCATATTATTGATAGTTATTGAATAGACTTTACTCAAAATATTGAAATAAATCAACAATTTGATTTATTCTAATTTAGATCTTTGAACCATTTTCTCAAATATCATCCTCAATATCTTCAAATTTTTCTGGATCCTCATCTACAGCATCATGACTGATTTCCCGAATTCGACACACAGTACCTTGATTGTGTTCACAGGATAAAGCATTAACCTTTCGATTAATATTTCGAGCATACTCCCTATCACCGATTCCAAGTTTAATCAGCTTTCTTTGGTTACGGATAACATATCATAGTAATGTTGCATATTTATGATGAGTTTCAACAGTACTAAGAAGGACTTGACGAAGATTGGGGATACCAATCATAGTATCCAAGCTGTATTGAACAAGAAGATCAGTAACTTCTGCATGAGATGACATATCTGAAAAGACGAGGGTACCCAAATACACCACAATATTTTAAATATCAACCTATAAGTCATTTACCCAGTGTGATCGTCCATGGAAAAAGTCGAGACGATAGAACAACTATGGTATACACTTTGTGTGTCTATGGATACGAGATCGAGACAATACAACAACAAAGTGATCACTTGATAACAGGTATGATATAAAACTGAAACACTATAGGATCACTATCAAGTGATTAGGATTAACTCACAAGTGTATTTACTTTATTATACTATAAACAATTATAATGCGGAAGTAAAGTAATTGACACGGCAAGATTTTGTTAATGAGGAAACCACAAATACAGAAAAACCCCGGGACCTAGTCCAGTTTTGAATACTCTCAGAATTAAGCACCTATACAAAATCTAATACCAACTTCGTATAGTTGAGACCAAGTAGACTACCCATAGCTACTTAGTTTCCTTAGTATCCCTGCGCCTTCGAATTCTAGAGTCACGCACGTGAATAGATACTCCTTTGGATCGTATACCAAACAGCAAAGGAATAAATCTGTTTGGTAACCACTCCAATCAATCTTTTGTAAAAGATATTGTTTGAGTTGTTGACAAAGGCTCTTTCGTTTAAACTAATAAATTCCTTTGTCTGGTTAGATCAATCTAAAACTTGAGTACCGAAATAACCAATTTCTAGATTCACAATCAATCAATATAGAATTCAAAGAGTAACTATTAAGCAATGTCGATCTCACACAACTAGACAATCAAGCCTAACAAAGATAAACACGATTCTAGTTGGATCCCAGTCAATATGGTTTTGAGCACTATATTCACAAGATACGAAAACTAATAAGAAAATCTTCTTCGTCTTCAAATCTTCAAGTGCCTTCTCAATAACCTGCACAACACAACTTGAAACCTCTTGTGATCAATCACACACAGAATGGAGTCTATTAACAATGGATTATCACAAGATGTTTTACATCCTAAAATGGTTCTAAATATTTCTTCGATACTTTGATCTAGTTTGAGTGACCCTAATGTTTGAAGAGAAGTCTCTCAAGAATAATCAAACTAGGTGCAATCAAAGTTTCAACAACCGTTAGTCAATCAAATCAATAATCGAAAACTAAAATAACAATGCAATCTAGTTTCCCACCAACGGTACTCGTAGAGCTTCTTGATCCCACGAAAGTATTTAAATGAGCGGTCGTAAGAGGTTTCGCCTAATTAGGGTACTTTCCTCTCTGGATAGATGGCTCCACCAGAAACAACATGAATGAAGTTTGCCTGGCTCTTAGGATAGTTTGCAAGAAATGCAAACTCAAGTATTTATATACCAAGGTTGTTTGGACAACAAGGAAATTCCTAAACCGAAAATATTCTCAAGATATTCATTAAAGTACCTAATTTCAGTTTTCGTATTTGCAATAAAACCAATATTTTACAAAAACACTCTTAGAAAATTTCTATTATTAGTGTAGCACATTAACTAATAATATTTTCCAGATGATATGCTTTAATTGCTGGTAATTAAAACATATATTATGAAACTCATAATTAAATGTTTTTCAATATTTCGGTTCGGGATTACCTTGAGTATCAAAGAATATCTTTGAACAATTAATGATAAGAGTTATGTACATGTTCAAATAATGTCGACATCTAGAAGTTTCTCTCAGCAAACCCTAATTCCAAGATCACACAAAACGTAAAAAGAAATTTGAATATTGGAAACTCGGTTTTGCTCCTTGGGATCGGTTCTACCATGACTCACAATTTAAGTTGTGAACGGTTATACCATGCTTCCCAAACTAGGTTGTGACCAGTTACACCATGCTTCCCAAAAGGTAGCTTGTGATCGGTTACACCTTACTTCCAAAATTAGCTTGTGATCGGTTACACATTGCTTCCCAAAGTAGCTTGTGGCCGATTACACCTTTCTTTCTGAATCAACTTGTGACTGGTTGCACCTTGCTACACACCGTAGGTTGTGACCGGTTCTAAACATAAGTTAAGATAGGTTCTACCTTGTCAACTTGTATTGGTCATCCAAAAGATATTCAATAAAGAATTAGACCACTCATAATTTCCCTTCGATTATGAAACAAGTTCATACATCTACTTCCTTAAACCAATGTAATAATACATACTTTTCTAGGATGAAATCACACATATATCTTATACATAATCAAGTAACTAAATACAAAGATTATGTTGATGTCGTATTTACGAAGTTTCAAAAGATAAGCGTTTATACTTCGTAATTCAATAAATTCCTTGACACTTTGATCTAATGATATAACAAAGTCTAACCACTAGAGTATTATATATATATATACATCTTCGCATGTTATGTTTTCAATATGATACGACTTGAAAGATATGTTAGGAATGGACACAAGTCAGTATTACTAACCTCAAGTGGAAGGATGGTGTCTTCGTTGCAGTCGTTACTTCTTCTCATTCTTCAGGTCTTCGGAATAATACTTGTACGTCTCAATAGAAGGCTCTCAAGAATAATCAAACTAGGTGCAATCAAAGTTTCAACAACCGTTAGTCAATCAAATCAATAATCCGAAACTAAAATAACAATGCAATTATCTAGTTTCTCACCAAGCGGTACTCATAGAGCTTTTTGATCCCACAGAAGTCTTTAAACGAGCGGTCGTAAGAGATTTCGCCTAATTAGGGTACTTTTCTCTCCGGATAGACGGATCCACCAGAAACAACACGAATAAAGTTTGATTGGCTATTAGGATAGTTTGCAAGAAATCCAAACTCAACTATTTATAGACCAAGGTTGTTCGGATAACAAGGAAATTCCAAAACAGAAAATATTCTCAAGATATGCAATAAGTACTAATTTCGGTTTTCCTATTTCCAATTAATGTCAAACAATTTTCCGAAATCTCTCATAGAAAAACTTCTAATATTAGTTTAGCACTATTGATGGTGGTTTTTAGTTCAGGGCTAAAACTGTAAAAATCCATATTTGAATGCCTGCTTTCTACAAAGAAGTAGAGTTGTTAAGAAGCTGATGAGTGTCTATACCTCTCTGCTTACACATGAATTATGTAATTCAATATTTATGAAATTTATTAGAATAATATTGGTGCATCTATCTTACAAAAACAAATGTGTTTTTGTCCATCTGACGTCTCTGAATGGGTGTTTTATTGTGATCGACGGCCATCATTTGCTCTCATTTGCTCTCAAAGTTAAGAGATAAATCGTGGTTCAGAATCAACCCATGTTTAACGCCCTCATCCAACCACTCATATTCACCCATCCATTATTATCCTCTTCACAAATGTGTTTTTGTCCATCTGACGTCTCTGAATGGGTGTTTTATTGTGATCGACGGCCATCATTTGCTCTCATTTGCTCTCAAAGTTAAGATACAAATCGTGGTTCAGAATCAACCCATGTTTAACGCCCCCATCCAACCGCTCAGATTCACCCATCCAATATTATCCTCTTCGTACGTTACGAAATCATTATAATCCCAATAAAATCAGCACCAGTGAAGCACGGACACACCAGTATTGGCGTCGTGTCCACGTCAGACGCGCGACGGACGCACGACGCGCGTGGGACACCTACACGACACACGTGAAGAAATCTATACTCCATTTTAGTAGTTATGTAACCTAGTGTGTCAAGGAAATCAGTATAATAGTTAATTTTTCTATATGTGAGCTAACCTAACGGCATAAAATTGAGTTTTTTTCATGTATTTGCGTGATTAATGTATTTGATATACTATGACACTATGATCTTAGTATATAAAAACCATTTTATTAAAGTATATATAGACGTGTCTGTCTCCAGATGATTTTGGATTTTTTCCGATCCCTGTGTTCGTGTCGTGTCGTGTCCGTGTCCGTGTCCCGTGTCAGTGCCCGTGCTTCCCAGATCAACACTAATTAGGGCATCAATCTCCTCACTTTTCCGTTTCAAAACCCTCCCTAATCTTCTCTTCTTACATCGCTTCTCTGATCTTCTTTAGGGAAACAAAAATGATTTTATTTATACGTTACATGCAACAACATCCCTACATAAACCCTAGATGAGGTCATCATCTTACCGTGTTTCAATTCGCATACTCTCTCAACAATAATAGGTAATGGCCAGTTATTTTTATGGTTAATTCTTTCAATGATGGTTTGATTTTTCAATTTTAGTTCCTAATAATTTTATTGTTTTATTGTAAGTTTCGATTATTGTATTCAGAAAATCGTCAGAGTACTAAACATCTTAGGTAATTCAACTTTGTTTATGACTGTGTTTGATTGATTTTTTTTGATTGATTTTTTTTTTTTTTTGGATTTCTAGACTTTGTTGATTCATATCTAGATTTGTAAATCTGTAAATGAGTTTGCAAATGAGTGATTGTTACAAATTTAAGTCCCTGATAATTTTGTTGTTTTGTAGGTTCAGAGAATCATCACAGTTCTTAACATCTTAGGTAATTCAATTGTGTTTATGATTGTGTTTGATTTTTTTTTTTTGGGTGTCTAGACTTTGTTGATTCCTGTCTAGAATTGTAAATATGTGAATGATTGGTTCATGTCCAAAATTAAGTGACAAATAAACATCTCATTTCTTATGCATATTAGATTGTTCTCCACTGCATCTTGGGTTTTCTCAAGTAGGAAAAACCCAAAAGGGTTGTACTCATAACTCTAATAAGTCTCATTTAATTTTTGTTTTAATATATCAACCAATTCAATTTTGCTGACTGAATTGGTTCAAATTTTGTGCAGTCTATACCCCATCAACATTTTTAAATGTGTTCCCAGATTGTCAACAGCCCTTCCAAAATTTCCGCAAACACCTACAAAAGTTTCTCCCATATTGGTGAGGCCGAAGAAGGCACAAAATGGATGACTCGCGTTCGAATCTCAAGAAAGTGGAATGAACTAGATTTCATGGGGACCAACGAGGTCACCATCCTGGACGTCTTCATGCTTGATGACAATGTAAGTACCCAAAGTAGTTTATTGTCTGTCACCTATGTGATGTGAATATTCACTCATTAGACATGATTGGCACCACTGAATTTAGCCTTATGCACTAAATTAGATTAGGTTTATTACTTATTTCACTTGTGTTTTGTTTTTGTGGATTTACAGTAGATTTGGAATTTTGGATTCTTTATGATTTTTAATGAAGGATTCGAGAGCTAGAGCCTCTTAACTTGGATGTGGTTTATTTATTTATTTATGGATTTGCTATTTCTGTAGGATGATTACAAAGAGTTGTGACATCATGGATCACCCACAAGCTTAAGCCACCACATAGGTTGGTGTTTATAGCTACATTTAGTCATTCTTTAGTTTTTTAAAGGATTCTGAGCCAAGTAGATTAATTGGCTCCAGTTTTTCATCCACTGAAATGAAATGTTCTTAGGCATTTGAAAATTAGGTTTCTCTAATTGTAGAGTTGTACAAGATGGAACTATCTTTCTTTTTTCTGCTTCTTTGCGTTCCGAAATTGTAATGTTGTTCGCAGATCATTGGAGGGAGAATATAGAGATTGGTCGTCAGTATAATCTGATGAATATTCAAAAAGGTTTATGTCTAGTTCTTCTCTAATAATATATAATCAAAGGAAGGTAAGGAATATACAACACAAACACTCAGCAGGTATTTACAAATCTTCCCTCAATATTTGTAGTGGGATTACATCTCACTTTGCTACCTAGTTCTAGGTATGCTTATCCTTGTATCTAACTTGGGAGTTGCAAGGATAATATTTGAGGGATGCTCAAGTTTGGTGTATTTTATCGTCTGATCTTGTATTTGAATTAATGTTGTTTTCTTCATTTGCGAAAGTTGAGTCATACCTTGAATCCTTGTAACTAGTGCATCGTGTTGAAAAACCAAGTGTATTTCCTTATTTTGGATCTTTTCCGACCCATTAAATTTTTATAACCAGTCCGCAAACTTACGTGTCTTCTTCCTCTTTAGAGTTTATAGGGTTTCCATAACAAGGGTTTCCTTCTCTTGTTCATGGTAGGTCTGTAAACAAGCCTACGACTATGTCTAACTGCAAGTGCACAATGTCTATAGTAACATAGGGAAAGCACAGGTCGATCCTCAGGGACAAGGTTGGTGTAAGTCGAAGCCAAAGTCTTACTAAAACTTATTCAAATAACAAGCAGTAACAAAAGGGGTGTTTTTATGTGTCGATACGACAAGATTTTGGCAGTGAACAAGTAGTAAAGCAGATTGTGAAGCAAGTTACAGGAGTTGATTGTAAACAAAGGGTTAAAGGATACTAGGGAAGTTGAATCCACCTCCTAATCATATGCTAGGGCAATACTTATTCAAGTTATGTTCTTGTCCCTCTCCAGGGAGGTCTCAAATGGATGATTTATCAACTAATATCACTAACTCACCCCTAGTATTAGTTGTCTTCTTACAGTACAACTAATCACAGGCTAATTTGATCAATCAACTAACTAATCCTTCCTAAAACAATGAAGCACAACAAGAATACTAACAGGAAAATTGACTACCCTAGCATACAATCAAGGGTTTCATCTAAACCCTAGCAAATGGAATTAGAACATAGTGAAGATGATCAAAACACAATGATATTAAATAAAGCAGTTGATCCAAATAAATTCGGATCCTTTTGTTACAAAACAGTAGCTCTTATTTATACACAAATTTCTTTTCAATCACTAGAATTTGATAATTAGAGAATACCCACTCACCCAAAATGCATTTTATGACAAACCCCTTCTACAATTCAACTCTGCAACTCCTTGATTTGATGTTTTCCAGCTGTGAAGATAACCCTAGTCTTATCTCTCTCAACCCTAGCTTCTAGGGTTATCATTCTGGATAAGAAGCTACGATGGAGATATATATAGACTAGGATTTTTATTAATGGAGGTTGAAAGGGTAGTTGTAATCAGAAATGGTCGGGGATGGAATTGATTGATGGAGGGATAGAAGTGATGGTTTTGTAGGGTCTGTATGGAAGAGGAACGAAATGGAGGTGATGTTTGGATTCTGCTCGAGTAGGAGAAGAATAGAAGGCTAGGGTGTTGGGCGGATACTTCAAATGTTGATGTCTTGGGTGGAGATGTCATTGGATGCTCAGCAGCTATATCGAATCTGACGGTTCAGGTTGGAGACGAGCTTTTTAGTTTTTATTTCTTCTACGCCCATTTCTTCTTCAAAGCTAATATCTCAAGCCCACTTCTAGTTTTGGGTCGTGCAAGCGACATTTTTCACTTGTGGATGAGGTGCAAACGACATTCTTCACTGCCTTCTAACGGGAGCTTTGTTGTCTCTCTTCCGTTGTCACCAATTCTCTGTTATTTTGGCTTCTCTATTCATCCAAGCTTTATTTAGTACCTAATAACACAAAGTTAATTAGTAAAAGTATTTATTCTTGAAAACAATGAAAATACAGAGTTTGGGATAATATATGATTTTAAAGCGCAAAAGATGAGTTAATTGCTAATAAAAAGGTGTAGAAATATGCAATATTTGGCACTCATCAAATACCCCCAAACCTGAATTTTACTTGTCCACAAGTGAAACAAAAATTAAGAAATCCTAACTATACCACTATCGCGGGTCTCTCGAATGCATTTAGGGAATGAAATAAGCCATTAAACCCCTAGGTGTCCCTAGTGGATGAGTTGTAATCTCGTGAGGGTTTACCAGAGGTGCACCCACAAAACCTTCTACAACTTCAGGGCGTATCAGAGTCCCAAGCATCCAAGGATCTATGAGGACATAGAGTTCCTGCATGCTAGTAATAAGAAGTTAGAAATACAAAAGAACGATTCTCATCCTTATGAGTTGAGCAAGAAAAAACCACACTATATGAAAGAATTCGGGTTCAAGAGTGATCAAAAGCCTCGACTTCTGCCTCACCAATAGGGTTTTATGATAATTGCACTCAAGAAGATCGCTTTTTTAGTCTCTTATGTGTGCAGGTAGGAATAAAGAGAGAAATCCCGCACACGTTGAATGGTGGGAAGGAGAACCTTCTGAAATAATTTCTGGAGACTCCACAAAATTGTGGGAAGTAAAAACCTTTTTCTAATGATCTCTAAGAAAGGAAATCAATCATTATGCAAGGATGGGAGTACTCACTTACCTTCACATCTGATCGGCAATCAACACCACTCTCACAGCATCCATAGAAACTGTTAGATCACTGCTCGGTCGAACTCACAAACGGTTCTATCTCAAGCTTGTTGTCAAGTTTAGTTGCCAAAACTATAAGTCTTGATTTCTAGTCTACTTATAGCTAAGTCTCGGATTAGGATAGAAAGTGTAGTTGAGGTTTAAACTTCACGGCGTTCATCGATTGAAGACGAAGAACTACTAAGGGGAGATTGTGGAACTTCATCAATAAAAGGTATGTGGAGACTTGAACTCATCTATCACTCAAAAGTCTATCTACTCTATCTCCTATTTGAGACAAAAGTCGTATAGCTATATAGACTTCGATATACACATTTGATATTTCAAGCTGAGTTTAACTCGCTTACATATTTCTCGAAATATGTGTTGGTAAGATTTCACTTTAACCAAGTTCATCTTATATTCTTGACGAAAGTCAAAAAATGATCATGTGAAAATCTCCTTATAACATCTTACATGATTTGTGTGAGACAGTCATTTGATGTAGACTCGGAATGTTTCGTATTGATTTTTCGATCACTTGAAAATTGCTTCGAAGATAATAGTCTGTGTGAGACAGCTATTGTCGTCTTCTAAGAATACTTCAATGATTGAAATGGGATTTTAGAACAAATAACCATGATTGGATATAGCACAGTATGCGTACTTGTATGTTAATTGTTGCAAGATATTCCAAGTCCGGGAACCATAGTATGCATACCCATGTGCGTACTGGTTGGTTTATGAAAGTTCGGGAACTCAGTATGCATACAGGTATGCGTACTGGCGTGAGTTTCAAGTTCCGGAATTTAACTGAGTTTGGATGGTATGCGTACCCGTTCGCATACTGGCGAACCCAAACTTGGTCCGGCCACTTAGGTATGCGTACCCATTCGCATACTTGAGTAGGTTATGTTCTAAAATCGGTATTTTTATGAACTAATACATTTATATAATAAGGAATGCAATCTTTTATAAACCATGGCTATAATGTTCATGAATTGATTCGAGTGAAACCAAATCGATTTTGCTTCAATTATGTCTTGTATACTTCTATGAGAATATAAACAATTGAACAACTCTAGAACTAATTTCATTTGAGTCATTTGAACTAGTTATGGTTAAGATGAATAAGGTTGATATGAAAGTGTTCATATGGCTAACTTCGGTTACTATTGTTGAGCTAACAAGGTGCACACATTTAGGTACGGTTACTCATATCTAAATGAAGTCACTTTTCATTTGTGTGTAACAAGCTAAGTTCGATCTAACGGTTGAAAGATATTAGCTTGAGTCTAATCAGGTTTTCATCTAACGGTGAATATTGAATGCTTTGTTACCAAGGTAACATTGATTGTAAACCCTGATTCGAAAACTATATAAAGGAGAACTCTAGCAACTAGGAACCTAATCCCCACACCTCCTGTGTGATACTAGTTGCGACTAGAGTCAATTCTCCTTTAACCTTAGGTTTTCTCCAAAACCCTATAGGTTAACGACTTAAAGACTTCATTGGGATTGTGAAGCCATACCCAACTATTTCTCTATAGTTGCGTGTTCTGATCTTGCTGTTTTCTATCGTGATTGAGTACTATCTTATCTAAGATTTGCTCGAGATTTAATCTCTGATAGGGAAGATAAAAAGTAGTCAACAACATCTTCGTCTCATTGTTTGTGATTCCACAATATCTTGTTTCGCTACCATACGATTATGATTATTGTGAGGTGATGATATTACTAGGCTGTTCTTCGGGAATATAAGTCTGGTGTATCAATTGGTTTCTGTTCACCTTGATTTATCAAAAGACGAAACAAAACTCTTAGGTATTTCTGTGGGAGACAGATTTATCTATTCAATAGACTTTTTTGTGTGAGACAGATTGGTTTATCAAGTCTTCGACTTTGGGTCGTAGCAACTCTTAGTTGTGGGTAAGATCATCTAAGGGAATCAAGTGCGCAGAGTCCTGCTGGGATTCAGAGGCGTAAGGAACGCGACTGTACCTTGATCAGTGTGAGATTGGTTATGGATCAACTACATTCCAGTTCGAAGTTAACTTGTAGTAGGCTAGTGTATGTAGCAGCTTAATATAGTGTGGTGTTCAAATCTGGACTAGGTCCCGGGGTTAATCTGTATTTGCGATTTCCTCGTTAACAAAATTTCTGGTGTTTGTATTATTTCTTTTCCGCATTATATTTTCAATATAATTCAAATATCACAGGTTGTGCGTAAGTTCAATCAGTTTGTGAATCCGACCTTTTGGTTGTTTATTAAATTTATTGATACTTTGATATTGGTTTTTGATACCGTCCAAGTTATTTCTTATATTCAATCGGGCTCGCAAATTCCTATTTGTTTGATTGCAAATTGAATTGATAAATTGAGATATAACTCTTGGATATACTTTTCTTAAGATTGAGTCTGACTGTTTAGTTGATTCTCTTGAAAGTATATTGGAGTTAGTCCATACAGATTGCTAAGCGAAACATTGGGTGTGGTTGTTAGACCCCGCTTTTTCAGAAACGTCTTCGTCTTCAGTCTTCGGTCTTCAACTGTCGATGATGAACTTCTGAACTTTGTCGAACCTTGACATATTCTAATTCTTCTTCAATTTCTTGTTGCTTGAATTTTCCTCTTAATTTTTTTTTCTTTACCACGGTGTTTATTAAACAAAACTAAGAAAATAAACTAAAATAATAGATTTGGATTTAGATTTAGATTTTTTTTAATCAATAAAATACAACCTGAAAATAAAACAACAAAATAAATAATGAAACTACTAAAGCCATGGATGAAGGACTTTGTCACTTAATTCTTCACAACATGTCTTGTCTTGATTTCATAAACTTCACTAATTCTCATCTTCTTCTGATTTCTTTGCTCTTGTAAAATAAATTTTCAACTTGTATATATAGTTCTGCTCTTTTCACTGTATCTTCTCTTTGAATAAGAATTTTACTTTTCCTTGAATTGTTGCATGTAGACCTCGAACTATTTCAATATTTCTTTATAGAATCTGACGTTGCTCTGCTTGTTGATGATGATGTGTTTCTATTAATCTGTTGATGTTGTCGAGAGAGAGAGGATGATGCTAACTGCAAACCAAACTACACGAAGGAGTTTTCATCTTTAGACGTCATCCTCATGATTGACGGAATTAGCACTCAAGAGATCAAAAATAGTGCTGAAATTGGTGCGAAGTTGGGTAGCTCACCATTCCTACCCGGAATTGACGTACAGTGACACACGCTCTAAAAGGACTTTTTATATAGTCACAAAAAAAATGAAGGTCGGTGCCTCGCTTGATGTAAAAATAGGTAGTCTCCACTAAAGGTGATCACAACTCTAATACCAAATATCTTTGATGCACCTAATTCGCCCAGCGACATGGTTATATCCAACTTTAACGCTCTATCAAGTAAGAAACCCGACTGTGTCCTCTAGTTCTTCCAAGTTCAGATATTTCGGTCTCTCTATGTAAACATAGCTAAAAGCATGCTAGTGACTCTAAAATCTTTAAAAGCTGGAGGTTTTATGCAAATATTTACAAAGATTTTGAAGAAAAAAAAATGATTTTTGATTTTTTTTTAAAGTGCGAAAGACTAAAATCCCTATATGCAAAATACTCCCCAAACCTAAATCTAACATTGTCCTCAATGTTTTAAAATATGAGCAGAATTACAACAACATACCATGAGAACAGTGCAGAGTGGATTAAAGGAAAGAGATTACCAGAAGTTGGTGAAAGCAAGGACTGAACTCCATTTTCACGGCTAGAATCCAACGGGAATTCAGTTGATGTCACGTTGGATTAGCACACATATATACAAGAAGAAGCTATAAAATATAATTACCTACTGGATTATATACACGAAAAATTCACCACAAACCAACAATCTAAAGAGTTGAGGATCAACCCAAAAGATGGCATGTAAAGATTTTAGTAGCCTCATACAATTATAACATGACAGGATTTTAAGTGAGGCTGCCAGAAAAAATGATTTACCCCCAAACCTGGATTTTTAACAGATACGCTTTTGTACACAAAATCTAACGTTTTTTGGGGTTCATCATGCACAAGGTCTAATTCACAATGGACTTTGTCAGGGTAGGGCAGAGAAACAGGTGGGGATTCCAGATGTGGCATCTCAATAACATGATATTTAGTGGACAAAAAGTCCAACAGAATTCGAGATGCACATAACTCTAACCCTAGGTTGGGAACTGTCAACAACTTGGCTGTAGCACATTCTAAAAGAACAATCCCCAGGTCAGAAGCAAGATCGTCATTCTGTGACTTAAGCTGGGAATTAGGTGCGTCTAAGTTATATTCATTTTTGGGATCAAAAATATCACTACGCATTCTAGTTTTACCCCAGTCAGAAACAAGTTGTGCAGCATGCTCACAGTCATTAAACAAATTAACAAGCTCCAATTCAGAATCATGATTATTAAAAAAATTCATCCCATACATAGGAATATCAGAAGAAACATCATATTCTGATCTAGGTATGGAATCGTACACATCAATTATATCATTAGTGTCGATAGACAATTCATCCTTCCCTAAGTCAGACACAAGTTGTGTATCATGCTCTTGTTCACGAAACAGTTGCACAAGACCTAAATCACCATCAATTTCATGCGCATATACAGACTGAGATGGATGAGGATTAAATGAATTATCAGCAGTAGAGGTTTCTACAATGTGTTCCAATATTTCAGAGTCGCAAAACTCTACAATTCTATATTCATAATTGACCACCTCTTCTAATACCATATCATCATCATCATCAAATATGCATGAAAAGCTTACCATGTCCAAACCATTAGTGTTCCCTACCTATACATCTACTTCTGAAATAGGTGAATATGTGTTAACATTTTCAACAAAAGGGTAAGAAGCACTATTTTCAAAATTGAGTTCCTTTGGAGAAACAAACATTTCAGTCTCATAATTAACATGCTTATCAGTTGTCTGTACCAGAACACTGGTCTGTGGGTAGGGATGATTCTCCTGCTTATGGCAGAGAGCATCAACATGATACACTCTAGACTGCAAGTCAGGGCAGTTTTCAGTTAAATGTTCTGAGCTATAACATAAGGTACAAACATGGAGTTCAAGTTGGGTACATGACTTAGGGACATCAACATGTTCAATTATACATTTTTATAGAGCTTCGACTCTCCTGGTCATGCAATTTATGTTTGTATCAGAATCAAAATCAGACTCTAACTCATGGGGGTTACCCATATCATGTGATATTGTCCTGGTTTCCCTAATGGATTCCCATTTATGGGTTTTATCTGCAATCTCAGCTAAAAATTTACATGCGTCATCCACAGTTTTATCAATAAATTCACCATTACACATAGATTCAACCATGGATCGAGAATTAAAGTCTTGTCCCTCATAGAGGATAACGACCAGTTTCCACTTCTCAAAGCCATGGTGCGGACACTCAATCAACAAATCATTAAACCGTTAAAAATAATGAAAAAGAGTCTCTCCACCTAACTGGACAAAACAATTAATACTTTGACGAATAGTGATGGTCCTATGATGTAGAAAGAATTTTCTGAAAAATTGATTTGTGAGTTGTTCCCAAGTGGTGATTGAGTGTGGTCTAAACTGTAAAACCATGTTTTAGCCCTTTCCTTTAATGAAAATGTAAACAAACGCAATTTCAAAGAGTCTTCGGACATGTGGTCAGATTGCATAGTCCGTCAAATTTTCTCAAACTCTCTTACATGATGATAGGGTTTTTCATAATCAACCCCTAGGAATTTCGGAAGCAATTGTAACATGTTTGCATTCAATTCAAATGGACTATCAGTTTGAGGTAAAACAATACATGAGGACAAACTTAATCTCGCAGGATACATGTAATCCTGGAGGGAATGGGGACTGTTCATAATATCAGTCATTTTTTATTTTATTTTATTCTTAGACAGGTGTATCAACAACGTATAGTCGATAATACTTACCTCCAGCATGAAACTGGGAGACACAATTGCACCAGACGAACAAATCCAATTTATGTTTTTGTTAGTCCTTCCTTGTTTGGTTCTACGTAGTGATTTATCTGTCTGCACCTGCTCCCCTCCTTTCTTGGCTTTGACAGTAGCTTGTAAGCACCTGTTAAACTCAAAAGGATATTTTAGTACCAAAAAAATGAGCACAAAGCAAAGAGTTGAGTCCAATGAACCTATTACTACCAACGGAAAATGAACTACTATATTACACGGGATAATGGAGACGATTATTATGCGAACAGAACCTTGAACTACGACAAACTTACTAACAAAACTATAAAAAACTAAGCTATCATTTTTTTTATGTGTATAAACTGTATGAACTACAATTAACTATGACCAACGTTATGCTACAGACAAGTTATAAGTGGGAAATAAGACTTATTAGATGCAACCAAGTTCTTAAAAATGAAACGATTAAAAGCTACAGATGATACTAGACTAACTTAAATTAAGCTAAAGACAAAATAGCTATACTATACAAACAGGACCAAGAATACTTAAGAAAATGTCAAAGCTACGGGACAAAAACTTAAAACCAAAATTAGTACCAATAAAATAAAATAATGAAAACACACTAAATAAAATCAGCAATTAAGAAAAGAGAAACTAAAACAAAATAAAGAGAAAGAGGAGTATATACAATTAATTCTTAAACTACAGAATATTTACAGAAAATATTCTAACAATGAATTACAATGCTTATAAACTAACACAAATATTTACAGAAATCAAAGCCTCCCACTACTAACAGTAACAAACTAAAATAAAGTGTTATCCTATCACAAAATGAAAACTACTCAAAACGTACATATTCACTACAACTAGAGTTTACAAAATCTAACTAAGAGGATCTAATAAGAACCTAAAAATCTAACAATTAAACTGACTATGAGATACATAAAACTACAGGACGAAATTGAATTTAAAGCTATACACGGGATCACCATCTACAACTAAGATACCAAAAATTCAGAAATACCAAAGAAAAGGAAAGAATATGTACAATTCCTAATTACAACTAGTAAAAACAGAACCTACCAATCTAGCTACACCGTTTGCCAGCTCCCCGGAAACGGTTCCAAAAACTTGGTAGGTCTGTAAACAAGCCTACGACTATGTCTAACTGCAAGTGCACAGCGTCTATAGTAACATAGGGAAAGCATAGGTCGATCCTCAGGGACAAAGTGGGTGTAAGTCGGAGCCAAAGTCTTCCTAAAACTTATCCAAATAACAAGCAGTAACAAAAGGGGTGTTTGTTGTGTGTCGATACGACAAGATTTTGGCAGTGAACAAGTAGTAAAGCATATTGTGAAGCAAGTTATAAGAGTGGATTGTAAACAAAGGGTTAAAGGATACTAGGGAAGTTGAATCCACCTCCTAATCCTATGCTAAGGCAATACTTATTCAAGTTATGTTCTTGTTCCTCTCCAGGGAGGTCTCAAATGGATGATTTATCAACTAATATCACTAACTCACCCCTAGTATTAGCTGTCTTCTTATAATACAACTAATCACATGCTAATTTGATCAATCAATTAACTAATCCTTCCTAAAACAGTAAAGCACAATAAGAACACTAACATGAAAATTTACTAACCTAGCATACAATCAAAGGTTTCATCTAAACCCTAGCAAATGGAATTAGAACATAGTGAAGATGATGAAAACACAATGATATTAAATTAAGCAGTTGATCCAACTAAATTCGGATCCTTTTGTTACACAACAGTAGCTCCTATTTATACACAAATTTCTTCTTATTCACTAGAATTTGATAATTAGATAACACCCACTCACCCAAAACGCATTTTCTGACAAACCCCTTCTGCGATTCAACTCTGCAACTCCTTGATTTGATGTTTTCCAGATGTGAACATAACCCTAGTATTATTGTTTTGGAGAAGAAGCTACGATGGAGATAGATATAGACTAGGAGTTTGATTGATGGAGGTCTAGAGGGTGGCTGTAATCAGAAATGGTCGAGGATAAAATTGATTGATGAAGGGATAAAAGTGATGGTTTTGCAGAGTCTGTATGGAAGAGGAACGGAATGAAGGTGATGTTTGGCTTCTGCTCGAGCAGGAGAAGAATAGAAGGCTAGGGTGTTGGGCGGATACTTCAATTGTTGATGTCTCGGGTGGAGATGCCATTGGATGCTCAACAGCTATATCGAATATGACGGTTCAGGTTGGCGATGAGCTTCTTAGGTTTTATTTTTTATAAGCCCATGTATTCTTCAAAGATAATATCCCAAGCCCACTTCTAGTTTTGGGTCGTGCAAGCGACATTCTTCACTTGTGGATGAGGTGCAAACGACATTCTTCACTGCCTTCTAACGGGAGCTTTGTTGTCTCTCTTCCGCTGTCACAATTCTCTGTTATTTTAGCTTCTCTATTCATCCAAGCTTTATTTAGTTCCTAATAACACAAAGTTAATTAGTAAAAGTATTTATTCTTGAAAACAATAAAAATACAGAATTTGGGATAATATATGGTTTTAAAGCGCAAAAGATGAGTTAATTGCCAATAAAAAGGTGTAGAAATATGCAATATTTGGCACTCATCAGTTCACAAACATATATATATACATATATTGTTATTTCTCCATCCCTATTTTTTTATTTTTTTAAAAAATAAATATGAAGAACTCTTCTAAATCTCAGGAAGTAATAAATCTTGATATGGAAGAAGACATCAAAGGATGCAGTTCGATTCAAGAACTTGTCTTGAAAAAGATGATTGCACAGAAAGAGTACAACTCCTGGATTGGTGAATATGTCAAGGATTTAATTCATTTTAAAAATAACTGAAAGGACGAATTTGCAAATCTTCAACTGCAAATAAATCATCTCATTGATGGTCAGACCAAAATCCTTGAAAATCAAAAGGTCTTGAAATGGAACAAGAAGAAACTCATCTCTGACTGCATCAAAGACAGGCAGTTTTCTCGCATTGTTTATCGAAATGTGGATGTTCTAACTCATTAACATGGAGTTTCTACGGTCAAAAGGATCAAGGATATCGATAATACCTTTTATGATGGTGTCATGGAGAGGTATGAAGTTATCAAAGAAGCTTGATTTTATTAATGTCTGGGAAACTTCTTATTAGAATTTATTCTTGTGTTTTAAGAAGGATAACTAGGGTTTGGAATAGCAAATATTGTGATTACACATAGCTATTCCCAATAATTTTCATCTTGCAATGTTTTTAGATTTTTTTATTTAAATTCTAAGTTATTTGGAAGATGATTTTGCAGTATTAATTTTTATTGGTTTTATATATTGCAAAAATATTTTATGGGATATGTGTGTTTACGTCTGTGAACTATGATTATCTCATATATGCTCAAAAGTTAAGTTTATTATGTCATTATGCAAATATTGATAAAAGATAGAATGAACTTATGAATATTCCGCAGTATTGATCTTTCCCTGATCCACTTCTATGTGAAAGTACTGTATGGCTCCGTAAGTTTTCTTATGTTGAGCATTTTCGATTAAATTAATCATTAAGGTCTTCTTGTGGTTAATTTATTCGAGTTTTCTGGATACAAATTCATGTTTCATGTAATTTGTTAATGTCCAAAGAAATCCTTATTTTCTCGTAAAAGTAAGGTCGCTCTTGTTGTTCTTTCGGGAATGACATTTTATTGGGGGGAGTTCTTAATTGAACTTGTGCTTAATTGCCAAATCTTTGTGGGGAGTGCGGCTGTGGAATATTATAGGAGTTATCTTGTATCTTTATAAACTCCTTGATGAATACACGAAGTTTCGACTATCATCGAAACAAAGTTGATATGTTCTCTTTTAGTCATGAATTATCTCTTTGAGAAATTCATTATGATCCCGTTAGTTTTCGTACCTTTGCCAATTTATATTGACAAAAAGGGGGAGAATTATTTTGTAGTACACAATACAAACATATGGTTTACGAATCATTATGTCAGGGGGAGTGGTTTTCATTGTGTGATGAAGTATTGACTAAGGGGGAGTAATACATATCACCATAGTATTATTGTCAAAGTTGTGATACAATTGAACTTTGATGTTGTGTAATAATACTATGACACTGTATAACAATAATTGAGAACAACTGTTTTTTATTGTTATAGCTACGGATCTTCAACAACAATGATGCTGAGTTGAACACGTTCAGAATCGCTGGAGTACTTCAAGTGACGAAAAATTCAAGGAAATCAAGCATGTTGGATGAGAAGCTACAAAGTTTATTTATTTTGTAATCCATATGTATTGATAATTTTGTCACTAAAATTGACAAAGGGGGATATTGTTAGAGCACTGCTCGGTCGAACTCGCAAGCTTTGCTATCTCAAGCTTGTTTGTCAAGTTTAGGTGATCAAAACTATAAGTCTTGATTTATAGTCTACTTATAACTATGTCTCGGATTAGGACAGAATGTGTAGTTGAGATTTAGACTTCACGGCGTTCATCGATTGAAGACGAATATCTACTGAGGGGAGATTGGAGGAACTTTATCAACAAAAGGTATGTGGAGACTAAAACTTATCTATCACTCAGAAGTCTATTCTATTATATCTCATAATGAGACTAAGTCGTATAGCTATATAGACTTTTATATTATATATATTTGATATTTCGAGCCGAGTTTATCTCGCTTATCTATTTCTCGAAATACGAGTTGGAAGCTTTTTTCTTTAGCTACGTCCATCATTATTCTTGACAAGTTTAGTTGGAAACAATTTATTTGTTTGAAACTAAATAATAAGTCAAAAGATGATCATGTGAAAATTTCCTTGAAACATCTTACATGATTAGTGATTTGTGTGAGATAATTATCTGATGTCGACTTAGAAAGTTTCGTATTGATCATTCGATCACTTTAAAATTACTTATAAGCTAATAGTTTGTGTGAGACAGCTATTGTCGTCTTCTAAGGATGTTTAAATGATTGAAATGGGAGTTTAGAACAATTAACCTTTGTCTGGATACAACACAGTATGCATACCAGTATGCAAACTATTTTGGTATGTTTCAGGTCCGGAAACCTTGTTTGCATACCAATATGCGAACGGTTTTAACTGTTAAAGTCCGGGAACCAAGTTTGCATACCTGTTTGCAAACGGTTCTACCTGAGTTAGCACCGGGACGGCTGTTTGCATACCCGTCTGCAAACGGCTGGACAAGACAAAAGTCCGGAACTATAGTTTGCGTACCAGTTTGCAAACTTAGTGGTTAAAGTTCTAAAATTGGATTAAGTATGTTTTCATACTCATGAACAAATACATTTATAAATTAATGAATGCAATCATTGCAAACCGTGGCTTAATGTTTATGAATTGTTTTCGGTATAAGTACTTTGTATAATTACGAATCAATCCGATTTTGTTTCAATTGTTTCTTGTATACTTCTATGAGACATATACAATTGAAATACTCTATGAGTAACACAATTAGATTCATTTGATTATCTTTCATGATTGATTGATCATCATATTTGATCTAGAAGTGTTAGATGAATGTGGTTAAGACAAAAGTGTTCATGTGGCTAACTTCGGTTAACTATTGTTGAGCCAACTGATAGACGCATTTATGTATCTGTTTTCATCTCTATTGTGTATATTGTTAGTACCCATTTTTGTACTTATTATGAGTGTTTTATGTGTTTATAGGTATTTTTGGGAAATAAACATTTTTGGAAAAATCGGCTCGAAAAATTATGCGGAGCACCCCTGGAGGATATTTTTTATTCGAACTCTCAGTTGGATAAGGGGCACCTCAGTTGGGCACCTGCTATTCGCACCCCCGGTTAGGTTAGGGGGACACCCCCTCCTTCCTCGTTTGAAAATGGTAAAAAATTGGCGGGAAAACTTATATGAAATACTCGAAGATTTCTGGAAAGATTTCCAACGTGATTTTATGGGAGAATTTCATGGGATTTGTTCGTTTCATCCTTCCAGCGTGTTACAGGATTGGTAATGCAGTTATTGATGATAAATAAAGAAGATTTCTATGATTCTCGTAAAACAGGGGAAGAGAGAAAATCTCGAGATTTTGTCTTTTATTCTGTTCTATTTAAGGGAGTTGTATGTATCTGCAAGAAGTATACCTCCGTCTGTGATCAATATACAGCATGATGAAGTGTGTCTACTGCGAGTTACCGCGTGAAAGAGAAAGATCAGGAAATAAAACTCGTGTATTGATGAAAGAATTATGAGAGGATTATTGGCATTTACTGCGAGATTTGATAAGCCCTGTCGAGTATAAAAAGGGTGATAGAGGTCACAGAAGAGCAGGGGAGAATAGGGAGGAGTTTAGAGCATCACTAAGCCGGAAAAAAACAGTTACAGGAAAATTGTTTTCTGCTGGTGCAGTGAAGACGAGGAAGAACATTAGACGCTACAGAACTGTCGTTTTGCTACAGTGACAGTGACACTTTCTCTGTATCATTCCATGTAACAGTTAGTTTGTCACAAATATAAGTGTTACAAACCCGGTTTTAATCATTTTTCTCCCATTTCATCATTTGTGAACCATTTTTGAGCATTAATAAAGATGAATTTTGAGCATGTTTCCATGATGATGATGAGCTAATTCTCGCGTAATCAAGGCACGGAGGAAGCTATTGATGCATGAATAATTGGTAATTATTTTACTTTTCTCTAATATGCATTTTATAATTCACTCAAATCACTGCTTTGCAGAATTTTAATTGTTTGCATAATTTTCTTAATTAGTTGTGATTCAATTAGATGGGTTATACTTTGTTTAGATAATCTATGCTTAAGGAATACAATTAATGTTTGAGAATATGCTTGATTATTTGTGAATTAAGAAATAAGAGATTTTAAAGATAATTAGAGTTTTGGAATTTTTACCATCATCCATTCATGTGTAATAGTGGAATCTAGTGTCTTGGTTATTTTCAATCTTGAAAACAAATTTGGATTTAAATTTTCTCTATTTTTAGTTTAAATAAGTCTAAAATCAATTGCTTTCACAAGTCTCAACGAACCTTTTACTACAACAAAGTTGAAGACACATCACCAACTCAATATACACGTTTAGGTATGGTTACCCATATCTAAATGAAGGTATATTTCATTTGGCGCCGCTGCCAGGGACTTGTTTTTAAGTTAGAGTTTTTAGATTTATTATTTTTTTAGATTTTTATTATTTTCTCTTTGTTCTATTTTACGTTTCTTTGGGTATATTTCTTTGTGCTACAGGTTTGGAGTTTGGACCGAAAAGAATTTAAGCCAAAGACTTTGGTGACTAAGAGATTAGGAGCCAAAGATAAAAGCTAAAAGAAAAGGAAAAGAAAGACAAAGATTTTTTATTTTTTTTATTTTATTAGGTTTTTAGATTTTATTTTTATTTTAGTTTTTATTTCTTAGATTTTATTTAGATTTTATTTTTAGAAATTGTATTAGGATATCTTTTATTTTTGTAATTTTTTTTTTCTTTTGCACTTTATTTTTGGACTTTGAACTGTGAACTTTGGACATTATTATTTTATTTTTAAACCCTACGGAAGGGTAGTTTTTAATATAAACTGCTTGCAGGGAAGGACGACGATTACGATATCGTCTCGGCCCCTCGGGTTCGTACATGACATAGGAGTCGTGGCCCGAGTCGACTTCAGCGGTTCTTCGCCCGTCTGGTACGGGAGGTAAGTTTTTCGAAACACCCGCGAATCCCCTGTCAGCGGGTTTACTGTCTGCCTTAAGGTGAATATATGCTGAGGACTGAATACGGATTTTAATTTCCTAGTAAAGGGCAAGGACAGGCCATACAAGATAAGGGTTCGGATTTCATCACCGTTCTCTTCTTGCCCGCCTTAGGAAAACATAACCTACGCGAACCCAAGCCTAAAAAATATTGACTAGAACGAGACCTATAGGGTAACGAGCTTAATAGGAAAGTCGTTCAAAAAATATTGGTTGCTCTTTTAAGCATACTTTGAAGTTCAGGAAGATTACTGTAAGTCGATTAGAGCCGCCTTGTAACCCAGGGAAGTGTTGCCAAAGAGGTGGGGGTATCAAAGCTCCTCTGAGCTTCCCCTACTTCTCTTCGACTCACTTTATTCGGATCGATCCAGAGAGGTTTGCTTAGATTATAACGAATTCCTTTTCGAAGGATTAGAAGCTGGTCTAGAAACAATCTAAGTGGAGCCATCATGCTTGTTGTTTGCTAGAAATATTTAGGTTTGCTTTGGTGGAGTGAGCATGCTGTGTGTTTGCTTAGAACCTCCCTTCTTTAGGATTTTTTTTTTTTTTTTTTTAGTGTATGCCAAAATCGCTCAAGTCCATTAGTGAGCGTGCTTGGAAAAGAGACACTTTTGGCCGTTTGATTAGTGACGAGCCTAGAGGTTTTTCTTTTGTAGACGGGGAGCTCAAAGACTCTTCTTTGGAGAGCCCTGTTTTTGGAAACTTCAATTTTGAGAATTTAAGTCTTAGTGAGGAATTCACCCCTAGGATTTTTACTGTGCCAACAATGACAACTTTGAAGGGGTACATGTACCCAACTAGGACCAACCGACCATCGTGCATTAAGTTGCCAGCCTCTATGGCTAGTTATGAGTTGAAACTTGGTATTCTTCAGATGATCCCTATATTCTTAGGAAAAGATGATGAAAACCCTTACTTTCACATTAGGGACTTTGAATAAATTTGTGGAACAATTAATATTAAAGACCTTAGTGATGAAGTGTTGAAACTTAGGATGTTCCCCTTTTCCTTGAGAGATAAAGCCAAGACCTGGCTGAACAACCTACCATCTGAATCCATAAAAACATGGCAGGAACTTATTGCTGCCTTCTATTTAAAATTCTACCCCAAGCATAAAACTGCAGCTGTTAGGCAGAAAATTAGTGCTAGTGTTCAACAAGAGGGAGAATCGCTTTATAGGTTTCTAGAGAGATTCAATGATCTCCTAGCCCAATGTCCTCACCATGGGTTTAAGAAAATGAAACTAGTAGAGATTCTTTATGATGGTTTAGACTATTCGACCAAAGCCACGGTCGAGTCTTTGTGCGCTGGTGAGTTCACTAGTAAAAATGTTGATGATGCGTTTTCCTTCTTAGAAGTTGTCGCTGAAAAATCCCAACAGTGGGAGTCTTGTGTTGAACCCCCTAAAAGACTCTTGATCAATAGAAGTAGCACTAATGTGGTTGATACAGGCTTTGGGTCTGATGCTAAGTTTACTGCTTTATCTAGAAGGTTAAAAGCTTTGGAATTGAATCAGTCTAAACATAGGTCTTTTTTGAACCTGATAATAGGATTAGAGCCTCTCAAGTCTCTAGTTGTAGAATAGAATCCGATAACTCGTTTTGGGAAGGTCAGGTTAGTGAAGAGCAAGCCCATGCTGTCTATAGCAATGCTAGATTTGAAAACCGTTAGAAATTTGACCCCTACTCAGAGACCTACAACCCTGGTTGGAGAAACCATCCTAATTTCTCTTGGTCTAAAGGAAAGAGTCAAGGACAATCTAGTAATTCTCAGCCTCCCCCAGGTTTTGGTTATAATAAGAACCCTTCAGGTCAATCCCAGTTCCAGAACTCTTCTGAGAATAGAATAACTAGCTTAGAGGAATCTCTTAGTTTATTACAAAAGAGCCAGGACATGTTCGTAAAGACCCACGAAGTATTACTAAAGAACCAGGCTAGTTTTCAAGAGGAAACCAAGCATAATTTTCAACATAATGCCAAGACTCTTGCTAAGTTAGAACTTCAAGTTGGTCAAATGGCTAAGATTCTAAGTGAGAGAGATAATGGGAGTTTTCTTAGTCAGACTCAACCTAATCTTAGAGGAGTTCATGAAATAGGAGGAAGATCATCTGATCATGTGAATGCAATCAAAACCCTTAGGAGTGGTAGAGAAATAGACAATAAGGTTACCATGCCTGATAGTGAACATGTTGTAGTTCACCCTTCTGAATCAGAAGCTGATGAGATTGATGGAACCTCTAAGGAGACTGATGAGGCCCCTGATAAGACAAACTTTGTTCCCAGAGCCCCATCCCCACAATTGCTAGTACCAACTAAGAAGGAGTCCACTTTTAATGATATTTTGGAGGTTTTTAAGCAGGTAACTATCAACCTTCCATTATTAGATGCAATTAGGCAGATTCCTCCTTATGCCAAGTTCCTTAAGGACTTGTGTACGCGAAAGCGTAAGCTCGGTGTCCATAAGGAAGCCTTCCTAGCTAGTTATGTGAGTTCTATTATTCAGAATACTACTACTCCTAAGTATAAAGACCCAGGTTCCCCTACCATTGCCTGTATAATAGGGAAATACCATGTTGAGAAAGCGCTGCTTGACTTAGGAGCCAGTGTGAACTTACTCCCATACCATGTGTACCTTAAGCTAGGACTTGGTGAGATGAAACCTACCTAGATATCACTTCAGTTAGCTGATAGGTCCGTAAAAATTCCTCGTGGTGTGATCGAGGATGTTCTTATTGAGGTCGACAAGTTTATTTATCCAGTGGATTTTGTTATCCTAGATACTCAACTTGTCCCTGACCCAGAGAACCAGATACCGGTAATTCTAGGTCGCCCGTTTTTAGCTACATCCAATGCGATCATCAACTGTCGAAACGGTATTATGAATTTGTCTTTTGGTAACATGACCATTGAGCTGAACATTTTTCATATTAGTAAGCTACCCTCTGAACTAGATGACTCGAGCATAGAAGAGGTCAACATGATAGGAACATTAGTCGAGGAGTCGTTACCAAACACTTTGTTAGAAGATCCACTAGAGAAATGCCTAGCCCACTTTGGGATTGATTTTGATGATGATAATGTGATTAATGAGGTGAATGATTTATTAGATTCAACCCCTTTGTTGGACACTAGCAATGTTTGGAAATCTAAGTTCGAACCACTACCAGTTTCTGAGTCTACTCTAGTTCCTTCGTTAGGAGAGCCTGCTAAGTTGGACCTTAAACCATTACCAGATACCTTGAAGTATGTGTTTTTAGGCCCAGCTGAAACTTTACCTGTGATTATAGCATCCAACTTGGATAGTGATCAGGAAAGTAGGTTAGTAACCGTTCTTCAAAACAACAGGGAAGCTTTAGGATGGACCATAGCAGACATTAAGGGTATAAGTCCTACTGTTTGTATGCATCATATTTATTTAGAGGAAAATACCAACCTTCTAGGGAGATGCAACGTCGACTAAGCCCTAATATGAAAGAGGTAGTTCGAACCGAGGTTCTTAAGTTGTTAGATGCAGGCATTATCTACCCTATTTCAGACAGCAAGTGGGTCAGCTCTGTTCAGGTTGTCCCCAAGAAATCCGGTATTACTGTAGTCCAGAATGAGAACAATGAGTTAATCCCAACCCGAGTGACCACGGGTTGGCGTGTTTGTATTGACTATAGGAAATTGAACAAGGTCACTAGGAAGGACCACTTTCCCCTTCCTTTCATCGACCAAATGCTAGAGAGATTAGCTGGACATAGTCACTACTGCTTCTTAGATGGCTACTCCGGATATAATCAGATCGTTATTGCCCCTGAAGACCAAGAAAAAACTACTTTTACCTGTCCCTTTGGTACCTTTGCGTATAGACGCATGCCTTTCGGGCTTTGTAATGCCCCTGCAACTTTTTAGCGTTGTATGATGAACACATATTCTAACATGGTAGAACGATTCTTAGAGGTCTTTATGGATGATTTTTCAGTATTTGGTTCGTCTTTTGATGAGTGCTTGCATCATTTGTCATTAGTCTTGACTAGGTGTAAGTAGAAGAATTTAGTGCTTAATTGGGAGAAATGTAATTTCATGGTTCGTTCAGGAATTGTTTTAGGGAATATCGTATCTTCTAAGGGTATAGAGGTAGATAAAGCCAAAGTTGACCTTATTAAGACTTTACAGGTCCCAAAAACCGTAAGAGATATTAGGTCATTCTTAGGGCATGCAGGTTTTTATCATAGATTCATTAAGGATTTTAGCTTGATTTCTAGACCTCTTTGCAATTTGCTTGCAAAAGATGTTAAGTTTGTCTTTGATGATGCTTGTTTAGAGGCTTTTGAGAAGCTTAAGACTTTACTCACTACCACCCCCATAGTCCAGGCACCCAACTGGAACCTACCCTTTGAGATCATGTGTGATGCTTCAGATTTTGCTATTGGTGTTGTGCTAGGTCAGCGAGAAAACAAATTACTCCATGTGATTTACTATGCTAGCAAAACTCTGAATGATGCCCAGTTGAACTATACTACTACGGAGAAGGAACTGTTATCCATTGTGTTTACCTTAGACAAGTTTATATCCTATCTCTTAGGTTCTAAGGTTATAATCTTCACTGATCATGCTGCTTTGAAGTATCTTCTTTCCAAGAAGGATACAAAACCTAGATTGATTAGATGGATCCTATTGTTGTAGGAATTTTCCTTAGACATTAGAGACAAAAAAGGTGCATAAAATGTAGTAGCAGACCACTTGTCTAGGCTTGTTGTGGATACCCCTGATGATTCCCCTCCTGTTAGAGATAGTTTTCCTGATGAACAACTGTTCTTTGTTACCTAATTACCTTGGTATGCGAATATAGTGAACTATCTTGTTACTGGTCGAATGCCCCAACATTGGGGTAAACAAGATCATTCTAGATTTTTAGCTGAGGTTAAGCACTTCTTTTGGGATGATCCTTATTTGTTTAAGTATTGTCCAGACCAGATTATTAGGAGATGTATACATGAGATTGATCAGTCAAGTATTATTTCCTTTTGTCATGATCATGCTTGTGGGGGTCACTTTAGTGCTAAGAAGACTGCTGCTAAGATATTGCAGTGTGGATTCTATTGGCCTTCGTTGTTTAAAGATTCTCACAGTTACTGTGTTACTTGTAAACGTTGCCAGAAATTAGGAACCATTTCCCATAGGAACATGATGCCCTTGAACCCTATCTTAGTTGTTGAGGTCTTTGATGTGTGGGGTATTGACTTTATGGGTCCGTTTCCTAATTCTTTTGGTAACCTATACATCCTTGTCGCTGTAGACTATGTCTATAAGTGGATTGAGGCGGTTGCGTGTAAAACCAATGACCATGGGGTCATAGTCCAGTTTTTGAAAGAGAATATACTTACACGTTTTGGTACGCCATGAGCTATAATTAGTGATGGAGGTTCACACTTTTGTAATAGACCATTTGCTCTTTTAATGAAACAGTATGGTATTACCCACAAAGTAGCTACCCCATATCACCCACAGACTAGTGGTCAGGTAGAGGTCTTCAATAGGGAAATTAAGCGTATTTTAGAGAAAACAGTTAATCCCAATAGGAAAGACTGGTCATTGAGGCTTACTGATGCCTTATGGGCTTACCATACTGCGTTTAAGACACCCATTGGAATGTCACCTTATCGTTTAGTATTTGGCAAGGCATGTCACCTTCCTGTTGAGTTAGAGCATAAATCCTATTGGGCTATTAAGCAGCTAAACTTTTCACTTGACAAGGAAGGAGCTCACAGAAAGCTCCAGCTCAATGAGTTGGACGAGATTCGTAAAGATGCATACGATAGTGCTAAGGAGTATAAGAAAAAAATGAAACTTGTGCATGATAAGAATATTTTACGAAAGTCATTTTCTCCAGGTCAAAAATTTCTTCTGTATGACACTCGTTTGCATCTATTCCCCGGGAAGTTGCGCTCTCGGTGGACCGGTCCTTTTATGGTCCGTACTGTTTTTCCTCATGGAGCTGTTGAGATCGAGACACCGGATGGTAGTAGTCCTTCGAAGGTTAACGGTCAGAGATTGAAACCCTTTTTAGAGCCCTTTCCTACAGGTGATGTTGAGGAGGTCCCTCTGGAGGACCCTGCTTACCCTTGATTGACCATCGAGGTCATTGTATGTTGTATATTAGTTTTTGATTTCTCTCTTCACCCAGGTACTATCTTTCCAACTTCTCCTTGTGTTATTTTTGGTACTGCTTTTTCATTAGAAACATTGAGGACAATGTTAGATTTAATTTTGGGGGTATGGGAAAAACTTTTTATTTGCAATAAATAAACTCCAGAGCCTAGAAATTTATGCCTATTAAGGATGGCACTAACCAATCTAAGTGGATGGAAACATTTTGGTTTTAGGAGTTGAGGAACCAATCTGAGTAGATGGAAACATCTATAAGAGTCTATTCGTAAAAGCACAGAGCTCAGGTGTTATAAATAACATGATAGTTTCGCCATATCTCGTTGAGTCCTTTTCACTTCTGTTTTTATTTTATTTTATTTTCATGTTTCTCTAAGTGATTAGGTGGGGCTCACGATTCAAGTTGTTACCACTGCTAGGGTGTAATAGAGTGATTGAGATACTAGATAATAATAATTACAAAAAAAAAAAAGACCAGACAATAGACCAATCGGAATAAATTTTAACACTTGGATAGCAATATGTGTGTGTTCTCCCTATCTCCATCGCATAAACAAGCGTGGAATGCAGGATCCACGGGAATTACCATGTAATCTGCTGACAAGAAGCATGCGCTTGGATCCACAAGATCTAATCATGTTGTTAGTTCTAAATAAAAAAATAAATAATGTATGTTCAATAAATCGACCGCTGGTTCCCTTGTATATGCCAGACGAGTTGATCTAGAATTAGGATTATTGACCACTGGTCCCCTTGTATATGCCAGTTGTGTTGATATTAGTCAGACCGGTATCTCAGTCCATTAGGATAGGTTCATCTTGGCAGAGGCCTTCAGACAGATATGAAAAAACACCGTTCACCTAGTCAACATCAAAACCATCTATGTTTTTCTATATCCATCTCTTAATCTATCCATGTGATTTGTTGACTCTGGATATTGATGTCCATAGTGAAACTATCTGAGTAGAGCTCTGTCACTTATATATGAATTTTAGTATGCTTGAGTGCAAACTCGTGTACAGTAATTGGAATTTCGCATCAGGGTACTTCCTCCCGTAATCAATAAGTATACCAACCAAGGTGGTTCTTTAGTGCCATTTCAAGGTTCTGCGTAGATAGCTAGGATCTGGAGTAAAGGTTTTGTGGGTACACCTCTGGTAAACCCTCCCGAGACTATAACTCGGCCACTAGGGCCACCTAGGGGTTCAAAGGCTTGTTGCACATGCTAAGTGCAATCGCGATGCCTGCGACAGTGAGTTAGGATTTTATTTTGTAGTTTTTATTTGCTCGGGACTAGCAAATAATAAGTTTGGGGGTATTTTATAGACGCATTTATGTGTCTGTTTTCATCTCTATTGTGTATATTGTTAGTACCCATTTTTATACTTATTATGGTGCTTTATGTGTTTATAGGTATTTTTGGGAAATAAACATTTTTGGAAAAATCGGCTCGAAAAATTATGCGGAGCACCCTTGGAGGATATTTGTTATTCGAACTCTTAGTTGGATAAGGGGCACCTCAGTTGGGCACCTGCTATTCGCACCCCCGGTTTGGTTAGGGGGACACCCCTCTCCTTCCTAGTTTGAAAATGAAAAAAAATTGGCGGGAAAACTTATATGAAATACTCGAAGATTTCTGGAAAGATTTCCAGCGTGATTTTATGGGAGAATTTCATGGGATTTGTTCGTTTTCATCCTTCCAGCGTGTTACAGGATTGGTAATGCAATTATTGATGATAAATAAAGAAGATTTCTATGATTCTCGTAAAACAGGGGAAGAGCGAAAATCCCGAGATTTTGTCTTTGATTCTGTTCTATTTAAGGGAGTTGTATGTATCTGCAAGAAGTATACCTCCGTATGTGATCAATATACAGCGTTATGAAGTGTGTCTACTGCGAGTTACTGCGTGAAAGAGAAAGATCAGGAAATAAAATTCGTGTATTGATAAAAGAATTATGAGAGGATTATTGGCATTTACTGCGAGATTTGATGAGCCCTGTCGAGTATAAAAAGGGTGATAGAGGTCACAGAAGAGCAGGGGAGAATAGGGAGGAGGAGTTTAGAGAATCACAAAGCCGGAAAAAAACAGTTACAGGAAAATTGTTTTCTGCTGGTGCAGTGAAGACGAGGATGAACATTAGACGCTACAGAACTGTCGTTTTGCTACAGTGACAGTGACACTTTCTCTGTATCATTCCATGTAACAGTTAGTTTGTCACAAATATAAGTGTTACAAACCCGGTTTTAATCATTTTTCTCCCATTTCATCATTTGAGAACCATTTTTTAGCATTAATAAAGATGAATTTTGAGCATGTTTCCATGATGATGATGAGCTAATTCTCGCGTAATCAAGGCACGGAGGAAGCTATTGATGCATGAATAATTGGTAATTATTTTACTTTTCTCTAATTTGCATTTTATAATTCACTCAAATCACTGCTTTGCAGAATTTTAATTGTTTGCATAATTTTCTTAATTAGTTGTGATTCAATTAGATAGGTTATACTTTGTTTAGATAATCTATGCTTAAGGAATACAATTAATGTTTGAGAATATACTTGATTATTTGTGAATTAAGAAATAAGAGATTTTAAAGATAATTAGAGTTTTGGAATTTTTACCATCATCCATTCATGTGTAATAGTGGAATCTAGTGTCTTGGTTATTTTCAATCTTGAAAACAAATTTGGATTTAAATTTTCTCTATTTTTAGTTTAAATAAGTCTAAAATCAATTGCTTTCACAAGTCTAAACGAACCTTTTACTACAACAAAGTTGAAAACACATCACCAACTCAATATACACGTTTAGGTATGGTTACCCATATCTAAATGAAGGTATATTTCATTTGTGTGTAACAAGCTAAGACCATCTAACGGTGGAGAGATATTGCTTTGGTTTTAAGCAAACTTAGCTTGAATCTTAAATCAGGTTTTTATCTAACGGTGAATATTGAATGCTTTGTTTCTAAGTTAACTTAGCTTTGATTGTAAGCAAACCCTGATTTGAAAGACTATATGAGGGAGAACTATAGAAACTGGAAAACTCAATCCCGACACTTTCCTGCGTCCTAGTTGCTACTAGATTCGATTATCCTTTAACCTAGGTTTTTCAAAAACCATTATAGGTTAACGACTTGAAGACTTCATTTGAGATTCGTGAAGCCAGACCCAACTATTTTCTCTGTAGTTGCGTGTTCTGATCTAACTTGTTCTATCGTATTGAGTACTATCTTTTCTAAGATTTGCTTGAGATTTATCTCCGATAGGTAAGATATAAAAATTAATCACAAAGCTCTTTGTCTCATTCTTTGTGATTCCACAATAACTTCTTCTACTACCATATAGTTAAGTTATTGTGAGGTGATTGATATTTCTAGGTTGTTCTTTGGGAATATAAAATCGGATTATCAATTGGTTCATGTTCACCTTAATTTATCAAAAGACGGAACTAAAACTTCATAGATACTTCTGTGGGAGACAGATTTATCTATTAGAATCGACTTATCTGCGTGAGACAGATTTGTTTATAAGTCTTCGACTTTGGGTCATAGCAACTCTTAGTTGTGGGTGAGATTAGCTAAGGGAATCAATTGCGTAGAGTCCTGCTGGGATTCAGAGGCGTAAGGAAAGCGACTGTACCTTAATCAGCGTGAGACTTGGTTAGGGCTCAACTACATTCCAGTCCGAAATTAACTTGTAGTAGGCTAGTGTCTGTAGCGGCTTAATACAGTGTGGTGTTCAAAACTGGACTAGGTCCCGGGGTTTTCTGCATTTGTGGTTTCCTCGTTCACAAAACTTCTGGTTTCTGTGTTATTTCTTTTCCGCATTATATTTTTTATATAATTGAAATATCACAGGTTGTGCTTAGTTCAATCAATTGGTAAATCCGACCTTTGGTTGTTGGATAGAAATTGATTGACAGATGCTCTTCAGTCGTCAATATTATTTTAGTAGGGCGGATTCTCTTCCGTTTGAAAATTATCTCCTTTAATTTTATTGTATTAAATTAGTAGGGCGGATGCTCTTCCGTTTGAATTATCTCTTTTAATTTTATTGTCTCAATATAGTAGGGCGGATGCTCTTCCGTTTGAATATTACTTAGTATGGCGTATGCCCTTCCGTTTTAATATTATATATACTATTTTATTTCAGGGAAATCACTCGTGTGCATATTATACTTGATTGACTAACTTTTTGATCTTGATGGTAGTATTCTGAATCATGATTTGGTTCATCACTTCATGATACGTATTGATCTCTATACCTTGGCGACTATTACTATAAAGGCGGAATTCAGATTAATAATAGACAAAAAACTTAGAAAACAGAGACACAAGAAAGTAGTTCAAAGAAAAATATCTTCTCTAGATTATTAACAAGAAAACGATTTACAATTCTGTCTTTGTTACGCTCACAATCTTCTCTAAACAGTGGATCAACCTTAAACTATTTGCTAAGCTTGCTTTTACAATAATTAATTTCCTCACAAACTTCTCTCAAGGTGATTTGTCTCACAAACCTCCCTCTCTAGGTGTGTCTGTATCACAAACCACCTATCTAGATCTAAGTGTGTCTGTATCACCAACCACACTCTAGATGTCTTATTTATGAGCTAAACATCTCTATTTATAGATTTAACGGTTTCCCAAACCTTCTAGGAATCTATTTCCTTATCTAGGAGTAATTCCTTTTCTAGATATATTTCCCTTTCTAGGAATATTTACCTTGTTCTAGGAATATTCCTTATCTAGGAATAATTCCTTTTCTAAGTATATATTTCTTTATCTAGAAATATTACCTTGTCTAGGAAATATTCATTTTCTAGGTATGTTTCCTTATCTAAGAATATTACCTATTCTAGGTATATTTCCTTATTTAGGAATATTACCTTGTTTAGGAATATTTCTTTATCTAAGAATACTGCCTAAAAATCAGTATTCCTTCCTTAAATTACTATTATATCCTTAATCCGTCTTGAGGATCACTAGTTCCCGGAGAGAGGAAGATACACATGTATCATGCCCCCCCGCCCCCCCCACTCCCCCCCCCCCCCCCTCAAGAACTTGAACTCCTGTGAAAGTTATATTTGGAGTTAGGGAACTCAAGAGTTCCTTTCACCCTGTTGAACCATCTCTCTTTGCTGGAAACTGGACCTTGGCGTCTAATTTGAAAAGCTTCCATATCTCTTCGTCTTGTCATAGTCACTCTTCGCTTTATAACGCAATCATGTTCGAATGGATCTTCTTCTTCAAAAACACCAGATGAAAACGTAGTTTTTTTCTTCGTCTTCGGCTTGGGTGTATAAGACTTCATGTATGTATGTATCGCATCCACCTTCTCTTCCGTAGTTTTGGTTCGCTTTGGTTAGGATCATCAACTGATTTTCCCTTCTTTGGTTCCCTTGTTCTTTAAACGTCTTCTTGCTTCTCGAGTACCTAACCAAGCTTTTTGTAGAGAGATCTAGTGAATACCATAAACAACTGGAATCTTCCCTAAAGGTAACGAACCTTGCTATGATACCAACTTGATACGTATTGATCTCTGTACCTTGGCGACTATTACTATAAAGGCGGAATTCAGATTAATAATAGACAAAAAAAACTTAGAAAACAGAGACACAAGAAAGTAGTTCGAAGAAAAATATCTTATCTAGATTATGAACAAGAAAATGATTTACAATTCTCTCTTTGTTACGCTCACAATCTTCTCTAAACAGTGGATAAACCTTAAACTGTTTGCTAAGCTTGCTTTTACAATAATTAATTGCCTCACAGACTTCTCTCAAGGTGATTTGTCTCACAAACCTCCCTCTCTAGGTGTATTTGTATCACAAACCACCTATTTATATCTAAGTGTGTCTGTATCACCAACCACACTCTAGATGTCTTATTTATGAGCTAAACATCTCTATTTATAGATTTAACGGTTTCCCAAACCTTCTAGGAATCTATTTCCTTATCTAGGAGTAATTCCTTTTCTAGATATATTTCCTTTTCTAGGAATATTACCTTGTTCTAGGAATATTCCTTATCTAGGAATAATTCTTTTTCTAAGTATATATTTCTTTATCTAGAAATATTACCTTGTCTAGGAAATATTCCTTTTCTAGGTATATTTCCTTATCTAGGAATATTACCTATTCTAGGTATATTTCCTTATTTAGGAATATTACCTTGTTTAGGAATATTTCCTTATCTAAGAATACTGCCTAAAAATCAGTATTCCTTCCTTAAATTACTATTATATCCTTAATCCGTCTTGAGGATCACTAGTTCCCGGAGAGAGGAAAATACACATGTATCACTTCATGTGGACGAAGTTATTATTATTGATTGCAGTCGTTCTAGCGTCTTCTCCAATGAGTTTGACGAGGTTGGGGTAACACTTGCTTCATATGCAGAAATCAATGAATGTTTTCATTCTTCATTATTCTCTTTCAGTTATTATTATTTTAGAACTGTGGAGCATGTTAGTGATTACTTTTAGAGTTATTTGTTTCCATTGGGCACCCCTTTGGGATGATGTGCACACTCGTTCCCACTTCAGTTTCAGTAATCAGTAGAAATGATGCGCGTGAAGATATCCGTTTCCGTAGCTTAAAGCTTTCACGATGTTAGAGATGTTGTGAATCTTATATATATATATATATATATGTATTCTTTATTTATTTTGTAAAACAACACATTAATATATTATTCATATCACCTGAGAGACTTGTCATTTGTATAATATCAGAGAGTTTGGGTTTTGTTTATTAGTACTTTATGTAATTATGATTCTTAGAATCGATAATCTAGGTTTGATGTCTCAATTAGGTTGTAATCCTATTGTCTAAGCAGGTAATTAGGTTGGGGAGCTACAGTAGTGTAACCAAACCCGCTCATATTTCTCCCATTCAAAAGAAATAGTTGCGGTCTAGATACTCTATTGTGAGTAATGGTGGAAAATGTGTAAACATCAGAAAACTCTATAAAAGATACAATCAACTAGAAGAAGATGGAGCATCAGAAGAGATTCTTCATGAAATTGATAAAGCCATACGAACCGAACTTCAACGCTGTTGGGATATGGAAGATGATGAGATTGACGAGGACTCTGATGAAGATGAGCAACCTTTGGAAAGTTCTTGTGATGATGGTAAAGTTATTCCAACTCCGGATCTTTGTAATAATTATTCGCCTATTCAAACGGAGAAGATTGGGTACGACATATCTATTGTTATAAATGGTGTAACGTACTCTAACGGATATATTATGATTTGCATCAATGAACTAGACTTTTTAGGAGAGGATTCCAATTCCCATGAAGAGGTTGTTGAAGATATTAAGATTGGGAATAAAACCAAATTGATTGATTTCGCGGAAGACCCAATTGAGCTAGATAATAATAGTTTGATAGAGGACTACGATACACTTGAGGTAAATAATTCACTGGATTTAATTAAGAAAGATGAGGATCTCGAACAAGGTTTGTCTAATTATTTACATAATTTTATATTTATTGATCATTTCCATCCAATTGAAGTAGCTTCTCAAAGAGTTGTTAACCCAATTTTTAAGAAAATATCTCACTTAGGATTGGAATTGTGTGCTTCAAAAGTTTTAATGAATTATTTTGCTTCTACGTATCCACCACTTGATGTGTTTGATTCGAGTATTGTGCAGGTTCACCAAGTTGAAGAACCTTTTTAAGTTCCCGAAGTTTATGTTCTCTATCCACTTCCGAGGATAGAAAGAACTAAGTGTGGGGGAAATTTCAATAAAGTGATAGCTTCAATATTTATATTTGTGTTAATGGTTTTGTGAAGCTGTTCTTGGAGCTGCAAATTGTTATTTGGAAGGATTACCAAATTTTCAGATTATTAATGTACGAACGATACCAATCATGTTGTCGAGTTAAATGGGTGCTCAACTATTGCGCTAAATATATATAAAAATCATTTGACGACTTTCATACAAGTATTATGGGTAATATCGTTTACCTTAGTCAACATCTGCACACTTCACTATTTTATTTACATTCTCTTATCTATCCATGTGATTTCAGTTTGCGAGTGTTGCGGTAAAAGTGTTGAGAAACATTGCAACAAGTTTATTTCAATGACTATCTGAGTAAAGTTATGCAATTAGGTTGAATGTCACACGTAATTAATTGCTTATGTGTGATGATTGGAATGTATGTGGGATGTTTGCAGCTAAAGAACTACGCAGGCTAATTATTTGGCTTTCTGCTTTGTGTCTGTCCTTAGTAGTTCTTCCAAGGATAGAAATTGGAGTATGTTTTGTGGGTATACCTCTTGTAAACACTCACGAGACTATAACTCTTCCACTAGGGACACTTAGGGGTTTAAAGGCATGTTGCATTAGCTAAGTGCAACCGAATTCTCAATGAAAGGGAGTGGTTGTATTTAGGATTTGTTTGATTTAGTTTGCTCGAGGACTAGCAGAATATAAGTGTGGGAGAATTTGATAAGTGCATAATGAAAAAGCGGGGGTCTAACAACCACACCCAATATTTCGTTTAGGCAATCTGTATGGACAAACTCCAATATAATTTCCAAGAGAATCAACTAGACAGTCAGACTCAATCAATGGAAATATATCCAAGAGTTGTATCTCTGTTTCTCAATGTAATCAGCAAACAAAACAGCCAAAATCCTTGAGCCTTATTATTATGAGAAACAACTTGAACGGTACCAAAGACAAATGTTTAAGTGCCAATCAATTTATATCAACAACCAAAGGTTGGATTATCTAATTGATTGAACTGCGCACAACATGTGATATTTAATTTATATATAAAATATAATGCGGAAAAGAAATAACATAGACACAAGAAATTTTGTTAATGAGGAAACCGCAAATAAAGAAAAACCCCGGGACCTAGTCCAGATTTGAACACCACACTGTATTAAGCCGCTATATACACTAGCTTACTCCAAGTTAACTTCCGACTAAAATGTAGTTGAGCCCTAACCAATCTCACACTGATTAAGGTACAGTCGCGTTCCTTACACCTCTGAATCCCAGCAGGACTCTACGCACTTGATTCCCTTAGCTGATCTAACCCACAACTAGGAGTTGCTACGACCCAAAGTCGAAGACTTGATAAACAAATCTGAATCACAAAAAAAAGTCTATTGAATAGATAAATCTGTCTCCCACAAAAATACCTATGAGTTTTGTTCCGTCTTTTGATAAATCAAGGTGAACAGGAACCAATTGATACACCGAACTTATGTTCCTGAAGAATAGCCTAGTAATATCAATCACCTCACAATAATCTTAATTGTATGGTAGAAAACAAGATATTGTGGAATCACAAACGATGAGACGAAGATGTTTGTGACTACTTTTTATCCTGCCCATCGTAGATTAAATCTCGAGCAAATCTTAGAGAAGATAGTACTCAATATGAAAGAATAAAGCAAGATAAGAACACGCAACTACAGAGAAAATAGTTGGGTCTGGCTTCACAATCCCAATGAAGTTTTTAAGTCGTTAACCTATAATGATTTTAGAAAAACCTAATTTAAAGGAGAATCGAATCTAGTCGCAACTAGTATCACACAGGAGGTGTGGGGATTGGGTTCCCAAGTTGATAGAGTTATCCCTTATATAGTCTTCAAATCAGGGTTTGCAATCAATGTTACCTTGGTAACAAAGTATTAAATATTCACCGTTAGATGAAAACCTGATTAGACTCAAGCTAATATCTTTCAACCGTTAGATCGAACTTAGCTTGTTACACACAAATGAAATTGACTTCATTTAGATATGGGTAACCGTACCTAAACGTGTACACCTTGTTGACTCAACAATAGTTAACCGAAGTTAGCCATATGAACACTTTCATATCAACCATGTTCATCTTAACACAACTAGTTCAAATGACCCAAATGAAACTAGTTATAGAGTTGTTCAATTGTGTATATTCTCATAGAAGTATACAAGACACAATTGAAGCAAAATCGATTTTGATTCACTCGAATCAATTCATAAACATTATAGCCACGGTTTGCAAAAGATTGCATTCCTTAATTTATAAATGTATTATTTGATGAACAAACCGATTTTAGGACATAACCTACTCAAGTATGCAAACGGGTACGCATACCTAAGTGGCCGGACTTGGTCTGGGTTCGCAAGTATGTGAACGGGTACTCATACCGTCGTACACCATCAAACTCAGTTGAATTCCCAGACTTGAACTTACGCCGGTACGCATACGGGTATGCATACTAAGTTCCCGGATTTTTAACTAACCAACCAGTACGCATACGGGTATGCATACTATGGTTCCCGGACTTGGAATAACTTGCAACAGTTAGCATACAAGTACGCATACTGTTCCATTCAAATCATTGAAACATTCTTAGAAGACAACAATAGTTATCTCACACAAACTATTAGCTTCAAAATAATTTTCAAGTGATCGATAGATCAATACGAAACATTCCGATTCTACATCAAATGACTGTCTCACATAAATAATGTAAGATGTTACCAGGCGATTTTCACATGATTATCTTTTTACTTTCGTCAAGAATATAAGATGAACTTGGTTAAAGCGAAAGCTTACCAACACATATTTCGAGAAACATGTGAGCAAGTTAAACTCAGCTCAAAATATCAAATGTGTATAATCGAAGTCTATATAGCTATACGACTTTTGTCTCAAATAGGAGAGAGAGTAGATAGACTTTTGAGTGATAGATGAGTTCAAGTCTCCACATACCTTTTGTTGATGAAGTTCCACAATCTCCCCTTAGTAGTTCTTCGTCTTCAATCGATGAACGCCGTGAAGTCTAAAGCTCAACTACACTTTCTATCCTAATCCTAGACTTAGCTATAAGTAGACTAGAAATCAAAACTTATAGTTTTGGCAACTAAACTTGAAAAACAAGCTTTGAGATACCAACGCTTGTGAGTTCAACCGAGCAGTGCTCTAACAATCTCCCCCTTTGTCAATTTTAGTGAAAAAACTATCAATACATATGGATTACAAAATAAATAAACTTTGTAGCTTCTATTCCAAATGCTTGATTTCCTTTGTTCTTCAACATTACTCGAAATCTTCGTCACTTCCAAGTACTCTAGTGATTATGAACGTGTTCAACTCAGCATCATAGTTGTTGAAGATCCATGGCTATAACAATGAGAAAATAGTAGCTCTCAATCATTGTTATACAATGTCATAGTATTATTACACAGCATCAAAGTCTAATTGCATCACAACTTTGACAATAATACTATGGTTATATGTATCACTCCCTCTTAGTCAATACTTCATCTCAAAATGAAACCTCCCCCCCCCCCTCCCCTTACATAATGATCTGTAAACCATATGTACTTGTAGTGTGAACTACACAATAATTCTCCCCCTTTTTGTCAATATAAATTGGCAAAGGTACGAAAACTAGCGGGATCATAATGAAATTCTCATAGAGATACTTCATGACTAAAAGAGAACATATCAACTTTGTTTCGATGATTTCACATAGTCGAAACTTAGTGTATTCATCAAGGAGTTTATAAAGATACAAGATAACTCCTACAATATTCCACAGCCGCACTCCCCACAAAGATTTAGCAATTAAACACAAGTTCAATTAAGAACTCTCCCCCATAAAATTCCATTCCCGAAAGAACAACAAGAGTGACCTTGCTTTTACAAGAAAAGTAGGATTTCTTTGGACATTAACAAATTACATAAAACATGAATTTGTATCCAGAAAACTCAATTAAATTAACCATAAGAGAACCCATGATTAATTAATCGTAAATGCTAAACATAAGAGAACTTACGAAGCATACAGTACTTTCACATAGAAGTAGATCAGGGAAAGATCAATACTGCGGAATATACAAAGATTCATTCTATTTTCATCAATATTTACATAATGATACCATAGACTTATATTTGTTGTCAAAAGCTCATTCTATTTTCCATCAATATTTGCATAAAGACATATAGTAGACTCAACTTTTGACATATATGGGACAATCATAGATCACGGACGTAAACACACATATCCCATAAAATTATTTTTGCAATATATAAAAGCAATAAAGATTAATACTGCAAAATCATCTTTCAAAAGCTACAAATGAGCTTAGACGAGATGTACTCCAAGAATCCAAGTGCCCAAGTCCAAGAGAAATGGAACAAGCGCAACGAAACGGAGCAAAACACTCAAAAACAAGAGTCGGGACAAAGACCAATCTTAACTCATCTAAATCCAGGAATTCTTATCACCATTTGTAAGAGAATTCAAAGAGGAAGAGAATGCAAAAAGAATGAGGCTATTCCGAGTTCGTACGAAGAAGTTACGGCCAAAACAAGTTTACCGAATATCGACGTCTACAGACCAGTTTGCATACCGGTTTGCAAACGAAATTTCGTGACCTGGAGCAGTTTGCAAACGGGTTTGCGAACTAAAATCCCTGGATTTTGATTTTTAATGATGGTATGCATACCTGGTATGTGTACCATGAAGTCCAAACATCCTGAACTACTATTTTCAAACCTAAACATTTAAGAACCTTAAACACAAATCAAGTTAGGTAGAAATGAACTATAAGAAAGGTACATGGATCATTATAAGTACTCTAAGCAAATAATAAAAACACAAATCTTGCTCAAGTTTATAGACATAACTTTTAGAAGGATCCTATCATGAATCCTACGACATTACCAAAAATTCAATATCATACCTAACACAATATGTGCGCCCCAATTCTCGTATTTCCCTCACCGTATACATAACAGGGCATTCCTTGGTGAGTATGCACTTACAACACAATCAAGTTGTGTTGAGGTGAACAATGTCTTGCTCACCATAAGTGACTGAAACAGACTTTTCCGCAACTATGGATTTTTCACCATCTATAGTTTTTGGCTTATTCCGTTTCATTTTTGGATTATCATGAAAGAGATCGCTTTTAGAACCTTTCACATCCAAATCCATCTTTCCAAAGAACTTTTTTAGTTCCAACATCATGGATACTGCCTTCTCTATAGTCATGGAATTTTATGGAAGATCATTCCTTTTCACACTCAAAGCATCATTGATTTTCTTTGGTATCCACTTCTGAGTGTGTTTAGGAACAAACAGAACCTTCTTCCCATTACTCTCTTCTAGAATTATCGGAAGAGAATTGGATTGACTATTATTTTGCAAGTTAGTTTTTCTCCAATTGGGAGTATCGGATCTTGTCTTCGTCTTTACAAAGTTATCCTTTTGATAATCATTACGATTGTGAAAAGGCTTCTTATGACGTTTATAGGAAAATCTAGGTTTATCACAACACTGATTCCTTTGCCTAAAGTTTGGACGTTCACAACACGTAATGTCAAGAGTGTTAGCCTTAACATACGATCTAGGTTTAATCACTTCTTGTGATGCCCAAACAAGAACATCATGAAGTTTCTCATTCCTTATACAAAAACGAAATCTCCTTTCCAGGTGATCTTTGTTTCCACAATAATGACAAATATCAGGAATGTTCTTACCTGGATTCATGTGTGCTGATTTTGGAGGTTGATATACTTTGTTCTTTCGAACCTTAACTGCCGATGAAGGTATTTCACTTTTTCTATCAGTATAAACCTTTTGTTCAGAAGAATCACTAGCCTTGACAAATTTTACCTCTTTGCTAATACTTGGAGCATCTATTCCTTTATAGCCCAATCCTCGTGTATCACGATGATTTTTACTTGCTCCTAGCATAGTGGATAATTTGTTTGCGGTAGTATTGGACTTTCAAGTCATCTTCCAACATCTTGATTTTATCAAGAGCGGTAGCTAAATCATCCTTAAGGCGTTTTTCTCGGGAGAGGAAAACATTTTTTCTGTCATTAAATTTTTTTTGTTGAGAGTCACACTTTGCTTCAGATTCTGCAAGTTTTTCCTTTAACATAAAGAGATTATGACGAAGATTTTCACATTTGGAATTTTTTGAATGTACATCATCTTCACGATATTTAACAAGGGATTGTAGTATATTATATCCACAATCATAACCTTTTAAGAGTTTTCTCAATTTTTTTTGTTTTCTAGACAGAGGGGAGTCAGAAACTCAGCCAGACAGGATGTTGGCTTCTTCTTTAGGTGATGGTCACTTTCATCTGAAAGTTCATTCAATTGTTCCTATAGGCGAGATTCCCAGTTGTACACAGTTTCAGGTAATGAAGAAGATGTGAGAGGATTCTCAGAAAAGCTACAGCTTTGAACCATGTCAGCGTTTCTGAATTGGTGATGCGTCATTTGAGATAGCACAATCCATAGAGTCAGATTGCTACAAACACAGACTAGAGGTCTTTAACGTGTTTGCCAGCTCTGATACCAATTGAAAAAGCGGGGGTCTAACAACCACACCCAATATTTCATTTAGGCAATCTGTATGGACAAACTCTAATATAATTTCCAAAAGAATCAACTACACAGTCAGACTCAATCATTGGAAATATATCCAAGAGTTGTATATCTGTTTCTCAATGTAATCAGCAAATCAAACAGATAGAATCTGTGAGCCTGATTATTATGAGAAACAACTTAAACGATACAAAAGACCGATGTTTAAGTGTCAATCAATTTATATCAACAATCAAAGGTTGGATTATCTAATTGATTGAACTACGCACAACCTGTGATATTTCAATTATAAAGAAAATATAATGCGGAAAAGAAATAACACAGACACCAGAAATTTTGTTAAAGAGGAAATCGCAAATGCAGAAAAACCCCGTGACCTAGTCCATATTTGAACACCACACTGTATTAAGCCGATACAGACACTAGCCTACTCAAAGTTAACTTCAGACTGGAATGTAGTTGAGACCTAACCAATCTCACACTGATTAAGGTACAGTCGCATTCCTTACGCCTCTGAATCCCATCAGGACTCTACGCACATGATTACCTTAGCTGATCTCACCCACAACTAAGAGTTGCTACGACCCAAAGTTGAAGAATTGATAAACAAATCTGTCTCACATAGAAAAGTCTATTGAATAGATAAATCTGTCTCTCACAGAAAAACCTATGAGTTTTGTTCTGTCTTTTGATAAATCAAGGTGAACAAGAACCAATTGATACACCGGACTTATATTCCCGAAGAACAGCTTAGTAATATCAATCACCTCACAATATTCTTAATCGTATGGTAACGAAACAAGATATTGTGGAATCACAATCGATGAGACGAAGATGTTTGTGACTACTTTTTATCTTGCCTATCGGAGATTAAATCTCGAGCAAATCTTAGAGAAGATAACACTCAATACGATATAATAAAGCAAGATCAGAACACACAACTACAGAGAAATTAGTTGGATCTGGATTCGCAATCCCAATGAAGTCTTTAGGTTGTTAACCTATAATGATTTTAGAGAAACCTAGGTTAAAGGAGAATCGAATCTAGTCGCAACTAGTATCACACAGGAGGTGTGGGGATTAGGTTTCCTAGTTGCTAGAGTTCTCCCTTATATAGTCTTAAAATCAGGGTTATCAATAAATGTTACCTTGGTAACCAAGCATTCAATATTCACCGTTAGATGACAACCTGATTAGACTCAAGCTAATATCTTTCAACCGTTAGATCGAACTTAGCTTGTTACACACAAATGAAATTGACTTCATTTAGATATGGGTAACCGTACCTAAACGTGTACACCTTGTTGGCTCAACAATAGTTAACCGAAGTTAGCCATATGAACACTTTCATATCAACCTTGTTCATCTTAACACAACTAGTTCAAATGACTCAAATGAAACTAGTTATAGAGTTGGTCAATTGTTTATATTCTCATAGAAGTATACAAGACACAATTGAAGCAAAATCGATTTTGATTCACTCGAATCCATTCATGAATATTATAGCCACGGTTTGCAAAAGATTGCATTCCTTAATTTATAAATGTATTAGTTCATGAACAAACCGATTTTAGAACATAACCTACTCAAGTATGCAAATGGGTACGCATACCTAAGTGGCCGGACTTGGTCTGGGTTCACCAATATGCGAACGGGTACGCATACTGTCGTACACCACCAAACTCAGTTTAATTCCCGGACTTGAACTTACGCCGGTACGCATACGGGTATGCATAATATGGTTCCCGGACTTTGAATAACTTGCAACAGTTAGCATACAAGTACGCATACTGTGCCATATCCAATCATGGTTAATTGTTCTAAACTCCCATTTCAATCATTGAAACATTCTTAGAAGACGACAGTAGATGTCTCACACAAACTATTAGCTTCAAAGCAATTTTCAAGTGATCGATAGATCAATATGAAACATTCCGAGTCTACATCATATGACTGTCTCACACGAATCATGTAAGATGTTACCAGGCGATTTTCACATGATCATCTTTTGACTTTCATCAAGAATATAAGATGAACTTGGTTAAAGCGAAAGCTTACCAACACATATTTCGAGAAATATGTAAGCAAGTTAAACTCAGCTCGAAATATCAAATGTGTATAATCGAAGTCTATATAGCTATACGACTTTTGTATCAAATTGGAGATAGAGTAGATAGAATTTTGAGTGATAGATGAGTTCAAGTCTCCACATACCTTTTGTTGATGAAGTTCCACAAGCTCCCCTTAGTAGTTCTTCGTCTTCAATCGATGAACGCCGTGAAGTATAAAGCTCAACTACACTTTCTATCCTAATCCGAGACTTAGCTATAAGTAGACTAGAAATCAATACTTATAGTTTTGGCAACTAAACTTGACAAACAAGCTTGAGATAGCAATACTTGTGAGTTGGACCGAGCAGTGCTCTAACACATAATTCATATGATTTTAGTGTTAATTCCATACTTGTTTTAGTTATAATTCTTGCATGTATTCTTCTTATTACTCTTGTTTTCTCTTATTTTACTCTATTAGGTGAATCATCCAAAAAGGAGGTACAAAGTTCTAAAAAGAGCCAAGAAGAGAAGTATTCCAAGTGCCCAAGTTGAAGAGAAGTGGAAGAAGTGCGACGAAACAGAGCAAAGATGCTCAAAATCAAGAGACGGGCCGAAGACCAAGCTTATCACATTCAAATTTAGAATTTATTATCACCATCTTTAAGAGAATTCAATTACAAAAAGAATGCAAAAAGAATAAGGTCATTCCGAGTTCGAACGAAGAAGTTATAGGCAAAACAAGTTTATCGAATATCAAAGAAAATAGGGTTTACATTACCGGTACGTGAACCATGATTTCTGGACTGAAGAGTTTGCATACTGGGTTGCATACCAAAAATTTCCTGGACACTTTCTTAAAGGATGATATTGTAGACACCCCAATTTTTCACGGTCACGAGAGTATGCCGCCAAATCGTATCGGAGATGGTCATAGGCATCAAGATCCTACAAGCCCAAAATGATTAGTCAGGAGTTTGACACCAAATGGTAAAATTCCAAATTAAACGCCATAGGTACACAAGTCCACCGAACTTTAGCTAAGTAATGCACCCATTAGTACCCGAGGTCCACTATCCCACTACAGGTAAACGTCGATGGTTAAGGTGTCGACACCAATATAGGCACCGAGTTACCAAAATGAGGTATCCAAAGTCCACTAGCACTTACTACCTAACCCATTGTCCGTCCCTTTTCCTAGCTTCGTCCCGAAGTCTTTCCATGTTAGCAAAAATCATCGGATTAGATGAAATATTTTGCAATGATAGTAAATGAAATAAAATAATTTTTTAAATATAAAATAGACTACAATTATTTTTATGACTCTATATATTATGGGTCCTACTCTTATGACGTCAGGGTCATAGAAATAATTATGTAAATTATCCTGAAGGTCCTAGTATAATATTATAAGTTAGATTACCAGAATAACCTTCAATAAATGTGTGGTTGAAATCTTCACAGGATAGTTCTGTGAATGAAACCTTTACAGGATAATTTTGTGGATGAAAACTTCACAGAATGAATAAAAAAATAAATATCCAATTAAAAGTCTGCATTAACTTTTCATACAGTTTCTTTTCGTACAGTTTCTTCACAAGATAAATGTGTGGTTGAAATCTTCACAGGATAATTCTGTGGATGAAAACTTCACAGAATGAATAAAAAAAAAATCCAACCGTTACAAGTCTGCATTAACTTTTCGTACAGTTTCTTCCCAGGATAAATGTGTGGTTGAAATTTTCACAGGATAAATGTGTGGATGAAAACTTCACATGCTAAATGAATAAAAAAATAAATTTCCAACCGTTGCAAATCTGAATCACCAAGAACATTCTCCCAGTCCTTAAATCTCCTTGGACGAGAAACTTGCGCTCCATCTTCAATAAAAGCAGGATAAATGAAGAAGAACTCTCCCCGACAAATTCAATCGACAAGTCAAAAGTGCTAAAATTGTTAACAATGTAGAAACAAAACACAAAACATAAAAATGTGAATAATATCTTCACAGCCTGAGTTGAATTGATCAATTATGATTTTTTTTATTTTTTTTTATCAGAAATCAATTATGATTTTACAAACATCTGCTTGATGAATATCCTTCACCTACACAGATTGAATGTGTGCATATTTCCTACACAGATTGAATGTGTGAAGATTTTCTACACAGATTGAACATTCAAATAAATGTGAGCTTGTAAAGGAACCAACCTGTACAATAGGATTCTTACTATCTTCCTTGCTTAAAAACATACCAAAACTTGTTCTCTGCTCACTCTTAATGACCTGAAAAACCATTCAAGCACAAAAAAGTAATATTAAATAACTGACATACAGATTGGAAAAAATCAAAATTTTGTCCATGTAGAATACCAAAAACACATGAGCTCATTGAATTATTTGATCTTGGAGTATTACTTACAAATAACACCTCAACGTACTTCAATTTACATTGGTTGTAATCGAGTTTGGCAATCATTCATAACATTTCCCAATGATAAACAATCAGTAAGAATACAAAGAACGGAAACTTATTCACTCCTCAATTAAACTAGTAAAATTAAGGTTTACATTTTTAACAAGCACATACTGAGCTACATGATAGGTGTCACAAACACTTTGATATTTATCTATTTTTTATGCTTTCTTTGCGAGTTTTCATGTAAATTATGTATCTTATGTGTGGTTTTGAGTTATTTAGGTGCTTTGGAGTCATTATGAGCAAAAGAAGGAGAAATCATTCAATTGGAGTGAAAAAGGAAAACAGGTCAATTCACAGGTGAGTGATACTTGGAGCCAGCGAAGGTTAAGCAGCAAAGGAGGTGAAAAATGAAATGTCAGCTCCATATAACTGACAGCTGAGCAAGAAATAGAACGCGCAGTCAGATGGTCACTGGGTGGCCCATATCAACTCAGTGGGTGCCTTGAATGATTTTTATCATTACCTAATCTCAAATTCAGAGAAGTTCCCTTCTCATTATCTCATTCATCTGAAAATTAGAGAGGGAGCAGAAACTGAGAAACGGTGGCGCTATTAGTGTCTGAAAATCAAGAGAATTCTTCTGTTGAAAGAAACCGAAGAACTGTGTTAACTGAAGTTGGAATCGAGGGTTTAGATTTGTTTCTACCAGAAAGAAATGATGAAGAACAAGTGATATTGTTGCCATGGTTGAATCTGTGGCTGCTTAGAAACCATAATTGATTGAGGAAGAAGCTGAACTCGATTTACAGATAGTAAAGAAGATTGAGCAGATGGGTATTTGGCAGTAAATTGGATGAGTTCTTATAAGGGTTTTTGAATGAGATTTGTTGTCATGAAGCTTCAGAAACTAGGGTTTGAGCAGAATTTGGGGATTATTGGTATAAACTGAGATTGGGTTCGATTGAGAAGGTTAATGAAGCTGTGATGGCATATGGAGACATGGGTTATGTGTGATTTCTTAGGAAGAGCAAGTTCTGGTGATGGAAATGAAAAAGCGGGGGTCTAACAACCACACCCAATATTTCGTTTGGCAATCTGAATAGACAAACTCCAATATACTTTTAAGAGAATCAACCAGACAGTCAGACTCAATCTAGAGAAAAGTATATCAAAGAGTTTTATATCTCTATCTCTTAATTCAATCCGCAATCAGCAAAAAGGAATTTGCGAGCCCGATTGAATATAAGAGAAATAACTTGAACGGTACCAAAGAACAATGTTCAAGGATCAATCAATTTCAATCAACAACCAAAGGTTAGATTTCCCAATTGACCGATTCAACACACACCCTGTAATATTTCAATTATATAACAAAAAATAATGCGGAAAAGAAATAACACAGACACCAGAATTTTGTTAACGAGGAAAACCGTAAATGCAGAAAAACTCCGAGACCTAGTCCAGATTTGAACACAACAATGTATTAAGCCGCTACAGACACTAGCCTACTACCAATGAACTTCGGACTGGACTGTAATTGAACCCTAATCAATCTAACACTGATTCAAGGTATATTTACGCTCCTTACGTCTCTGATCCCAGCAGGATACTACGCACTTGATTCCCTTAGCTGATCTCACCCACAGCCAAGAGTTGCTACAACCCAAATTCGAAGACTTGATAAACAAATCTGTCTCACACAGAAAAGTCTATAAGAATAGATAAATCTGTCTCCCATAGAAATACCTACGAATTTTGTTCCGTCTTTTGATAAATCAAGGTGAACAAGAACCAATTGATATACCACACTTATATTCCCGAAGAACAGCCTAGAAATATCAATCACCTCACAATAATCTTAATCGTATGGTAGCGAAACAAGATATTGTGGAATCATAGACGATGAGACGAAGATGTTTGTGACTACTTTTTATCTTGCCTATCGGAGATTAAATCTCGAGCCAATCTTAAAGAATATAGTACTCAAACCCGATAGAAATAGCAAGATCAGATCACGCAACTACAGAGAAAATAGTTGGGTCTGGCTTCACAATCCCAATGAAGTATTTAAGTCGTTAACCTACAGGGTTTCATGAAAAACCTAAGGTTAAAGGAGAATCGACTCCAGCTTATACAACTATTATCACACAGGAGGTGTGGGGATTAGGTTTCCCAGTTGCTAGAGTTCTCCTTTATATAGTTTTCAAATCAGGGTTTGCAATCTAAGTTACCTTGGTAACAAAGCATTCAATACTCACCGTTAGATGAAAACCTGATTAGATTCAAGCTAATATCTTTAAACCGTTAGATCGAACTTAGCTTGTTATACACAAATGAAATGTACCCTCATTTAGGTTTAGTAACCATACCTAAACGTGTACACCATGTTGGCTCAACCGTAGTTATCCGAGGTCAGCTATATGAACACTCTCATATCAACCTTATTCATCTTAACCATAACTAGTTCAAAGGACTCAAATGAAACTGGTTAAATAGTTGTTCAATTGCTATATTCTCATAGATGTATACAAGAACACAATTGAAGAAAAATCGGTTTGATTCACTCGAATCAATTCATGAACATTATAGCCACGGTTTCCAAAGAATACATTCCTTAATATATAAATGTATTAGTTCATGAGCCAACCGATTTTAGAACTTTAACCACTCAAGTATGCAAATGGGTACGCATACTTAAGTAGCCGGTCTGAGTTTGGGTTCGCCAGTATGCAAATGGGTACGCATACTTAGTTCACTTCCAAATCCCAGCAGAAATTCCCAGACCTATACCTTACGCAATTATATGCGTACAGGTATGTGTACTTGGTACATGGAATTTCACAACTATAGGTACGCATATGGGTATGCATACTTTAGTTCCAGTCATGGATCACATACATGCAAGAATGCACACTATGTTTATAATCCAATCATGGTTAAGTATTCTACACTCTTATTTCAATCATTGAAACTTTCTTAGAGGACGACAATAGCCGTTTTCATACACTATTAGCATCAAAGCAATTTTCAAGTTATTGAAATAATCACAACGAAACATTCCAAGTCTACACCAAATGATTGTATCACACAAACCATGTAAGATTTTACTCGACGATTTTCACATGATCATCCTTTGACTTTCGTCAAGAATATAAGATGAACTTGGTTGAAGAAAAAGCTTACCAACACATTTTCCGAAAAATATGTAAGCGAGTTAAACTCATCTCGAAATCTCAAATGTGTATAATCGACAACTATATAGTAATACTACTTTTGTCACAATATAGGAGATAGAGTAGAAATAGACTTTCCAAGTGATAGATAAGTTTTAGTCTCCACATACCTTTTTGTTGATGAAGTTCCACAAGCTCGCCTTAGTAGTTCTTCATCTTCAATTGATGAACGTCGTGAATTCTAATGCTCAACTACACAATCTATCCTAGTCCGAGACATTAATATAAGTAGACTAGAAATCAAGACTTATAGTTTTGATCACTAACATTGACAAACAATCTTGAGATAGCAACGCTTGCGAGTTCGACCGAGCAGTGCTCTAACAATATCCCCCTTTGTCAATTTTAGTGACAAAACTATCAATACATATGGATTACAAAATAAATAAACTTTGTAGCTTCTCATCCAAATGCTTGATCTCCTTGGTTCTTCAACATTACTCGAAATCTTCGTCACTTCCAAGTACTACAATGATTCCAAATGTGTTCAATTCCGCATTGTTGTTATTGAAAATCTGTAGCTATAACAATGAGAAAACAGTTGCTCTCAATCATTGTTATATAGTGTCATAGTATTATTATACAGCATCAAAGTCCAATTGTATCACAACTTTGACAACAATACTATGGTGATATGTATCACTCCCCCTTAGTTAATACTTTATCTCAACATGAAAACCACTCCCCCTTACATAATGATCCGTAAACCATATGTATTTGTAGTGTGAACTACACATTAATTCTCCCCCTTTTTTTCAATATAAATTGGCAAAGGTACGAAAACTAGTGGGATCCTCATGAAATTTTCATAGAGATACTTCATGACCAAAAGAGAACAATATACCAACTTGTTTAGATGCCATCAAATAGCCGAAACTAAATGCATTCATCAAGGAGTTTATAAAGATACAAGATAACCCCTACAATATTCCACAGCTGCACTCCCCACAAAGATTTGGCAATTAAGCACAAGTTCAATTAAGAACTCTCCCCCATAAAATGTCATTCCCGAAAGAACAACAAGAGCGACCTTACTTTTACAAGAAAAGAAGGATTTCTTTGGACATTAACAAATCACATAAGAATATGAATTTGTATCCAAAAATCTCAATTGAATTAACCACAAGAAAAATGATCAATTCAATTGGTCATGCACAACATAAGAAAACTTACGGAGCAACACAGTATATGCACAAAGATGTGGATCAGGGAAGGACCAATACTGCGGAATAATCAAAGATGCATTCTATTTTTCATCACTATTTGCACAATGACATATAATAGACTTAATCTTTGTAAACAAAAGTTCATCCTTTCTTCCATCAATATTTGCATAATGACATAAAAGGATTAACTTTTGTAGTCAAAAGTTCATTCTATCTTTTATCAATACTTTCATACCGACATATAATTGAGATAACTTTTGAACAAGTATGGGATAGTCAAGGTTCTCGGACGTAAACAACATATCCCATAACAATTTGCAATATATAAAACCATAAAGATTAATATTGCAAAAATCATCTTCCAAATCAACTTTAGAATTTAAACAAATAAATCTAAAAACATTGCAAGATGAAAACGTTGGCAATAACTATGTGTACTCACAATAATGGCTATTCCAAACCCTAGTTATCCTTCTTAAAAACACAAGAATAAATTCTCATAAGAAGTTTTCTAGATAAAACTTGAAAAAAAAAAAAAAAAAACCGGTCACAAACTAAAATCAGCGTTCACGTACGGAAGCTTCATGGGTTTCAAGACCTTCAAGTTTGTAACAGATGGTATTGACTGCATCTTTGCACAAGATATTCTTCTTGAGACGATTTTTAACATGTGTTTTCATGAGAGCAAGGTCAGAGTTAACCTTTTTCAACTCAGTTCTTAACATATCAAGGTTTTTTAAGGTATCTACAAGAAGCAGTTTTGCATCGTTAAACTGACCGATAAAATCTTGAACAACTTCTGCAGAAATCTCTTCATCATCCTCACTGTCTGAATAATTATCAGGAGATTGAGGAGAGGTGGCATTAACTTCCACAAGAGTTCTTTTCTCCTCTTCTTCGAAACCACAACCCTTATCAATAAAACCTTTTGCAAAGTTACAAGTTCCCGAAAGAGATGCAATTCTGGACAAGAAAAATAACCTAGAGTATACGTACTCAAGCAAAAGGTTTTGGTAATTAAATGGTTTCTCAAGGAAAACAGATTTTAGGGTTTCCAAAGTCGGCCCGTGACATGTAACATGGGTACACAGCCGGAAAATACACAAACAACGAAAACAAGACGCTGGAAAAACTGTTTATACAACAGTGTTTTTCTACGTGAATATTTCACAATATTAGCTTAATAAATTTTACATTCTCATCAGAGAAAAATTTGAGAGCATAAGAGTAGCATTTTGACATAAAATTCAAATTTCAAGAAGAAATTAAAAAAATCAAAAGCTTTGGCAAAACATAATACAAATACTTATGCAAACATGTTTGTGAATGATAATCCGACTAGGAACGATAAGAAAATAGCCAGAAAATCAGAAAACACTTTGCCATCAAGTATACCTGATTATATCTCACTCAACCAAGAATTTTTGTGAGTGAGATTTCAACCTTGTGATTACTTAGCACAAGTATGAGCCTTGAGCTCATCAAATGAACGTTGTTTTCGGTTAAACTTCTTTTTCATGATCTTCGGAAGGAAACCGTTATAATATGAAAAGTTATCGTAAAACTTACTATCATCAAAATACGACGCACAGTATGTATTCTTACCTGAAGAATCTTTACCAGATGGAATTGAAAGCCTGTTAATGATTTCTTTATACCCTTCAATTATCATTTTTAGGTTGTCTTCCAGATCTTCCTTTTTTACTCCTTCTTTTGGCACCTTTTTCACATCATGGACAACATTATCTCCCTTTTTAATAGAATAAGATCCTTGAGCTCTTCTTGGACGAAATGGTTTAGGAAGACTGTTTCGCATTTGAAAATTTGAGGAACACATCGAACTGACTTTCCTGGTAGGGTACATAGGGTGAGTACTAAAACCAATTGGTCTAGACATACGAATGTTAGTTACACCTTTGAGAATTAAATATAAGGTGTGTTGAAGACGATCAAAAGAATTGTCATTCAACCTAGATTTCCTCTTTTGTTCACCATGTCCTTTTGAATCACAAAAGAGACACACTTTCTGATAACCTGAGTGATTAGATAGAACAGTCTTAATACCATCGTTGGGAGATATCTTCCTTCCATGTGATGTGGATATTCCTTGATTAGAGGAAGACACATGCACATCTTTTCCAACCGGAAGGGATTTCGATTTTGCTTCTAGAACATAAATTTTTCCATTTAAATCAGAAGCAGTTGGTATAGTGGACTATGTGGAACATTCTTGAATAGAGAGTTTACTAAAAAGAAGTTCAGTTTCCAAAGCATCCTCTTTGAGATTTCCTCAAGCAGAGTTCGTGAAGAACAGGCTGAGACGTTTTCCTCTCGAAGGACCTTTAGAAGAGGGTCACGTTCATTTACCATACCAACAAGAACATTGACTTTGTGTTTCAACCGATTGACATCATCATCCTGGATTCTAACAAGTTTTAGAATTACTGCACTCTCTTTGGATGCTTCCCTTTAAACTTCATAGTCATACTCGTCAGTAATGTAATTCGGGTAACACTTGTCAATGGAAGTCTGTTTTATTGGAACACAGGGTTCATCTATATTTGAGATTGACAAATCTTTCTCTATTATAGATTTCATAGAAACAGAACTTTTATTTCTGGTGATGCGTTTATCAGAGATAGCACTTCTGTTCATATTCAGATCGCTACAAACACAGACTTATAAGGTCTTTAATGTGTGTGCCTGCTCTAATACCAATTGTAAAAGCGGGGGTCTAACAACCACACCCAATATTTCGTTTGGCAATCTGAATAGACAAACTCCAATATACTTTCAAGAGAATCAACTAGACAGTCAGACTCAATCTAGAGAAAAGTATATCAAAGAGTTTTATATCTCTATCTGTCAATTCAATCCGCAATCAGCAAATAGGAATTTGCGAGCCCGATTGAATATAAGAGAAATAACTTGAACGGTACCAAAGACCAATGTTCAAGGATCAATCAATTTCAATCAACAACCAAAGGTTGGATTTCCCAATTGATCGATTAACCACAAAACCTGTGATATTTCAATTATATAACAAAATATAATGCGGAAAAGAAATAACACAGACACCAGAATTTTGTTAACGAGGAAAACCGCAAATGCAGAAAAACCCCGAGACCTAGTCCAGATTTGAACACCACACTGTATTAAGCCGCTACAGATACTAGCCTACTACCAATGAACTTCCGACTGGACTGTAGTTGAACCCTAATCAATCTCACACTGATTCAAGGTACAGTTGCGCTCCTTACGTCTCTGATCCCAGCAGGATACTATGCACTTGATTCCCTTAGATGATCTCACCCACAACCAAGAGTTGCTACGACCCAAAGTCGAAGACTTGATAAACAAATCTGTCTCACACAGAAAAGTCTATAGGAATAGATAAATCTGTCTCCCACAGAAATACCCACGAGTTTTGTTCTGTCTTGGGATAAATCAAGGTGAACATTAACCAATTGATATACCGGACTTATATTCCCAAAGAACAGCCTAGAAATATCAATCACCTCACAATAATCTTAATCGTATGGTAGCGAAACAAGATATTGTGGAATCACAAAAGATGAGACGAAGATGTTTGTGACTACTTTTTATCTTGCCTATCGGAGATTAAATCTCGAGCCAATCTTAAAGAAGATAGTACTCAAACACGATAGAAACAGCAATATCAGATCATGCAACTACAGAGAAAATAGTTGGGTCTGGCTTCACAATCCCAATGAAGTATTTATGTAATGACCCGTCCCTCCACTGATATTGTCCCACTTAGCCACTGCGGTCATCCGGCAGTGTGAGGTTTTCAACGAGCATCGCTGCGGTAATCCAGCAAAAACTTCCCGGATGGTCACCCATCCCTGGATTACTCCCGCCTGAGCACGCTTAACTGCAGAGTTTTCTACCAACTCTGGAGCCAATTGTGATGGAATGGCCTCGGTGTTAGGAAAGGACAAAGCATTACTTATATTCCATTCGGCCAACCACTGCCGAATATCGGGGTATTACAATACCACCACCTTAAATTGGAGTCGTCCTCAACTCCAGAATATATCCAAGCCCAGATATCCGACGTACCCTTCCCCTCATGAGAAGCACCTGGAACAACCCCGTCCAGCGTACCTTTTCACCCTCGGCAGATGACTCGTCGTCGTCTCTGATACCATTTGTAATGACCCGTCCCTCCACCGATATTGTCCCCACTTTGGCACTACGGTCATCCGGCAGTGTGAGGTTTTCAACGAGCATCGTTGCGGTAATCCAGCAGAAACTTCCCGGATGGTCACCCATCCCTGGATTACTCCCGCCCGAGCATGCTTTCTGCAGAGTTTTCTGCCAACGTGAAATGTACCCTCATTTAGGTTTAGTAACAAATGAAATGTACCCTCATTTAGGTTTAGTAACCGTACCTAAACGTGTACACCATGTTGGCTCAACCGTAGTTAACCGAGGTTAGCTATATGAACACTCTCATATCAACCTTATTCATCTTAACCATAACTAGTTTAAAGGACTCAAATGAAACTAGTTAAAGAGTTGTTCAATTGCTATATTCTCATAGATGTATACAAGAACACAATTGAAGCAAAATCGGTTTGATTCACTCGAATCAATTCATGAACATTATAGCCACGGTTTGCAAAGAATACATTCCTTAATATATAAATGTATTAGTTCATGAGCCAACCGATTTTAGAACTTTAACCACTCAAGTATGCAAACGGGTACGCATACTTAAGTAGTCGATCTGAGTATAGGTTCGCCAGTATGCAAACGGGTACGCATACTTAGTTCACTTCCAAATCTGTCACAATCCGTCTTTTTGAAATGTACTTCCACCAAAACCGACTTTATAAAAGGTAGGTACATCCATTTTAGGCTATACCTTCCAAATAAAAAAATGGGCCTTCGCACTGTTAACGCGGTCCAGTAAAGCACTTGTGCTATTAAAAGAATAATGTGCTTGTTGTAGGGCCTACGGCCCATTGATGTGCTTCCCATCTATATAGTTAGGGTTTACCTTTTATGTATATAAAGGATACTATAGATATGTAATAAGGTTGATCCGTTATCAATAGAAATCTCTTCTATGCCTATGTCTCTTTCTTTTTTCCCTATTATCATACTGCAACACGTTATCATGCACGAAGCTATACCGCGGAGCTAGATTGAATCGGTTAATTTTTTTTACCTACACGGATGATTTATATCAAAGCAATTATATAATTATCGTCAAGCTAATGTTGAAATCGCTGGAATCGAATGAGCTAAGTTGGATCTACTTTCTCCTATTTTTGTTTCTTCTTCCCTGTTCTTTTTTATTATTTCGGCACATCCAATATAATCGTGATTTTGTATTCACGTACAATTGTTAAATCCGTGGTGCAAATGATTTGACCGTACAGTGTGTGTACACTGATTTGTCATGTACAAGCTACATATGTGCAAATCCCATAACTAATTGAATGCTTGGGTTTTATAATATAATAATAAGTTAATTGGATCTTATGATGCTTGGATTTTATAATAAGTTAAATTGGATTTTATGATGCTTGGATTTTATAATATAAATTGATTGGTTTTTATGATGTGTATGTCTCTGCAACGATAATCCCATAACCAATTGAATTGAGTGATTAGATTTTACAATAGTTGTGATTGATATGTACAGTCCGTCGCTTGGAAGCTTCTGGGAACAGAGGAAAAGTTCCGAACCGGAAAAGAGGAGAAGGAAAAGACAACCCGGTCCGATCTGGTCTGGTCCGCCCAACCCAACCCGATCCAGCTCACCCAGTTCACCCACCCGGTCCAAACCGATCCGGTCCAGTCCGCCCAAACCGATCTGGTCCAATAGGTCAACCCAACCCGGTCCGGTTCAACCAGCCTGAGCCGCCCGGACCAGTACATCCTGGTTTGTCCTTTTTTGACCCGTTTTGTTTCTGTTCTTTCTTTGGACTGTGTTATGTTCTGTTTGTTCTTTCTTTGGACTGTGCGCGGCCAAAGCTGTTTCGGTTTTGTCTATATATAGCGGGAACCAAAAATAGAGGTATGTAACCAACTAATGTGGGTTTTTACATTGAATATTTGTTGGGCTTATCTATTTAGCTGTTTCTAGAACATGTATAGTTCTGGGGTTTTTTTTTGTCTTAAGATAAGTGCATATCATATAAACGGTCAACTTAAACTATGATTGTTGATCTCGATTAAGAATTTTGGTTTTATTGTTATTTTGTTCTCTTGAATATGATATTGGCTATAGTTGAATGATGTTTATTTTTGTTCAATTGGTTGTACCAACTCAATTCCAATGTATTCATTTGGGGCTTAGAAGTACTTGAGCACCATTATTGGATACTTGATATTTTCCCCAAATTTGAATGTTCCGTGGGATGTAATCCACTTACTGGCATAGTGAAATATGTGCAGAGGGACATATGTATCATGAGACAAAAATGTACTTTTGCTTCGGTAGTAATAACACCAACACACAAGTATCAACCGAACAGGGGATCAGCTAAAATGTAATTCAAGCTCCCATCATAAATAAAAGAGTTGAATATGCACCTGGTCATAGGTGTTGATATATACAATGTAATGTGGGTATCATAGTAGCAACCAATTTCACATCAACTTTAATGGAAACAAGAAATTTGCGTGGCCAATTGACTATCTTATTCAGTTGAACTAGATCCAATGTCTGCACTTTTGGAATGAAACCACGAGACATAAATTCTCTAAAGCACTTGAGATATATCTGGATGAAACGTAACATATATTCGCTCTAAAGTAATTAAGTTGAATCTGACTTTTGTTACGTAATAAGGCCACACCACTTATTAAATCTCTCAAGACTCAATGTATAAGATCTGTATGTACTAAGGGCTAATCACACCAAAGGGTGTTCATGTATGAACTATTACCTACCTTTTTGTAAACTTACAGTGAGAATGAAGTTGATTGTATCTATAAACTATTTCTAATGAATGTGGAAGGAAGCATATCCTTAGAAAATTAATGTGTCAATCTAGTGAATTGTAAATCACTGGAACTTGAATTACTGAATTCATATTAACCCCAACAATGAACTGATTTGGATTGATTCATAAAGACTTTGACATAACCATAAGGCACATTGGTTGTGACACGATGTTCTGTTTTGAAATACTAACACGGGCATCACTTCATTTGAGTGTACGAGATAATGAACTAATAGAATGCGAAGTTACGACATCTATCACAATCAGTGATTTCTAAAGTTACTAGATTTGCACTGCCTCTCCCCATTATTCTTTAGAGTAAGAAAGCATGACACTCATCTTACAAAGTTTTTCTTTAGCAAAACATTATTGAGACCATCCTGTTTTACTTAGACGCAAATGGTGAATAACTCATTCTTCAAAGAAATAAAGTGTTGTTAGTGAACATATATCCATGCAGAATGCGGACCATTCAAGTGATTTATGGCTCTGGTGGATGATTCGACGCATTGAATCAGTTATTGCTCACAACAAACGATGAGTTTAATTTCTGTAGAACTCCTAGCACATATTACACAATGCAAAGTGCAAAGGCTCACCACCCTTGTTAATGCTAGAGAAGTTACATCAAAAGAACTTGATGAATATTGCATATTTAATTGGACCAATATAGAGCATCTTATACCCAATGGTCTCACAGAGGTTACCATCAAAGGTTACAGATAGTGTCTAAGGAATAGGTTATGCGTACCAACCTATCTTTTATTAATTTGGGGATATGCAATATTACACGCATCTTTACTTATTTCGTTTTAGAACCCAATATTAGTCAACCTTTTTTTGCGTACCAGTTGGTAACTGGATTTAAGCCTGACATTCGTGTTCTTACGCATTTTTGGTTGCACTATATATGTGCCATTATGATTCCACATCGTACTATGATGGGTCTTCAAAACTGTTAAGTAGTTATGTTGGAAATGAGTTCCCAACAATTATCCGCATTTTAAAACTTTTAGCAGGATATCTCTTACTGCTAGATTTGCAAGTTATCACTTTAATGGGACAGTCTTCTCGTCGTTAGGGGGAGATAAGAAAAAGTATTTTCTAAGTGAACGACATGAATTGTCGTGGTGTGTTCCCACTGAGTCTCATATTGATTCTTGTACTCCACAAATGTAAATGTGAGGTGACAAAGAATAATCGATTTTAAGAATGTACACTGATGTCACCAAAGTGATGAGATCACACATACCAGCTGCAAACCTACCTGCAAGGTTACGAATCCTCAATAAGGGATATACACCATAGACTAAGGTGTTGCAACTACACTTAGTGGAAATGTGGTTGAGGCCGTGGCTCCATAAAGGAAGTTGGAGAGACCACTTGGTTCGATCAATCCTCACCTAAAAAGGAAGTAGGTGAGTAAGGCACAACTTATTTATATCATCAGAAATCATCTCATAAGATTGTCTCGGAATATGTCCATGAATCAAACTGGAGGATGCTCCAAAGTTTAATGATTCCAGAGAACAATGACATCCCAAGTGGACTATGAGAATGTGCACGAGTCAATGGAAAGATCACGCGATCATATTGATGATTAATTTCATATATACTTGCTTAAAGAAATAAAGCAAGATGAGATCGAACCAAGCTCCTTGTTGCTTAATGTCAACGAAGAGCATATTTGGCCTATACAATCCAGGTAGAACTTGGTTCTTTGACAAATATACAGGTATTTGGTGTGGTAGTGCTAACCAACCAAGTGTAAAGCTTATTGTACATACATGATTAATTTGTCACAAAGCATAATGAGAACAAGGCGGTCTTAAAGTATAAAGGCTCGCCTTGTGGCGCGAGGTTTCTCAGAAATCCCTGGAATTGTTCTCTTGAAATGAACGTTACGGCGTTCCGCTACTTAGTTAGCCTGGTAATTTCAAAAGGACTTGAAATGCAGCATATGTATGTGGTTGTTACGTATCTCTGAAAGAATCAAGAGATAGCAGATATTTATAAAAGTACTTGATAGCCTTTTGTTTCCTAAATCAAGTGACTCTAAACCACATAGTGCGTTTACAGTTAGATATAACGCTCACTTATAGATTGAAGCAATTAGGCGGATGTGGTATACCCGTCTAAGTGACTATTTGATTTGGAGGGGATAGACAAGTGAGTTATTTTTCCTTGCGTATTCACAAGAAAGTTCCTGATTTGGAATTGTAGCTATCTATGCCGATGGTACAGACATGATGGGTACTCTTGATGTAATAAGAGACCTTAAAAGCTATTTGAAATCCGAATTTGAGAAGAAAAAATATTGGGAAAGCTCGACCGAATACTGAGTTTGTGGTATATTATTCCACCAGTTTGCATATGTCTAAAGTTGTCAAGAAATTTAACAAAGACATGCATCCTGATAGAACTCCCATGATTAGTCGAGGTTCAAATATAAGTAACTGACCATTTTGTCTAAAGGAAGATGACGAAGATGTGTTGGGAGATGAAATTCCCATATCTAAGTACAATAGACGCACTGTTGTACTTAGTATAATAATGTACTCGATTAAATTTTACATCCTCAAGGAACTTGTTAGCTAGATATATAGCTTAGCGCCAACGCAACGTCATTGGAATGATATAGTGAATGTAATCATGTACTTAAAAGTCACCATTGACATAAATGTGTTTTATCCCTGCAAAGACATTAAAAGGAATGATAATGAAAGTGCAATCCAAAAGTTGTTGATTATAAAGGAACAATAATATCTTCTCCAACGAAAGTAATCAGGGGGGGATATGGTAGACTATTTTCTAGGTCATTACAGATATTAAATTTTGAAAAGTACATGACTAAAGGAACTGTCTGGAAAAACTCTGAAAGTAATTAGGGGGAGATGACGACATCAAGGGGAGGATCCAAGGATATGATGTCGACATATTTTACTTCGAAATTGAAGCTGTGTTGTACTCTTTTTCCCTTCGACCGAGAATAGTTTTTCCCAAAGGGTTTTGTTACTCGACAAGGTTTTTAGCGAGACAACACTAAAAGCATCAAGTATGTTGAACGTTGAAGACATAAAGATCGCGTTGATATTACTGAAAATATCTGAATCAAAGAAATGAAACGCGATAGTCTGTTAAGCAACGTAACTTCCAGAATCAACAACAAGGTCTTATAAACATTCAAGTCACCAAAGTAAAGTGTGATAAACTTCTTCTGACTGCATTAGACTAATGAAAATTGTCTGACATCAGGGGGAGCATCTAATAGTGTGTTGAACTATTTTCCTTCACCGAGGTTGGTTTTTCTTACATGTTTTTGTTACTCGACAAGGTTTTTAATGAGATAACAACAAACACCGGGAATGTAATTTCCCAGCTAAGGCTATTGTCTTTCCCACGAGGATTTTCTGTCTTAGGAATTGTGAAGCAACTAGTCAACTTCAACGGAGCAAAGTGATCATCTGCAACAGATCGCCCTTACTTGCATCTGTCACATTGTACTCTTTTCCCTTCGTCGAGGTTTTATCCCACTGGGTTTTCCTTGTCAAGGTTTTAATGAGGCAACATATTCGAGTCCAACTATGTTCTAAGTTTGCTTAATATTGTACTCTTTTTCTTTAGTTCAGGTTTTTTCCCTCTGGGTTTCCCTGGCGAAGTTTTAACGAGGCAATTAACTTAGAATCGTCGATCTTTGAAGATCATATTGCATGTGATGAACTACATGTAAAGTATGAGACAACATGTGAAGTACTACATGTGAAGAGCTGTACCAAGGTTTTGTCCCACTGGTTTTTTCCCTGTCAAAGTTTTAATAAGGCAATTGATTTCGGCGCAAGTCATCAAGGAGATGACGACATTTGAAGAACTACATTCGAAACACTATATGTGAAGCACTGCATATGAAGTTCTATTGGACCACACAAGGGGGAGTGTTGTAGGGCCTACGGCCCATAGATGTGCGACCCATCTATATAGTTAGGGTTTACCTTTTATGTATATAAAGGATACTATAACTATGTAATAAGGTTGATCCCTTATCAATAGAAATCTCTTCTATGCCTCTGTCTCTTTCTCTTTTCCCTATTATCATACTGCAACAGTGCTATATAAATATAAAATACGTTTTTATTTTCATGCTTTGGAAGTGGACGGCTTGGTCTAAGTGGCCCATTTAGCCTTTTTCTCTCTACGGTGGTCTAAGCTATATTATATAAGCTTTATTTGCTAAAACCCTAAAGAAACAAAAGAAGAAGAAGGGAGCCGTCATTCTCCCTTGTTGACGCAACTCTATAGAATTCCCTTTCCCTTTTGTCCTCTTTTGTACACAAAACCAAAAGCAGCAGTAAACAATCGTCTTCTCTTCTTTTATTTATTTTCACCACTTAAATTGTTTGTACGGCCAAGCTATGGATTTTCTTTGGAGGCGGGGTAACGTAGAGTCGATCGTGATTTTTCTAGCCATGGTGACGCTTATCGTATTTGGATTTTAAGCGATTTCGAGGTAGCGGTTTCTACATAATACTAAAAACTAAACTATTTTGGCATGGTTTTTGTTTGCATCATCATCTCTATGTTTTGATGTGGAGGGTTTCCGCTTAATGCAAAAGAAAAATCTATTTTTGCATTAGATCGATATGTGTTTGAGATGTATGATATGATACGAATTATTATTATGTTGTGTTCTTATGGGAGCGAGTTTCGAAAAGTCTATTGTGATGCTGCATACAAGGAAAGGTTTTGATTTGACTCCGTACTACACGGTCTTGAGTTTTAAAAGAATGAAGTTTGGTTTGGAAGTGTACTGCACCTGTTTTTTTGTTTTCATAAGATTTTGGCCTAACAAGAACCTATTGCTCCATAAGATTTCTGTCTCCATAAGATTTTGGCCTGCATGGTTTTTATTAGTGCATGTGCTTGTGATCTATCACCTCTGTCTTTTGTTTCTGTACTATATTATGGCTTCCGCATGGTAACGATTGATAATGGAAATGGACTTCTAGTAATCGAAAATACACGTGTGTAAAATAATATTGACACTTACCTTTTGAATCAAACAGTAACGATGCACTTGACAAATGATTCGTCTTGGTAAGATACTAACAAATGTAAATGAATTAAAAGGTTACGAGCTATGAAAATAATAACGGCAGACCTATAAGAATTTACTGTTTATGAGTAAAATATTTAAATAAGAGAAATTAATATTAATTCTTGGTTGAAGAATATTAGTTGGTTAATGGCATATTGAAATTGGGAAATCTAATTGCTAAGAGGTCAGGCTAGGAAGTGCCGGTGGGCAGTAGAGGTTGTATGTTGAGATGTGTTTGTTGAAATCAGGTATCCATAATAGCTATCGCGCTTATGAATACCGGTGTGGTCACAATAGCTATTGCGCTTGTGAGGTGCACCAGATTTAGGGTTGTCGAATTTGTCGAGTTTGATTGTGATTTGGGTTGCGGTCCATGGATAATGATATGGGTTGTCTAAAGGTTGATTATAATTTGGGCTGCGGTCCATGGATAAAGATTGAGGTTGTCGAGTTTGCCGAGTTCAGGGCCACAACTATTCAAATAGTGTGTGTCGCGGTGGGCAGTGGTTGTAAGTTTAAAGTATTTAAGGATTTGTTGAAAAAGTCTAGTTAAGACAACGAAGTGAGAAACATCTTTTGAACACGCATAAAGAAATTGCTAAGTGATGTTTGGTTGAACGAAAGTTAATAAAATATTCTTAAAATAATTTAAGAAACTGATTACTTAAATTGAAAGTGTGTTTGAGTAGAAGTTTAAAATAAAAATCAATAAATTGGTGAAAGAGTTCAACTGTTTTATTATGCTTTTGATGCATCGTCTAATTTGTTTTTCCGCTACACTATATTATTTTTGGAAATTTCCTACTGGGCTGTGGTTGCTCACCCCTTTTCCCTTCTCTTCCTACAGAGTATACAGAGACACTAGCTGAAGAAAAGAAATTATAATTTATCACGGGGATTTGGGAATCGGTATTTAAATATCGTCGAGTTGTTATTTATTTATTTGAATTATGGATTTGTAATCATTTAAAATTGTTTTGTAAATAATTTATTATTTATTTATTGGAATTTCTTTCGTAGTTCTACACTGTTTCTTATTTTTTTTAAAGGAAAATCTGAACCTACGATAATGGCACCGCGGGGTTCTGGACTAGGTTCTAGTCTCAGAATCTTCGGGGTGTGACAAGTTGGTATCAGAGCACGGTTCCGATTTACTCGGACTGTGCATATGGTTACAAATCTCGATCACACCCAAGGCAACTGCAGCAGCATCAGTCATACAAATCGCATTCAATCTCCACCAGCAAAACACTGACTTCCGCCATCAAAGACAAATAATACCATTTAGGAAAAACTATTTAATCAACAGGTGTATCTTGACTTCCCTGTATCTGTAAAATCAAATCGAACACAAACCCATTAACTCAAGTATTTCTTCTTCTCTCAAGAATAGCCCCTGTTTATATCCGATTAGGACAGCAAGAACGAAACCCCATATTCCATTACTGTCACGTCTAAGATCTCCGGCTGTTGATTTAGAATAGTAGCTTGAACTCCATCTGTAGAGAGACAACGAAGAAGACGCCATATGATTGCTCTCCAAGATGTCAAAACCACCACCAACTCAACCCAAATATAAAGCCTAACTATGGTTAGTTACTAACTTTACTGGAAGGGTAAACTTGGAAAAAAAATCAAAACTTAACAAATGTATACGGACAGACTCGAGTCCAACTTTGTGCACCCCTCTAAAACCGGAGTGCACATTCCGGCTGTTCTCATTGGAGGATTTTTTGTATCAAAACCGCTTTTAGTTTTTATTTTTAATAAAACACAATTTCCATAAATAAAATAGTTTCTCTCTCTGATTTCTATAATGAGATTGATTTCTTCTTTATTACAGAGAAAATAAAATCAAATAAACTCTCCATCATATTTCATTAAGTCCACGGTTAGAGAATCTAAAATACTAATTTACACCATATATGATTCAAAAAACAACAACAAAAAAAAAAAACAGAAGATTGATAAGAGGTTAAAGAAGATGGAGACGGAAGGAAGCCTTGAATTTTAAGTTGATTGTCACAGCGACAACTTCTTAATCTGATAAAAGGGGTTTAATGTTTAGCTGTCAATCATTAAATTAGACTTGTGGGTTGTGATATCAACCGTTAATGTTACAAGCATGTAGACCTGCAAAACAGAGTTAGTGCAGTCTTGGTAAGAGTGGTACCAATTTTTTCATAAGATCATGTCTATTAATAAACTTAATCTGACCCCTGAACTCATATATGGGAACATTAGTGATTGGAATTTCATTTAGGCTTAAAGGGTTCTGAGAATTTTGTCTCTGTGTTAGATGATTGGTTTAGTGATTTCTGTTGTTACCAAATTGAATTGGTTTTGTGAGAATTTGTGATTTTGTAAATTAAGAACCTCTTACCTCTATTTTGCTGTAAATCAAAAATTGAAATTGAGTCTCATGTGATTGTAACTTGCCTTTATATTATAAACCTAGCTTTGAACTTTATAAGCTCCCTCTCATGACTTAAATATTTCCACCGATGAAAACCTAACTTTTATATGTTGTTAAAGGGAATCATCGACGAATGAAGATGAGCTCAAATTGATTTTTTTTTTCCTGAACCATTCAAGTTGATTATTACTACGAGCGAGAAAAGATAAGGAAAATATTATTAATCGAAATAAATTTTAAAACTGGTTTTGACCGAATATATCGTCCAATAAGGACAACCGGAATGTGTACCCCGGTTTTAGAGGGGTGCACAAAGTTGGACTCGACAGACTCGGTTATCCTTTTATATGACTTGAATCAAATGTTGGCTGAATCGATAGGAAAATCCAAACCTTAGGATTTCGGGGAGGATTGCTCAAGAATAATTAACCATGATTTTCATTAAAACAAATTTGCTTACAGGGCAAAAGGATCTCGACTCTATGTTGATTACAATGGATTTCTCTTTTATTTTTGTCTGTAGCTCTCAAACAATTCACCCAAAAGACCCTTCAACTTCCAAATCCCGTCTGTAGCTAGCACCTCTCTAAGTTGGATAAATGGCCGACCAAAACCAAAGATAGCACATGTAGATCTTGTGTACGAGGTAAGAATTGATTTCATTTTCCAATTTTGTCTACAGGACTTCCCAAACGGACTCGCGCATATTTTTTCCTTCTTTAAATCTTTGCACATTATGTTGACGTAGTGTCAGCCCACTATTAATAGCCAGCTCCTCTTCTTTTTTACTCCCTTCATTAACAAAACCAAGATTCTTTTTATATTTTGCCTTCTCTGGTCGGTGGTAACGGTAACACCACCAAAATCAGATCAGAAAAAGGGCTCCGTAAGCATGACGTAAGATCTTCACAAGTGTTTGTTTTGCAATTTTCTGATGCAACTATCAAGTTCTCCAAGCAATTCCTGTTATACCTAATTCAATTTCCACTCTATTTTTGGATTCCTTACCTACTTCATCAAGATTGTCATCAACTTCTGCATCCTTAGGACTAATTCCATCACCACTGAAACCAACAGAAAAAAGAACACCTACCCTTTTCCCCAAAATCAACAAACAAATATCATTCAAAGCCATAACATTACTACTACTAGAACTGGAAAAGTGCAAGAAAACAAGAACATATACCACCCGTTTATACAATCCAATGAAATTCTAGAGGTTCACAACCCTCAATTCAAACAAAATACTTCTAAGACCAACATCCATAACCACCATAACAGTACTACTGAGAACATCATATCAACAAAAGGTAACCAACAAAACTATTCATAAAGCCGACCGCCTGGAGAAAAAGAAGCAAAAGAAGTCCACCATTGCCATCATCTGCACCAAGATAAAGAAGGAGAAGAGCAAGTACCGAGAAAGCCATTTCATCAAAAACCTGTTAATAATCTTCAAACTTTATTCAAAATATGAAGACTTGGATGCTTCCAGTACTCCAGAAGGGACTTCTAAAAGTCCTCTTCATCGTAGCTCCAATTCTCCTCCTCTGCATACCGTTCACTATAATCACTGCCTGATGATGCATGAGATACATAACTGTCATCTGATGACGAACTCCCCTCACTATCACTTCCTTCACTCTCATCACTCTCTTCCTCTAAAAGCTCTTCGTCATCATCGCTGGGTTCTCCTTTACGCATGGTTCTGGCAAAAATCTTTGGATTGGCTCTTTCATAATCAAATCTTCGGCGAAGTTTCCTATCATGATATGCCTCCATTTTCTTCCTTTCATCTGCAGCATCGGAATCCTCATCACTGGTGTTCATCTCTTCAACTGGGTATTCAAACCCATCCTCGGACTCTTCTGAATCACTCTCAGTGGCGCTTCCAAAACCTTTTGGCTTCTCAGCTTTTGCTGCCCTCTCCTCATCTTTCCGATCAACCCTTTCAAAGTTCTTCACTTTACAGACCTCAAACAAAGCATCAATCTTTCTATTTTCACGTCTCTGACGAACCAACTCTTGTGCAGCAATTTCTTCACTCTCTTGTTTCTGACGAATTCTCTCCAATGCATGATGGTTTATCTCCTCTAGCAGATCATTCTTCAACCTCTCTAGGTCTTGATCTTTCAACGACAAAGAAAGAACTTTGGCTTGCTCGTACTCTGTCGATGATGGTGAAACGACGGGAAGAGGATTTTATGAGTTGTCAGGAAGGTTTTGATCACCGATATCGGCCATTCTCTAAAACTCTCTCCTTTCTCCTAATCTTTGCCTTTTTTGGGTATAAACTCTCCGATCATCTGATAACCCTATTTTATATACTCTTAATTAATACCATTCATAGACATTTATGGCGTTTGGTTAAGAGTCATGTCATACACGGTACTCAGAACCATCATGACGCTTTTAAAATTATCTCCCACAATCAATTTTCTCTAACCTTTCAGTCCTGGTTTAATTACATCACTTCGACCTTACCGCCTCAACACACCAAACCTAATCCTCTACCCCCTTCTAGCTTCCCTGGTTCAACCATTATGAGTGAAATTGGTAAGCCATCAGACCTAGAATTTTTTTTCTTGGGTATTAATCTTGGTCTATGATTTTATGTAGGTTCAGATATTGCAGCACCTGTTAGGAGGCACCATTGGCTCTAGGGTCACGTCGAATAGCTATATGAATTACAAAATCATCAACTATTTCCTAATCAATGCTCTAGACCCTATACCCCAAAATAATCAATATCCCAATAAATCAAATCCTGAGTCTTCTAACATCTCTTTCACTCACCCATCTCTATTTCATACCACCTCTCATTACACCCCATCTACCATTATTACATTTGGAGACACTCAAATTATGATGCATAACGCGAAAGTACATACTGAATTAAAAGTGTACCTTCAATCTCATGAAATAAAACCCCCTCCACATATGTTTTATAACTGTTATACACTGTGTGTTTCTACCATTATTACAGATGTCTTATTATCTTATCAATTGGATTTGAGTACGTCTACAAACTACCAGCATGGCACACCTATCACGGATCCTGCAGATACCACTGATATATTGCCCAACACCACTGCTGTTGAGCCTTACCAACACATACCCAACCTGAATTTTTCACAGTTTTATTCTCACTTTACCAACAGAAACTATAATCATCCTATCAGACTTTCCATTTTTAAGGTTCAGTCTTCTATACAGGCTTATATTTATTTATCTCTGAAAATCTCCATGACCTGTCTTTATTCCTCTCTGATCCCCATTGTATCTTGGAATTATCAACTCCAAATACAAATTTATGTTATCCCAACATAAAATCCTAAATCTACAGATACCCACTTGACCCTTAAGATCACCATCTGTTTTGTTGAGAAACAATGTTCTTATCAGATTTTTAGCTGAAAGTGATTTCAACAGGGTCAATGAACAACGCCCTTGGTTTGCTTGTGGATTCCTTATAGTTCTCCGAGTGGTTCCACCTGCTGGCTGGCCTGCAAACTTTCAAGTCTTTTTTGAGGAAGAAATGATGTGGCTTATCTTATGCAATGTTCCTAAAGAATGTGTTGAATTTCAAGATTTGAAGCAGCTTACAATTAACCTTGGAGAACTGCTTGATGCCAAAGATACATATGGTACTCATCCTCTCAAGAAGGATGTTAAAATCTATGTGAGAATCCCTATCAATCGATCTCTCCCAAATGGTATTCCCCTCCTTACTAGAGGTAGAGAGGAACCTTTTCTCATTGAATGTAGGTACTTTAAGGTCCCAAGGAACTTTTGTCATTCTTGTCATGTTATTAATCATAGAGATGTTGTTTGTCCCAATTAGATGGAAAAACAAAAGCTTATTAAGGAAGCTAGCTCATCTGCATCAAAATATGTCTACCCACCAGTTTCTAGACTCATGGTACCATCCACTTAATTGCACAGGTGCTTCCTATAATTGCTCCAAATACCTCAAATGTTGATTCCTTATCGACTCAAGTTGAGGTAGGACCAGATACGCAAAGTCAAATGACGGAATCTACTGGTTATGTGGGTAAAGGAAAGGCTGCAGCTATTTCCCAAAGTTCAAATGCTACCAATCGGGAATCTCTCAAATGCATGATTAACATGGATCCTTTTGGTAGCAGATCTATTACTCTTCAGATTCATGAAGTGGAAACAAATCAAACCAAGCAACTCATTCCTTTGGTCAATGGCTTACCACTTATTTTTAAGAAAGTCAACAATCAAGTTGAGGGTTCAACTGCTCTGAATCCTATCCCTGAGTCCAGCAACACAGGACCGATCCATACTAGTAACTCTACTAGAAGATTCAAGACGGCTGCAACTCCTACTCAGAAATCAGTTATTCCAAAAGAACAAGATCCATCTTTAGCAGCTAAACATGATGCTCTTTCTAATTTGAAGAGAAATATTAATCCCCGTGCTAATTTCAAAAAGAGGACAAGATCAACCTCTTCTCTCCTGGTTGATTCTACTACCAACTTTCCCAAAATTGATAGCTCTGAACCAGATTATTCTACTCTTTGCCCTCCTATCACCAAATTGGGTGACATTTCTACCTTCAACTTTTCTCAATGTACCTTCAATACCCATCCCTCTCCTGATGAGTTTGGAAACTTCACTGTACCTACTGATGCTGCTTCAAACGGAAAATGGTGTCTGCAACAATTCCTCTCATGAGGCTGCTGATCTGAACCTGGATGCTACCCAAGGAAATATCTCTGCTGGTGGAAATAGCAATTCTAAATCTAATGGAAACCAGGACTCTGCTAATCAGGTTCCTTCTTCCCCCACACCAATTGTCTCTCATTCTTCTCTTGTTGCTCCTTCTCATTTTCTTGTTAATAATGTGAACATAGTTTGCTGGAATGTGCGTGGTCTTGGAAAAAAATCAGCTAATAAGGAACTTAACATCCTCCTTAGGAATGTTAACCCTGATATTGTTTTCTTGTCTGAAACCAAAATGCAAAACGACTTTGCTGCTAGAAAACTGAGGAATATAGGCTTCCCTTGTACTACTAATGTTCCTTGTGTTGGAAGGAGTGGTGGCCTTGTGCTGGCTTGGAAAAAGGAAATCGACCTTACTATTGTTTCCACTAGTAATAGGGGCATCTATGTTACTACTAAGGATATCATACACTCCAAAACTTGTCACATTTCTTTCATATATGGAGAACCTAATAGTGCCATAAGACAAGCCTTCTGGGAAAACCAATGCCTACTACCACCTATACCAATAGATGAACCAGCTTTTTTTGTAGGTGATTTTAATGCTCTCTTAGGCCCTGAGGATAAAATGGTGGTCTAGAAGTTGATGACACTGATTTCTTTAATCTTAGGAATTTCTGTAATGTTTTTGACTTACATGATCCTAGTTTCTCTGGCCCTAGATTTACTTGGTCTAATATGCAACAAGGTCCTGATCTCATTCTTAAAAGACTTGATAGGTGTCTCATTAATCCTTCTGCTGAGTTGTTATGTCCTAAATTTTGTGTTAATAATCTTCCTAGGGACTCTTCTGACCATTGCCCTATTGGTTTTAATTTTGAAGTTAATTTTATGCCTAAACCTTTCCATTTCATGGCTATGTGGATGGAAGACCCTACTTGCAGGGATATTATAACTAATGCTTGGTACGTTAATGTGATTGGTTCCCCTGCCCATAAACTTAAAGATAAGCTTCTTAACACAAAAAAGGCCTTAGGGATTGGAACAAAATTTCTTTTGGTAACATTCAAACCAATATCAAAACTACTAGAGAAGATCTGGCAGATCTCCAAACTTTCAGTCCTTCTAATTCCTCCTCTACTTCTAGATTAAGGGCTAGATTAGAATACCTGTATAATCTTGAGGAGCTTTACTGGAAAGATAAATCTAGGGAGATCTGGCTGTTGGAAGGAGATAGAAATTCTTCATATTTCCATAGAGTCACTCTCTTTAGGAGAAAAGGGAATGCCATTAGTTGGATAAAAAAATCTTTTGGTACTGTTTTAACTGATAGAAACAGCATATGAACTTCTTTTGTGGATTACTTTAAAAATATGTACTCCTCCAGACCTCATCAATTTCAAGATAAAGTTTTAGAAAACTTACCAGTCAAATTCTCCCCTGAGAATAACTCCTTGTTAAATCTCCCTCTCACTGCTGAGGAAATACAAAATTATGTCTTTCAAATGGGTGGTAAAAAAGCTCCTGGCCCTGATGGCTTCACAGGCTTGTTCTACCAGAAAAGCTGGGACATTGTTGGATAAGCAGTCATTGAAATGACCTAAACCTGTTTTAGAACTGGTCACTTAGCAAAAGTCTTCAATACCACCAACATTTCTTTAATCCCTAAGGTCCCTCTGGATGAATTAGTTTCCCAATATAGGCCCATTGGCATATGTAATTTCATCTATAAAATCCTATCTAAACCCTGGCCTATATACTCAAACCTCTTATGGATAACATCATCTCCCAGAACCAAAGTGCCGTTGTCCCAAAAAGAAGCATATCTGACAATATCCTGCTAGCCAATGAGGCTTTCTATGCTGTCAACCATCATAAGAAGGAAGAGGGCATTGCTGCTATCAAGCTTGATCTGTATAAAGCTTATGATAAGTTAGAATGGTCTTTTCTTAGTAAAGTTTTACTTAAAATGGGTTTGTATGATCACTGGGTTAATCTAATTCATCAATGTGTTTCTACTGTCTCTTATTCTGTTTTATTGAATGGTAGTCCTACTGGTCTTATCAAACCTGAGAATGTCCTGAGACAGGGAGATCCTCTCTCTCCCTATCTCTATATCATCTATTCTGAAGCTTTATCTGCTTATATTGATAATTTGATTGAAAAAGGCTTAATTGAAGGAATTAGAGTTTGTAAGAATGCCCCTTGTATGACACACCTCTTGTTTGTTGATGATTCCCTCCTGTTTTCTAAAGCTACTGACAAAGATTTTAGAGCTAACAAAGACTATCTTCAAAAGTATTGTTTAGCTTCTGGACAAGAAATCAACTTTGATAAATCTGGTATCCTGTTTAGTAAAAAGTTGCCTACACCTCTTATAAACCATTTATCTAATATTCTAGATATCCATATCAGAGATCTAGGGGAAAAGTATCTTGGCACCTCTATAGCTTTTCAGGCTTCTAAGATCTAGACCCATATGGGTATTCTCCAAGCTGTTGATGTTAGGATTACCTCTTGGCTTCATAGACTTTTATCTCAGGCTGCTAGAACTACTTTGGTTAAGCATGTTGGTCAGGCCATTCCTTTATACCAAATGGGTACTTTTCTTATCCCCAAGTACCTTTGGAAAAAGATGGATTCTCACCTTTGTCAATTTTGGTGGGGAGAGACTCTTGAACCTAAGGATAGAAAACTTCACCTTCTAGGATGGGATGCCTTATGCTTCCCTAAGTCTGAAGGTGGTCTTGGTTTTAGGAAATCGGAGCTTAAAAACTTGGCTATGTTAGCCAGAAATATGTGGAAAATCATATAAAACCCTGACTGTCTTTTAGGTACTGTGCTGAAAGCTCGATATTTTCCTAGGACTGACTTTCTTAATGCTGCTTGTCCTAGTGACTGCTCCTGGACTTGGAGATGTCTCCATACCATTAAAAAGATGATTAAACCCTTTATTTCTTGGATTGTTTGGGATGGTAAAGTTATTGATCACTGGTGTGATAAATAGATCCCTATTTTAGGTTTTGCCACCCCTAATCCTTTGGTCCCTCTTGACCCTTGTGTTAAAGTTTCTTATTTTGTTGATGATGCTACCAGATCCTGGAATTTAGACAAACTAAACACTCACTTTGATGATGCTTCTGTTCAGAAGATCATCACCATTCCCTTAAGCCAGTTATGCACTCCTGATAGGAGGGCTTGGGAGCTTTCAAAGAATGGCATATTTTCTTCTAAATCTGCTTACTTGGGATTAAGAGGGTCTGGACCCTCCCCTAGTAATAAACTTTGGAAGTGCATTTGGAAAATTAATGTTCCTCACTGTATTCAACTTTTTACTTGGAAAGATGCCAGAAATGTATTGCCTGCTAAAACTGTTTTACAAACTAGGATGCCTATGCACTCTGTCTCTTATAATAGATGCTCTGACCCTTGTGAGTCCATTATGCATGCTCTTGTTCTGTGTCCTTTTGCTAGTCATGTTTGGAATCTGGCCTCTTTTTGTGCCAATACTTCTGATTTTTCTTCTAGTTCTATGATTGATTGGTTGAATTTATGGTTGTTGGACCCTATTAGTAGAATTCCTATTGATAAACATTGCATGTTTGTTGCTGTCCAGTGGTCTTTATGGACTAGTAGGAACAATTTAGTCTTTAAAAACCTTCAGGAAAATCATGTTGATGTCATCCATAGAGCCAAGGTTATGCTCCTCACTGTTAAAACCAAAGCTCAAAACCCACCAAGTTATTCTATTTCCTTTAGTGATCACTGGATGCCCCCTACTTTTGGATGGATTAAATGTAACACTGATGGTGCTTATGGTGACATTACTAAGGATAATGGTGCATGCTATGTGATGAAGGATTTCTCCAGCAAGGCTTCTTTCTGTGCTTCTATTGTTTTCGTTGTGGAATCTACTGAAGAGGCTGAAGCTAGAGCTATCTGGGTTGTTTTGAAGAAGGCTGTGGAATTAAAGCTAACACATATCATAGTGGAAAGTGATGCTCAAGACCTGGTTTCCCAATTCTCAGCTGGTTGTTTTGATGGGAATCCTAGAACTGACGTAATCTTTAAAGACATTTAGTTTTTTGCTTCTTCTCTTAATGATTGTATTTTCTCTTTTCAACTAAGAACTTGTAACTCTGTTGCTCATGAACTAGCCAAATGGGCAAAAAACAACAAGTCGTCTATGTACTGGTCCGTCCCTCCTGTCTGGCTTAGGCCTTTTGTTGAGAAAGACCATTAGCCTTTTTGAAGGCCAAACAAAAAAAAAACCCACCAAAGTCTTGGTCAAACTTATTTTGCAAATGAGACTTCCATTAATCCACCAACTGTTTCCAATCCTTTTAGACCCGACTAAGCTCACAAGGTCCATTTAATTCCAATCCCAGACTAATTCCATTAGTCATGGTCCATCTACTTCGTTGCCCATTTGTTCTGTACACCAAGTATAGTTTTAGCCATTTTATCGATTTTATTCGTGTACCTACAAAAACACAATAAATACCAAAATTAATTACTAACAATATATATTGTCGGGACTAATAAAGACACAAATATGCGTTTATCAGCGGACTTATTAACATTGGGTGTTATTTTTATATGCATTTATTATCTTATATCTCGTTTTAACGGTCAAAATTCCTAAAATCTCAATTATAAAGTAGAGGTCAATCTCTGTATTGGACGGGTTAGGTGTCTCATACCTTCCTAACCCGTATCTTGATTACCGGACTCTTTTCTCTGTATTGGACCAGTACTTGTTTTCGGTCCCAACTCCATAAGTTGGGTGGCGACTTCGTATAATAATATTTCAAAGTGTATTTTCCATTTTAGATATTTAAAGATCTTAATGGATTTTGACGGTATCTACAGAAGCGACTTCACTAGGGACTTTGAGAATCAAACTTGAAAAATAATTGAGATTTTAGGGTTTTGATTTTATACTATTCGGTATTTGCGCGCGCGCGCACACACACACACACCCATTTGCGCATTTGCATTCTATTTCACATCGTCAGATGTCTGATTCTTAGGAAAACATGTGACTAGTAAGGTGAACCCGCGCCGTGGGCCTTATGGGAGTTACCAGATGAACCACCATAAGTCTTAGCCCAGTACCAAAGAAGACTAGTCTAACTACGTCTGAGGTATATTTTGCTAAGGTACCCCAACTTTGCCCGAGAATTAGTTGAACCTAAATGCATGTGCATTAATTAATTGTATTCATTGTTGCACAAAATCTGAGGCATAAGCACCCTTGTGTTACCATATATCTTTTTGTTTCCTTGAAAAAACAGGGACATGACTATAGAATCTGAAATGACTGGCAACACTGGGGCATTGACCTGGTTGCGCGAACAATTCCAAAAAATGTTGGATACCAAGTTCACAGAATTGAAAGCCGAAATGAACGCCGAGACCAAGAAGCTGACTCTCGAGGCCATTGCTGGGTCCACAGGAAAACATGTCGGGTCTGAAATGGAAAATGACAAAAATAATCATAAATTTGAAGAGGTTAAAGATGATGATTTTGAAGAGGTTAAAGATGAAAATTTTGGTGAAATGGATGAGACCACAACACGAGAAAGACAATTATCCCAGAGGCTCAAAGAGATCGAAAGGACCCTATAGAAAATGGATGGGGGTATATTAGATATACATGGGCTATATCCTTATCCCGATATTCGTTTACCTCCCGGCTTCAAAATTCCGGATATGGATATATATGATGGTACTGGGTGCCCGAAAATCCATATTTGTATGTATGTTGGGTACTTGAAGCCACTGGGTATTAGTGATGGTTTATTAGTACAGTTGTTCCAGAGAAGTTTGACCAGGACAACCTTAAAGTGGCTGATGAAGATAGACCCAAGTCAAGTTTCGACATGGCAGGATATGCTCGATATGTTTGTGAGACGGTTTATGCTGGTTACTGAAATTCAGTTTACTCGGAAACATAGAGGCGGTCTGACAAGAACCTAATGAGGTATTTACAAAATTCTTTCCACGTTGGAGGACCAAGGCATTAGAACTCTATGAGAAATTAACATAAAAAGAGATGGTTGATATTATAATGAACTGCTTGAATTATGAATATTCGAACCGGCTGATCTGGTCTTACCATCCAACATTATGGAAGGCGGGTTCACAGATTGAAAATGCACTGGACGCAGGTAGAATGACAAGGTTAACCGATCAGGGGAACTCTAATGGGAAGAATAATGGAGGTACCACATCTAAGGCAGAAGTTCAAGTGAATATTATGCCGGATGCATCAATAATTGCATCACCCACATGACCATACCAGGGGCAGAGCCAGAACTGGAATCAGGGAAGATATGAACGTTTGCAGAGGAATTTTGCAGAGACAAAGCAACCGAATACCAATTACCCAATCATCAAAGGGAACCTAGGGTCAACTTTTTATTGGCAGAAAATCATACAAATTTATCCGACTCAATCTACAAGCAAGAAACTGCGGTGAATCGACCTGTCCATATTAGCGAGCTCTTCACGGATCGGGTACAAACCGTGAATTCATTTAATTCAACTAATCATCCTGTTTTTCTGTCTGTATTAATGGCGGATTATTATGGAGTTTAGCAACCGGGGAACACGCCAAATGTTAACCGATTTCCAGCAGAGCCTGTGCGTATCTCAGACATTCTATCGAAACGGGCTGCACCTGTTAGGCCCGTTCATATTTCAGAGATCTTGTCTTATCCCATTCAACCACAAGCCAGTCCAGTATACCTCCAAGATATCTTGCCTGATCCAGTGCATGCAATGAATCAATCTTCGTCTAAGTGGGTGGATCCGTTTAAAAATAGGGGTGGTGATGGAATTCAAAATGTATCAAGAAGCGGAACCATTTACAAGCCACCTCATCTCAGGGATAAAAATGTAATTAGGCCTCCTGCACAACCATCACTCGAATTGAAGTCTACAAGAGAGGAGGATGAAGAAAAAGTGGTAAGAGCAATAGAGGCTGAGTCAGGTAAGTCTCTAACTCATTATGTTGAGTTAATACGACCAATTAAGGGTCATGAATCACCTGAATTTGTAAATAATTCTTATTTTATTTCCAATTTTCAAGATATTTCAAAAAATCTGAAAAAATCTGAAAATCGAAAAACCGAAAAAGATTTTGTTTGTAGGAAAAATGTTTTGGAGAACAATATACTTGGCATAAATAAAGTTTTTGAGAATACTGGCAAGCTGTGGGGACTGTGGGACCACCAAAAAGAAAAAATTGAACTGACTAAAGAAGTAAAATTTGTCAATCGGAGAAAAGAAGATCAATCTTTAAGGGCACCTCAGAGAAAGAAGATGAATACGATCAAAATGTGGATACAATGCAAGAATGTGCCAAAACAGAAGGAAGAAATAGTGAATTTAATTGAAGAGAAACCGTTGCAGCTACCACAATGATGTTGAAGACCTATGATAAGAATGAAGAGAGGTTCAAAACACATGAAGATGAGATTTTTCCACCAAATAAAGGCAAGACGACGAATACTCTACCTAAGGAAACAGTTTCTTATAAGGACGTGTTATTAAATTTGAAAAATGATGGAGCAACTAATCAGAAGAATGATTTTCCCAGCATAAAGTTCAAGAAAGCAATTAATCAGAAGGAAATGAATGATTTTCCCAGCATAAGGTTCAAGAAATAAACTAATCAGAAGACAATGAATAATATTCCGAGCATAAGGTTCAAAGAAGCAACTACTCAGAAGATAATGAATGATTTTCCCAGCATGTGGTTCAAGAAAGCTACTAATCAGAAGGCAATGAGTGATTTTCCCATCATAAGGTTCAACAAAGCAATTAATCAGAAGGTGATGAATGATTTTCCAAGCACAACGTTCAAGAAGATGAAACAAGCAGGATTTCGAGAAGATCCAAGAATCATACAAAATAGAAGAATTGTTCAACCATTTGATCGGGGCAGTCAACATGATCCAGGCCCAACAAGTGTTACTCGACCCAGAAATACCACACTTAAGGTAAGTGCTCAAATATATCTAAGGGCGGCGAACGCTTATAAAATTTAAGGAGAATTTTTCTAGAATCCAATATCTCTCTCTAAAGAAAATTAGGTAGGAAATAACTAGGGGCAGAATCGGCATCATGTTTGGCCCCTTTAGTCAGTAAAAAAAACTGGAATTATTATTTTCAGTTTTATAGTGTCAGCAAAAAAAAAACTAGGGGCACAGTCGTCATCATACTGGGCCCATGCCATTAGAATAAGTTTCAGTCATTACAGTCTTTGATGTTGAAGTCCTTTTCAAATAAATAATTTAGAGAGAGATATGTTAGTCCACTTGTTTGTCATCATTAGTCATGTATGTCATCTCCTAAAGCTTTATGAGCAACGGACGTCCAAACGTGTAAATTTGAGTGGGAAAAAAAATGAAATGGAAAAAAAAAAAGAAATATAAAAAAATGAGTGGGAAAATAAAATAAAATTATGTTCAAATGAAATATATAAAAAAGACGGTAGTTTAAACAGCCATTTGGGAAAATTGAGTAGCACTTAAAAGAGATAGAGGAAAAGAAGAGTCGCGCAGAGAAATTGAAGATTTGAAGCATCGGAACGTCATCCCTGGATTTAGGATGCAACAAGGTTGTGAAATTGTTTTACAGTTTGAAGCTATTTGGTGAAGTTAATTATGGCTGGGAGGATTGACATATTTGAAAATTCGGACGGGAACGGTAATATTTTTGGTGGCACCTATCAGACAGGTGGCATGTCAGGATTCTTAAGCTTTTGTATATAGTTGAGTATTTTGTTTTTTACCTTTTTGTTTTTGAAATTTATTTTCTAGGATTTTCTTATTATTTTTTAAAAAAATACTTAGCATTTTATATATTTGAAATTTATTTTCTAGGATTTTTCTTATTATTTTAAAAAAAATATTATTCAAAAAAAATTAAGAAAATAATATATATATATATATATATACTTAGTATTTCATTTATTAGGAACATGTGTTACTAATTAGCTCTTTTGCAAGGTCACTGAATACAAGATTTCCATATCTTTGATGCGAACTCGAAGGAAAAATGAGGTTACTTTCTACATAAGAATTGTGACAATCAAGAATGCTCGGGGCAAATCATTTATCCCAAGCTTCAAATGGATCGTACCAAGGACCAGAGATGATGAAATCATTTTGAGCAAAGTCGGTAAGATTGAGGAGCTTCTACTCAGACGATGCAATTTATGTGATGACGTAGCAAGTTGTTAGGAGAATCAATGTAATAAAGCGCCGCCTGTTTTCAAAATAGCTGGTACGGCACCAATACCGCTTCATCATGATCTCTATCATGAGGATGTGTACTAGTGCAAAATCAAAATACTTAGAAATAATTCGGATGAACTTTCTAGTGTCATCCCGGGTAATTATAAGTGAGGAATCCAACAAATATTTGTAATCGTGTTTAACTGCAAAATAGGTGTGTAAGTCTTTGGCATTCAGTTGCATGCAAACCCTGCCAAAGAAGGCAATTGTAGACACCCCAATTTCACACGGACACGAGAATATGCCGCTAAATCGTATCCGAGATGGTCATAGGCATCACGATCCTACAAGCCCAAAATGATTAATCAGGAGTTTAAAAGTCCAAATTAAACTCCATAGGTACACAAGTCCACCGAACTTTAGCTAAGCAATGCACCCATTAGTACCCGAGGTCCCCTATCCCACTAGAGGTAAACGTCCGAGGTTAAGGTGTCGACACCAATATAGGCACCAAGTTACCAAAATGAGGTATCCAACGTCCACTAGCACTTACTACCCATCCCATGGTCCGTCCCTTTCTCTATATACTAAAAATGAGTTAGTCGCCCAACCAATAGTAATATGTTGACATCATGTCTAGCTTTGTTCCCAAGTCTTTCCATGTTAGCAAAAATCCTCGGATTAGATGAAATATTTTGCAATTATAGTAAATGAAATAAAATAATTTTTAAAATGTAAAATAATATTTGTTAATTTGAAAATGATATTTAAAATTTTAATATGAGCGGTCCGATCAAAATCATTTAATCTAAGGGTTGTAGTTAATGGAGAAGAGCTATAAATAGCTAGTGATCGAATTTCAACATTGTTGTAGTAAAAGGTTCGTTGAGACTTGTGAAGATTCGAGTTTTTAAATTTAATAAAAATTATATACAAAAATATTAACAAAGTGGGCGAGAGGTACTAGGGCTTAGGATTCCACCAAATTCATTTCTTAAGGTTCAAATAATAATTCTTTTAACAATTATAGCTCAATAAAAATATAAAATAAAGTGACTCTTATTTTTGCCAAGATAGATTCTCAAAATATTAGACGTAAATGTTAAGCATGGGACATCAAATCACCTAAGCTAAGCATGACCCATCTAATCAAATGACAACTAATTAAATTAAATCATAATTTCAATTAAAATTAGTGCAAAAGTCATGAAAAGAATTAAATAATTACCCAAGTGTGAAATAAGGCTTCCTCCATCGCCCCAATTTTGGGGTTTAGCTCATCATAGTAAACGTGCTCTCAAAATATTTATTTAGGCTCAAAAATGGTTTACAAAGATGAAATAAAGAGAAAATGGTGTAGAACAAGATTTTGCAACGCACAAAAATCGTCACAAAATGAACGATAAAAGACAAGTGTTGTAAACATTGTTGCACAGTCGCTGGAAAGGAGTTGGGAACTTCCGCAATTAAGCGACAGTTTGCAACGACTTTCCTTTACGGGCTTTTGTTCTTCGTGTTCTTGATGTTCATCAGCAGCAGCAGCAGCAGAAACTGAGTTTTGTAAAACTCGGATTTCTTCTTCTCTGGCTCTCCTCAGCTCCCCAAACTCTCGACACCCCTTGTATGGTACTATGGAAACCTATTTATACTCAACACACCGAGATACTCCAGACTGAATGCGAATAATCCCGTAATAATCATGTTTATCTTCCACGGTCAGTTGTGAGAATAATCTTCCTTTATTAGCTCCATCACGCGTCTGCATGGTTTTGACACACTCCAACATACTCAGTAATCAATCAGCACGAGTCCAACTCCGTCCAGCCACAGTTAACACTCCCAAAATTACTCAGAAAATCCCGAGAATAACCCATGTACGTGCATATACTCTGTTTTTCTTCCAACTCCACATAACTTCCTTTTCAATCGATTCCAGGGCATATACATTCCGTTTTTTAATGAAACAGGTCATTTCCCAACTAAATGTCCGATTAAATCTCAGCCGAAACACTTCACAAATGTACGCAGATGAACAACCAAAAACCCGTGAACCTTGATTTCTTTAAATCCGATTATCCAACCAATTTTGAACGAATCCAAGACCATTACCATCCCTGTTTACCCTTAAAAGGCCCACATAATTTAAATCCAGCGTTTGAATCTCACTATTTCTTGGTTAAATCTCGAACCCTAATCTGGTCGTGTGCTGCAACATTTTCCCGCCAACTTCTGTTGTTTAAATGTGGAAGAAGAAAGTCGCCCCTTATCCGTTCGTGGAGTCCCTTTAGCACATGTCTTATGGGGTGCAAATCACCACTTTTCGAGCCAATTTCACTGCAAGAGCTTATTTCTCTAAAAATACCTACAAAGACATAAAATAACAAAATAAATACAAACGAATACTAACAATATATACAATTGAGACATATTAGACACAATAATGCGTCTATCAGCTAGCTAATTCTTGAGAAGAGGCAATTTTAGGAGGAAAATATTGAGAGAAATCAGTAGGGAGGAAAATTTAGGAAAATCTTTAGAAGGGGCTAAATTGGTGATATTTTGGATACAGTTTTGTGAAGATCATTGTTGGTTCTTTGTTAATTTAATCTAAGTTACAGTGAAGCATTTCAACAGCGAAACAGGTTTGGCTAAACATTATTTCTTTTAATTTTATTGATGTGATTCTATGCAGACAATTGTGTACGAGATATTGATTGCTTGGATGACAAATTATTATTTTTCGGAAAAGAGGCGAACCTCAAACACTATATTGATAACACCGATTTTGAAGATCGGAAACATTACAGATATTTTTCAAGTTCATCATACTTTCATCGGGTCTATAGTTTCTCCCTCAATTCTTGAACAATCCTATCCTTACAAACATAATGCTCAAATCAGTCTTCCATGAGGTCCAAGCCTCAACAAAGGGCCAAATTGATTTTGAAACAAGATCAATTTGTGTGACTGCATAAAGCGGTGATTGGAGCAAAGCCAACCCAATGTTCTCAAACTCATGTACAATTAAGTAACATGATATGTTTTCAAAGTGACAATATCTACCTAAATCTAAGTAACAGTAACAGTAATAATTTCTAAAGTAACACAGGTCAACTGAATCGGTTTTTAGGGGTCTGCATTGGGAACTGAATCGGCTTAGGAATCTTGGTAACAGTGGTTGTAAATGATGAAGTAGAAGATGATCTTGAGCTAGTTGTTTCTGCCTTTGTTTCCTCAGCTTGGGTTGTTTCTGTTCTTGTTGAAGTTGTAGATGATTTTTTTCCAGAGTGAAGCAGGGTCTTCCACTTAAACAAGCACTTCAACAAATTGAAAATAACAAAAAACCCAAACTCTGAAAAACCTAAATCTAAAACAATAAAACTGAAATTACAAACCAGGAAAGCTAAAACAAACAAAGATAAAACTAGATCACCATCTAAGCCAGAGAGAAAGGTAGATCTTCTCCACCTTGTCGGAGATGCAGCTGAAGTGAAGGTTGGTGTTGCTTTGACTTGCTCGGAGATTATAACAACCCCAGAAAATTGCAAAGAACCCAAACCAAAGTAAAAAATTAGAACCGTTGATGCTGCTTTGTCTTGTTCAGAGATTAATACATGAAGAGGTGACGATATGATCAGGATTTTTCCCTGCAAAATTTCTCATCCCATACCTAAATGAACAACCACATATCCACGGACAAAAACCATTGATAAGCAACAAAAACAGGACCAAAGAAGAAATAAAAACTACCGACGAGTAGATCAAGGTAAAATAGAGAGGTTGGTGATGCTTGATCTGCTCATATCTGCTCCAAAGGAGCCGATCTGAGCAGATAGAAATCAGGCAGAGTAAGTTTTCGGTGAGAAAAGTTTGGAGAGCGGAAAAGTAAGTTTTGATGACAAATAAAAATTGATTACTTCTCTTGTCTTTACTGCAAGCTCTTGGTGTTGATTGTGTTCATAAATTGGATTAATTTAGTCCACTCATAGCATAACATACGTGCTACATGTTTGATGTCACGGAGAGATACTCATTAGTGGCACTGATCTAATATCATATGGAGTTGTAACTTGCTTAGTTCATAGTATTATTGCATGTTTGGCTATATATATAATTGACGTGCTAGATTGCCATTGAAAGCGACAAAACTGTCAGTGCATCTTGCTGGTAGTATTCGTAGTCCAAGCTAGGATTTTCCTTCGTAGCATACAACATATTGATGTCTTGATCTATGGTTGGTGAGATTATAGTAATAATAATAATTGATAATTTTTATAGAAATTATCAATTAATTTAGAGGCGAGAGGGTATCCGGGAGGAGAGAGAGAGTCCGGCGATTTAGAGGCGATTTTCTGGTGAATGAAAACCAGATTCTTCTCCTTCCTTTTCACCGTGATTTCTTCTCTTACTCTTCCTCTCCCTTCTCTGTGTTGTTAGTGCCTGCATTCAGAGATGCCATTTAGGGTTCATAGTTTTTCACTTCGGAGTATTCCTGTTTCAGTTTTAGACAGTTACAGTTTTATATGTTTGAAAAACTATGCCTAGAACTCGCAATTCCAATTCATCTAGAACCCATTTACAGCCTGAACTTGACCCAGAATCACATTCTCAATTTCCCCCATCCTCTCAAGGTTATCAATGTTCCTCTTCACAGGGAGACAGGATTCACTGCCCCTTCAAACACTATGATGGCTGCCTTGATGGGATTGGCGGAAGAGGATATGTTCGAAGTGCTTTCTACCGTCATGTGTCAGATAAGCATTTTCCCACTGATAGAGACAAGCACATATGCAGAGACAGGATACGGAATAATGTGGAGTGCTTTGCGGCATGGGAGAAAGCTTTATCTGACTTGCAGATGTGGCTTTGCATTCAATGCTTGCACATTCATGCATGGAAAAAACCTTGCATTTCTAAATATCACCCTGCTGAAGTTATTGCAGGACCCCTCAATGGAAATGTGGCTGATTTTCTCATTCATGGTGTTGAGAAGCCCCATCACAATGTTGGAACGTCCTCATCTATTGGTAACTCCGAACCTAGCAATATTGTTGTTAACAATGACCAGGATTTTCTCACTGTGGAGTTGCTTGATACGATTCTGCAAAAGCAAATCACCACAATTACAAGTATTCCTCCACAACGTCGTTTAAATTTTTCACGAGCCCTTAAAAACGCTCTAGACAATGTGATTTCTAAACCCATGAATATAGATGGTTGGATCAAATTGCTTCTCCTCCCTGTCTGCACTTTGAATCTATACATCCCAAAGTGTTCCACAGAAGAACGTTCTGGCGTCTATTAATCAAGCACTGGTGAAGTGGTCTGAACCAAACGGCTGCTTTAACTTGACCCCAAAACTGCTTGGGCTCTCCAACCCGGTACCCATCCATAATCCAAATAACAAGAAGAAGAAAGACAATAATCTACAGGCTTGTAGAAGGAAGATCAGTTATGGTCACTATTCGGCGGCTATTCGTATTCTGCAGTCTAACGGGGTTGCTCCTGCCAACTCTGCCACCCTGCAAGAGCTTTAATACAAGCATCCTGAAGCACCACCCCCTGTCATTCCCACAAACTACATCCCAGTTGTTGTTTAGCTATCGATGTTGTGTCAGTTTTATCTGTCATACGCAGTTTCCCTAAAGGAACTTCGTGCGGAAGGACGGCCTCAGAGCTCAGCATCTTTTAGATGCCATGAGCGGCCCTGTTGCATCTATGGTCGACGACTTATTACAGTCAATAGCTAGTGTTGTTAACTTATGGCTTGATGGAAAATGCCCTTCAATACTTAGGAAATATGTTGCGAGTGCTCCATTGACACCACTTCTCAAACCCGGTGGAGGCATAAGACCAATTGCTATAGGAACTATATGGCGTAGGTTATGCTCCAAACTCGCCGCTACTTCAGTATGCAAGGACATGACAACTTATTTAGGAACGCACCAATTTGGTGTCGGCATACCATGTGGTGGTGAGAGCATTATACACGCTGCCAACAGATTACTGGAGCTACAGGGCAGTGATCCAAACATGACTATGTTGTTGATCGACTTCTCCAATGCTTTCAATTTAGTCGATAGGACTACTCTTATCAAGGAGGTCAGATCTCACTGCCCCAGCATATCAAGATGGGTCGAATTTTGTTATTCAACACCAGCCAAGCTATACTACAACAACTTTTCCCTCTCTTCTGCTCAAGGGGTCCAACAGGGTGACCCCCTTGGCCCTCTCTTATTTTCCCTGAATTTGCATCCGCTTGTGGAGAGAATTGCTTCGCAATGTTCACTAGCCTTCCATGCGTGGTATCTCGATGACGGGACCATTGCAGGAGACACCTTGGAGGTCGCAAAAGCATTGCAGAGGCATGTACCTGAACGTGTTTAAAACCGAATTATTCTGGCCTGTTTATGACCCTAGGAGAGATGTTGCTGGTGTTTTTCCTGACCAGATTGGCAAGCAAGCTGTTGGAGTGAAGCTACTTGGAGGCCCTGTGATCCTTGACCTGCAGTTTTGCAGTGACTTAGTGCAGGCTAGAGTTGATAAAACTATACAACTCATGACCAAAATACACAAGCTCCAGGACCCACAAAGTGAGCTCCTTCTTTTGCGAAGCTGCAGTGGCGTCTTTAAGCTATATTTTACATTACGAACCACCTGCCCCTTGGCTATACAATCTGCAGCGTCAGTTTTCGACGCACATCTTCTACAATACTTGCGACAGATAGTTGTTGGTGATGGAGCAGGTTTTGGTTTGCTTCAGCAACGCATTGCGACTTTACCAATCAAACATGGTGGCTTAGGGATACTTACCATGGCCGATACAGGGAAGTATTGTTATCTCGCCTCTTGTGCTCAGACGCATCATCTACAGAATACTATCCTGTCTTGTTCCACGTCTTTGGAATCATGCCAGGGTTACCAACATGCTTTGCAGGAATATACAGATGCCTGTGGTGTATCACTTCCCAACTTCAGTATCAACGATGTCGCCCCTCATTATATGAAATCTCTGGCGACTAAGTACTTTAGTGCAGTCAAAGAAAGAATACCTACATAGTACTCGCTAACCGAACGTGACTTGTTCTTATGGCAAAGCAATCGAACCGTCCATGCAATGGATTTTCTCAAGGCCATTCCGATTTCCGGGCTCAACCAGGCTGTCAGTCCTCGGAAGTTCCGTGCTGTCCTCATGTACCGCCTTGGCATCCCTCTCTTTGACAACGATAGTTTATGCTCTAGCTGTAACAGGTCCATGGACGTCTTTGGCGACCATGCTTTGCATTGCGCAAAGGATGTAGGGCCTAAATTTCGTCACGATCTCGTTAGAGATGTCTTGGCAGACATATGCTATAAAGCCGGAGTACCCGCTAGGAAAGAGGTCTCTCTAGGTTTCCTTTCAGACACTGATAGGTGCAATATTTGCACTAGTTAGGTACTCAAATGCTTTGCTTTCTTGTTAGTTTTATATCATTATGCTTTGATTTTGTTTGTTTTTGAGTTTCTTAGGTGTTTAAGGTCATCTTAACCAAAAGGAAGTGGAACTAGCTCAAATCCAAGATTTATTCACATCACCTTGAAGAGGACGAAAATACGAAAGCAACGGCGAAAGAATGAAGTCATTCCGACATCGTATGAAGAAGTTAGGAGCAGTGAAAGCAAGTCAAAATTGTCGAAAAGGTGAACGTACAGAATTGATGAAGGCACCCGTCTGAATTACTCAGGGCAGCCACCAGCTTTAATATGAAATGCTACACACTGTTGGATATTTTACTAGGGGGGTGCCCTCGTCTTCCCCAAATTCACTGAAATATCAGTCGTACAAATAAGGTAGCCGTAGGTGCCTTGGATTCGTGGAAGCTTGAAGAGGGATGTTTTGCTGCTGTGGTTTGACCATGGTTGGTATAGCTGCAGTAAGTTGGAGCTCGAGTTGTAGTTGCAGTTGAGATTTGAGGGAGAAAACAGATCAAAGAAGAAGACAGTTTGTTGCTGCCAGTAATGGTGGTGATCGTGATGATGACTGATAGAACTCGAGAAGGGTATGCAGCTATGTGGTGATTGATAGAGTTGCTGAGCTAGGCAGAGATGACGATGATGGAGATACATGATCTGGTGGTAGTTGCTGATGGAAGAAGGCAGTGATGCTCGGTGATGAGATAGTGATGGTTTGCTGCCATTGACGAGCTCGAGAATGGAGGAGAACGAGTAGGAAGCTGCTGGGTTATGCCTGTAATGGCAGTGGCGATGAACTGCGATGATTTATGTTGCTGCCAACGATGGGGTTTGATTATTCATGATGGGTACTGTTGGTTTCAAATGAAGCAATGGTGATAATGAATATATCGAGAGACTCAAGTTTGAAAAGCCAATGATGGTTGCCAGTGATCAACGGAGATTACAGTGGTGGTTACTATTATTGGTAGCTCGAGAAGATAATGGAGAGCTCGAGACAGATGAGACAGAGAGATATGGAGTTTGGCAGCGATGGAGCTCGTGATGATAATTCAGGAGCAGTTGGAGCTGCAATTAATTTGGCAGTAGATAAGAAGTTGGAGAAGAAAAGGAAATTCTCGGAGGGTCCGGTATACGTGAGAAGATGGCCGGAAAATTTGAAACTCAGAAGAAATTTATTTTCACGGAGTAGTTAGTGTCCGAGGAATTATCGAATGAAAACTGAAAATCCCGAGACTTTAAAAACTCACGGTGACATGTATATCCGTGATTTTGACGGGAGAAACATAAAAATCCAGGGGAAATTATTTCTCACGGAGGGGTGTTTGTCCGCGGGAATTGGAGGAGTTCGCATCACAAGATGATAGTGTTTTGGGCTGGCTTTGCCAGTTTAACCGCAAGCCCACTTGGCTTTCTAGCCATTCTCTTTATGGGCAGTTTGATTCATGAGCCGTTTGGTGCCTTTTGGCGAGTTTTCGTAACTGCTACACACGGGATTTGACACGGGCGCTTCTACAATTTGGGCACCTATATAAGAGATTTCTATCATATCCTTATATCATATACTTTGGAAGAGAAGAACAAGAGCTAGGGCTTGGAGTTGCGATTGATAATCAAGATTCTAGGGTTTGCTTTACCTATTCTCTTTTATATTTTTCATGGGTTTTGAGAAATCCATGAGTAGCTAAACACTTCATATTGGTTAAGGATGTAGTCGGATATCATAAACATGCTACTAAATTAATATATTGGTTTTGTTATCTCAATTAAATTATTATTGTCTTGTTCTACGATTTATTATCGCATATGATTGTATGATTGTTTGTTTAGGAGCGCTATTAAATAACCATGAATGCATTTCTAAAGCTAGACTAGGGTTTTGAGATACGTAATTGTTGATGAACCTTGTCATAAGTAGCATATTGTGATTACCAATTGTATTCAAAACCTTTGTGTGATTGCAAGTAGAAGCTTGACCTATGTTAAATAGTTTACTCGTAGTATTTCTATTGCATGGATTAGTCTAATTCATAGAACTTAAAGCTCTTGGAGGATTAAACATGATAGCACGTTGCATTAGGTTGTTCACTGATTAGTATTCATATATTCATCGTTGTGGTATGTGATGACATAAGGAATTTACCAGAGTATGCTCTCGATGGGGTACTTTAGGACTCTTGATAATGAATGATTGAGTGACAACACCAGTTTTTAGTCGAAGTGCATGTATTATGATTGATGATGAACCCTTAACCAGTATTCTCAACTTATTGATTCTCTTTATTCATTCTTTGCTATTATTATTAGTTTAATTATTTTAGACCTAAATCAGAAATCCCCCTCAGGTTACTTAAGTTTTCAATTACGAAAAACACCCATATCTCCCCGTGGAATGAATCTGTTCTTATAACTATACTATTATTTATAATTGTGAAGTGAAAGAACTTAAATTATTTTTGCGTCGGTTGACAATCGACCAGACACCAACAACGATCTAAAGCCGGCTGATATCCTTGTACTCAATTGGGAAGATAGGAAAGACGTATGTTTAGACATTACCGGTGTTTCTCCCTTCACAAGTGCTAAAACACGCAATTTCACCCCTGGGCATGCTATCTCCGCTGCAGTTACACGTAAGTGCAACAAATACCTCGACAAGTGCACTATACATGGACACGGGTTCGGTGTTTTGGCTTTTTCTACTCTAGGCGAGTTAGGTGCAGACACAATTGCATTTCTGAAATGATTGAAGAACTGCTTTGTTAGCCACGATGCTAATCACAAGATAGGTGATTCTCTCTTTCATAGGCTATGAATTGTTATTCAAAAAGGTGTTGGCGCCCAGCTTGTTGCTCGGTTACCTTCTACCGCTTTGTAGTAAATAATACTCTTTATTTTCAATAAAAGCCTTGACTGGCATCCTTTTATAATAATAATAATAATAATACAAATGCACTAAATATTTAGACAAATGCACGTCTCATGGTTACAGTTTTGGTGTTTTAGCCTTTTCGACATTAGGCGAATTAGGACATGATTTTGTTGTTTTTCTTAACAGATTGAAGAACTGTGTAGACAATTATGACGCTAACTATAAGATAGGAAGTTCTCTCTTTCAACGAATTGGAATAGCCATCCAAAAAGGTGTTGGGGCGCAACTTGTTGCTCGGCTCCCAACCCTTCCAACCAGTTATGTGTAAATATTTCTCTTTTTCTTTTTTAATATAAGCCCCTGTGGCGCTCTTTCATACAATTTTATAGAATAATAATAATAATTCTGATATCCGAATTCGTTTTAATCATTTTCCAATAATAATAATAATTGGTGATTATTTTCGATATAATAATAATTGGGTTTTGTTTTAAGAGCAGGTTTTTCTTTGCGGGATGAAGCGCGGACTTATTAGTATTAGGTGTTATTTTTGTATGCATTTATTATCTTATATCTCGTTTTAATGGTCAAAATTCCTAAAATCCCAACTATAAAGTAGAGGCCAATCTTTGTATTGGACGGGTTAGGTGCCTCACACCTTCCTAACCCGTATCTTGATTTCCGGACTTTTTTCTCTGTATTGGACAAGTACTTATTTTGGGTCCCAACTCCTTAAGTTGGGTGGTGACTTTATATAATAATATTTCCATGTGTATTTTCCATGTTAGGTATTTCGAGATCTTAACGGATTTCGACGGTATCTACAAGTATTCGAACATGGTACGTGTACCATGAAAGTCAAAGTCCACGAACCGTTTTAGGGTTTTCGTTACTACTTTTTAGGTCGGTTTCCATAACCGACTAAGATACTTGGAGGCCAAGCATTGTAAACCTATATAAATAGGTATTAGGCCTTCCAAAGAATCATATATCTCATATCACAAGCTATGGTTTATTCTACATCAAAAACCTAGGGTTTATCCCTTTAGGGGGAAATCACCATTATTCATCTTCTTCATCTTTTTTGTAATATGAGTAGCTAAATCCTTTGTTAATTAAGGATGAATTCAATGTTTTAAGAGTGAAGCTTTATTATTAATACATATCTATTCATAGTTTTTTATCATCATCGTTTAGTTTTACCATATCTAGGGTTTATGAGTGATTCTTAGATTGATTTGGAGTGCATGCTAGGTTGATCTATTGATCGTTCTATTGCTAGTAGAAGTTAGGAGATAAGTAATCGTCGAATAACTCTCTACACAAGTAGAAATCGCGAGACCTTACAGAGGGATTCTGTGGAGCAATCATGTGTAAAAAAAACACCAGCAACTAAACCTTGAGCTAAGAGTTTAACTACTGGGATTAACCTAATTCACAAAGCTTAAAGCATTCGATTGGATTACACCTTGAGTGAGCTACTACTTGGTGGTTCGGTTGGATAGAATCTGATATTGGAGAGCTTTCGTATCCATGGTAAAAGGATTTTTGAGGATAACATTGAGCTAGCTGCTATTCTACGGTTGGTGATGAATGGTTCTAACGGAAGATAGTTAAGTATTCTAATCCTGTTAATGCTTGGTAACGACGAAGGATTCTTTGATCATCTCTTTTCTTCTTTATTGTCTTTTTTTTATATTATAACCAAACCCCCCTTTTGTTATTTACTTTATTTTGCTGATTCAAATAACCTATCAATTACACAGCTCTCTGTGGGAACGATCTCTTACTACAGCTATATTACTAGTTAATTAGCTGGAAATATCTTGATTAATTTGTTATGCTTACGACACGCATCAGGGTGCATGATGCATATTCTTATAGCAAATAAGTTTTTTCCAGGTTGCACATGGATGCATAATGCATATCCTTTTAGTAAATAGGTTTTGTCCAGGTTGCACTTGGGTGCATAATGCATATTCTTATGGGAAATAGTTTTTGGGCATGTTGCACCTGGGTACTTAATGCATTTTCTTATTGGAAATAAGTTTTGACCATGTTGTACCTGGGTGGATAAACTTAGATTTATCCACGAAATACACAAGATGCACCCGAGTGAATAATGCATATTCTTAAAGGAAATAGGTTTTGACCAGGTTGCACCTGGGTGCATAATGCATATTCTTATAGCAAATAGGTTCAGAGCAGGTTGCACCTGCATACATAATGCATTTCTTTTAGTAAATAGGAAAATTGCACCTGGGTGCATAATGCATATTTTTATAGGAAATAGCTTTTGGGAATATTGCACTTGGGTACTTAATGCATATTCTTATATGAAATCAGTTTTGACCATGTTGCACCCTGGGTACATAATGTACGCTTGGTTTCAAATAAATTTTTTTTTTACGAATTTTATACCAACAATGGGTCTTGTTTGGTAGATATTTTCAAGCCCATTACAAAAATATAAATTTTATTAAAATCCGACTTATATTTACGATCTTTCTCGCTATTAATTTTAAATTAGAGAGAGAAAAAAAGTAAACGAAGAAATAAAATTAAAAGTGAAGGGTAATCTTTTAGTGTGTGACTGATATTAGTTTCACAATTTTATAGGAAAAACTCCTTGTGATATAAATCAATAAAGATTTTAGTGCCACTGTATTGATCTTTTTTGTCTTTTTAGATCTGTTTTAATGTCTTTTGATTTAAATTGTTTTTTTTTTCAAAATCACAATTGTTGGTCTCCTATATTTACTTGATCTATTATTGTGGATTGTTTCACTTTTATTATGAATCACTAATCGTTTGATTTGTGGTGCTTTTCGTGTTAACAATAGAGATCCAGTGGTGCTTTGGGAGAAGTAGTGCAAGAAGTTCCTTTTCTCCAATTTAACAGTGGTGTTCAATCCTCCATTCTAAGTTATGGAAAATCCTAAAATCGCTGGAAGTTATGTTAATCTCATAGTATTGGTACTTGTGACTACTTTGTTATCACATATGATTCTCAATAAAGTGGTCTATAATACCATATTCAATTCTGTCTCATCTCAAATCCATCTTCATCATCAAAAGAAATACTCTTCATCACAGAATCACATCTGCAGAGTCCGTACCTTGAAGGGTAATTTTGGAAAATCCTCTAAATTTCAGGCGCAATTATGGGATTTTCAAAAACGCAAATTTAAATTTCCCAAATTACAACCCTACATTTCTCCTAAAAATCCTCTTCAGTGTATAAAACTGAGTAATCCATATAATCATAATTTAGGAAATTTCTTCCCCCATAATAAAAACCCTAAACCTAGTTCACTCCCCCAAAAGAAAAACCCAAATCCTCTTCAGCCCGAACTGCTATGTCTTAGAGCATGATGATTCAAACTGTGAAGAAATTGCTTTCAACCTGTGGATCTTTAGAATGCCGTAAGATGAGTTCCAAGCGTTATATGCTGCTAACGCTCACAAGGTGGGGGAGTTCCTTAAAAATAATGGTGGGCCTGTTAACATAGATGGGACGAGTGACTCTAAGTCAGATGGGCTTGAACTGAGAAGAACAAAGAGACATAGAGATCAATATTGCAAGGGAAGACAACCTCATTCTTCTCGACAATAATTATCGAAATCCTCTTTTTCTCCAAAACGATGAATAGAGCCAAGAAAACCTAGTTTATAGAAATGGTAGAGCAATTCCTGTTGAGAATCAACCCAACAACACCAGCGATGTAGATATGACAATGATGGACACAACTCCCTGCTACTGCTGCACATAGGAGCACTACAAATCAAGTTTATATTTCTCTCTTAAATCAATTCCTGCTTTTTACCCATTCTTCTAAAATTAATCTTTCTTGCGGTAGTTTACTTGATTGCAATTTTTGTTTTTTAAGTATTTGAATGTTGATTTACCTAATTTCATTTAATTCCTTGTCTTAGAAACAATCTTATCTGTCATTTGATTTTAACTATCTCCCAAATTATTTGGTCCTTCAATCTAAGAAAATTTCTCAAGTGAATTTGCATCATAGAATTTGGTTTATTAGGGCTTTCAATTCCCATAGTGTTGACTTAGGGTTTGTAGCTCAACAAGTTAATTGCTGCCTCTCAGATCTCATTGTGAATTACTCTATTTTTAAATTTTGGACAATCTCAATAGTCTTTCTGTTAGATAATTCTCCTAACCTTATAAACATGAAAATTCTTTCGTGGAATGTTCAAGGCTTTGGGAATAATAATACTAGGAATCACCTTAAAGATCAAATGATCCCGATTTGATTTTCCTATGTGAGACCAAAAACAAATTGAATAAAATGAAACAGTACATTGCTAGGTATGGTTATAAGAATGTTGTTTTCCTAGAACCAATAGGTCTCTCGGGCGGGCGGTCTTTGCCTTATGTGGAAGGATGGAATTGACATCCAAATATTTTACATGCAATTTAATATGATAAATTGTATTGTTACCTTGGATGTTAGAGTCTCTCCTTACTTATTAACTTGTTTGTATGGTGTTGTCAATCCTATTGATAGAGGTTATCAGGGGTCTCATCTGAATAGAGTCAGTCAAAATCATAAGAACTCTTGGGTCATTATAGGTGATTTAAATTTCATCATGTCCAATGATGAGAAAGAGGGAGGTGTCCCTCTAACTCAAAATCAACTGGATGAAAATAATGATCTTCTTCATTATGCTGGATTGCATAGTTTTGACTATATAGGTAATCCGTATACCTGGTCTAATAAAAGAGATAATGACAGTCTTATTCTAATGCTGCTACTAGTTTAAAAAGAGACTAATGACAGTCTTATCCTATTGATAGAGGTTAGACAGAGCTGCTGCTAGTTTAAGTTTTATTTCGGACTTCCCTAATGCTGGCCTCTATCATCTTTTTCCTTTAGGTAGTGATCACGGCCCAATAATTCTTGTTACTTCGAGGGGTGAAAACTATAATAAAAAACCATTCAGGGTCAATAGCTCATGGTTTATAGATAGCTTTTGTTTTGATGTTATAAAAAACAACGGGCATGTTAGTTATAATAGGTCTAGGGCTTTTAGGTTTAAAAAAAGTCTTCAAGGCACTTGTTGATACATAAAAATAATTGCCCCTTAGCAAGGCTAGGGAGCCCCTAAAGGGGAGGCAAACCCAACATGAAACACGGGGGATTTGGGGACTAAGGCTCAAGTCCACTAAAAGGTATCCATAAGATGGAAAGGATAAGGAGGGAATTAATAGAAAAGGAGAAGGTTGTATTTGAGAAGGAGTGTCATTAGTGGTAATTTAGGAGGTTTAAGACATGTGGCATGATATCATAAAAGGAAGGGCTTCTAGGAAAGCCTATAAAAGGAGGCACATGGTACAATGGAAGGGGGATCTCTCTCTCTTCTCTTGGGAATTGGGTATGGTGTAGTTAGGACAAGGCTTACGAAAATCACCCCACAACAGCACTAAACTAGCACTTAGAGAATGGAATTACTTGCATTTTGGCAATATTAGCACTCAAATTAATAAGATTAAAGCCCAAATTAGTGCTATCTCGATTTCTGGAAATCAAGATAGCAGTAATAGGCTTTAAGAATTGAATGTTAATCTTAGTCATTGGTACAATATAAAAGAAGATTTCTGGAAAAAGAGAGGGAAAGAGGATTCAATAAGGTTTGGAGAGATAAATACAACTTACTTCCACAACAAAGCTAAATTTAGGAAAATAAGAACTCAGATCGACTCTCTTCAAAATAGTTTAGGCATTTGGCTTAGTGATAGGTAAGACATAGCTAAGGATTTGCTTCAACATTTTTCGAATATGAGTAAGTCTTCTAAACCTGCTTCTCTTGACTTATACTTGAATGGTATTCATCTATGTGTTACTCATGAGGATAACTTAATGTTAACTGCTATTCCCACTCCTGAAGAGGTTAGAAATATTGTGTTTGACATGCAACCATGGACAACTCCAGGCCCTGACGGTTTCCCGCCAGGTTTATATCAAAAAATGTGGCTTACCGTTGGTTTTGATATTGTCAATATGGTCCAGGCTTTTTTCCGTTATAAGTTTTTACTTAAACAACTGAATCATAATTTCACTGCGCTTATTCCTGAAACTAATTTTCCAAAACGTCCAGTTGATTTTAGGCCAATCAGTCTTTGCAATGTAGCTTACAAAATTATTTCGAAACTGCTTGCCAGTAGACTAAAAACTTTTTTGGACAAAATCATCGCCCCTTCACAAACTGCTTTTATCAAAGGTAGATTAATTACGGACAATATTGTGATTGCGCATGAATTGATTCACTTTATGAAAAAATGTAATGCTAAGGATGGTAGTATGGATATTAAGCTTGACATGTCTAAGGCATTTGATAGCACAGAATGGCCTTTTTTGTTGCATGTTTTATCTTATCTTGATTTTTCTAACGAGTGGTGCAAGTTAATTGAGAAGTGTGTTACTACGGCGACATATTCTTTTAAACGGGTCTCTAGGTGATATTTATACTCCTCAAAGAGGTCTAAGATAGGGCGACCCCCTGTCTCCATACCTCTTCATTCTTTGTACAGACGCCTTGTCCAGGTCCCTTTATACTGCTAAAATGAATAACCAAATCCATGGAGTTAAGGTAACCACTTCTAGACTTCTATATCCCATTTATTCTTCGCCCAAGACTGTCTTATCTTCATTAAATCTAAACCTAGAGAAGATGGACAACTTGCTAGTATCATAGAACAATTTAGCAAATTTTCAGGCAAGATGTTAACTTCGAAAAATCGTCCTTAGCTTTTAGTCCTAAGGTACCAGGAAATATAAAAACTGAAATATCTAATATACTTCAAATTAGGAGAATGGCTCTTCAGGAAAAGTATTTAGGTGTTCCTTTATTACTTCAAACTAGCAAAATTGAATCCTTCAAACCTCTTTTAGACAAGTTTAAGGATAGATTAGCTATTTGGGAACCGAAATTTTTGAACTCTCCTAGAAGGACAGTTATGAATCAAAGTGTTTTAGAAGCTTTAGCTACTTATCATATGTCGGTTTTTCCCATGCCAAAATATTTGAAAGATAAAATGGATGCTATTTAACGAGATTTTTAGTGGGGTAAAAGGAAAATGAGGGTGTTTACTTAAAAGGTTGGAGTGATATTAATCTTCCAAAGGACTTAGGTGGGATGAATATCAAAAGAGTTGACATTTTCAATCAAGCTCTCCTTGCTAAACTAGCATGGAGAATGATAAATCAAACTTCAGATTCCTGGGTCCAAGTTCTTGAATCAAAATATTTTGCTAATGCTAACTCTATTCATGATATTGGTAGTAAACAAGGATCTTGGATTTGAAATGGGATCTGCCAGGGGCTTGAGATCAAAAGAAAACACTTTATTTGGGAAATTGGTAACGATAAGTCTATCTCTATTTGAAAAGATAATTGGATTCCAGGTAGAGATAGTCCTCCCTCTTCTCAATTTTATTCCACTAGTTACAATACAGTTAACCAGTTTATTGATCATGTCAACAAAACCTGGAAAACAGACATTTTAGAATGTCTTTTTGGTTTTGATATTGTTAGCATATTCTCAGCATTAGAATTCCCCTATTTTGAGAGGTTAAAATTATATGGAAGCATACCATAAATGGGGAGTTCAATGTCAAGAGTGCTTAGGCTAAGTCCTATGGTCTTCTAATCTAGCAGTTTATCTAGCAGTCCACGTCAGCTAGGGCAACCTCCTAAGTACCATGGGAGTGCTAATCTAGCAGCTAGATTAGCAGTCCACGTCAGCTGGGACCACTGCCCAACGCTTTAAATTTCAGCCGTCATATCAAATTTTGTGATTTTTGTGAACCGTGTGATTTTTGTGAGCGCTGAACGGTTCACCGCTAAGGTTACTTTTTCAGCGCTGAATGATTCAGCGTTTCAATCTCGCTGCTAGTTGAACTGCGAGCACTTGCTAGGAGAGAGAAGTAGTGTTAACTTTTAGACCACACTTTTTTTTTTGATTTGCAACACTTTTTGGCCAATCTTGCAGCTCAATCTAGCCCATAGGGGTTAGCCTTATATAGCTATTCTTGATGACCAGCTAGTGACTCAACCTTCCAAAAATTTGACCAGCGTAGATTGGAAAATCTTTTGGAAGACTAGTCTTCCCTGGGATCAAACATTTCCTGTGGAAATGTATCCATAGATGTTTGTCCACTAAGGACAGATTATCTAAATTCACTAAACACAAAAATAACTTATGTTCCTTTTGTGGTAACCATACTGAAACTGTTCAGCATCTTATAGTGGACTGTGTGGTGTCTAAACGAATTTGGGAGGTTGCTTTTCCCTCTAGTCCTACCATTCACACTATTTTTAATTTTCACAGCTTGCTCCTTGATTTCTTTAATACCTCAAATATTATATATGACTCTTCTTTATTGGAAAGTATGAGCTTTGTTGCTTGGCACATTTGGAAATCTTGGTACAATAAAATTTGCAGGTTAATGAAGATGCCCTGGCCAGACAGATTTCTAATCATGTAACTGACTGGCGTCTATCATTGCAGAGTGCTAACAATGCAAGAAATGTGATTGTCCAGTCACATACTAATCACTCTTGGAAACCCCCTACTCAATGTACTGTGAAAATAATTTTCGATGCTTCCTTTATTAATAATTTTTTACCATCTGGTATAGGTATAATTGCTAGAAACAACGCATGTACTTGCATTGAAGCCAAGGGGTGCACAAGGTTAACTGCTGATACGGAATAAGCCGAAGCTGCTGCTTTTCTAGAGTCAGCAGTTTGGGCAAAGGATAAAATGCTATCACAAATAATATTTGAAGTAGACTGTTTGACTGTTATAATGCGGTGAATGGAAATTTCTCTGCAATCAAGTGGACAAACTTAAATTTTATTACAGATGCTTTAGTACTTCCTAATGATTTTAGTTTTTGGTCATGTGTCTACTCTCATAGAGACACCAATAATGTAGCTGGTGAAATCAACAAGTTTGCTAGAAGTTACACTATAAGTTAAGAATGGGTTTAAACTCTTCCAGTATGGTTGAATAACTCTATTCAATTAGACATAAACAATTTGTAACTTCAGCTATTTATTTTACAAAATCTTTCCTATGAAAAAAATACATGTTTAGAGTGTCAAATCTATACTTGTTTTAGTTATAATTCTTGCATATTACTTTGTATTATGATTGTTTTCTAGTTTTTATCTTTTGTTAGGTGAATCATTCAAAAAGAGGTGGAAATACCTACAAAAGTGAAGTTTACAAGTGAAGAAGGGCCAAAGACCAATTGGAACTTATTCAAATCTAAGATTTCTTGTCATCATTTTGTAGAGGAAGAGAAGTCGAAGTCATTGGTGAAATAATGGAGTCATTCTGAGTTCGTATGAAGAAGTTATGAGCAAAACAAGAACATAGAAGACTTAAAGGGCAAAATGGTCATTTGGCAGGCTAGTGCTATTGGCACCCTCACTGTTCGTTAAGGGGCAATCATTCTGTTAAAGAACTGCTAAACATAGTTCATTCTTTTACTTGAGGGGGTGCCAAAATTCAAAAATTGCTAAAGGTAACTGGATTATTACTCAGGGCACTTCATCTTCCCTATCCCTTAACAGCAAACAGGCAATGGCAGTCGGAACTTAATGATCATGATGATCACGACGATGATGGATTTTGATCAGCAGTGATATTCGAATTTGAATACATCATTGGGTTCCTGAGGATGATATAAAGCTTGGGTAAAAGCCTGATTTCAAATTAGTGGGCTCGAGCAAGTTCAGGGTGCTGTTGGAAGAGAGGATGGGGTTATGATGGCGATTGGTGACTACAGTTGGAGCTCGAGAAGAAGCTAAAGAGTCTACAGCAAAGCTGTAGTTGCTTCTGCCATTATCGGCAGTCGCGATGATGAACTAGTGGTTGTTGCCGCTGCCATCATCGAGAGATAAAGAAGTTTGATGTGATGGAGTTGTCTGTGATCATTTGATTGATCGGGCTCGAGCTGCTGGATGCTTTGATGAAACAAGAAGGAAATAGGATGTTGTTCTTGGTGAAGAAGATCATGGTAATCGAGATGGCTAGATGAATATGGATCTCGCAAGTTCAGGGAAGGAGTGTCGTAGCTGTGGTTTGGCAGCAGCGGACAATGTCAGTGAGAAGAGTATCAAGCTTGGGTAATGGGATTCAAGTCAACAAGGCTCGAGTATTAGTTGTTACTGTTTTGATTAGAGATTAATCGTGATTAAGCTGGTTTTTGTTCTCGAGTTTGTTAAAGATACAGTAGAAACTCTATAAATTAATGTTGGTGGGACCGCTAGGATTTATTAATTAAGCGAGATATTAATTAACCGATAAATTAATAATTATTAATTATTAATTAATAATTAAGCGATATATAAATTAATAATTATAGATAAATTTAACTTCGATTAACAGATAACATAGGTTTAGACCATTCGGGTGAACAGTTAGACGGTGATATCACTCAAGATTTTCAAAATTTGATCGAAAAGTTGGGTGACGCAATTCAATGAATGTCAAGATGTCCTGAATATCTGGAAGAAAATGAAGTTACGCATTTGTTAACTGATGAAGAAATAATTGAGAGCGTTATGAGAACTGATAAAGATGGGAAAGAAGATGATAAAAGTTCTACAATAGATCCCCCTTCACGAAATGAGGTTGTTAAAGCAGCAATCACATTAAATAATTTCTAGTTTGGCTATGAGAAACAACAATAGAAATTCTTACGATGATAAGAAAAATTAGCGTTAAAATTCAATGTGAAATTGAATTTAACAAAAAACATAAGACAATTGATTCATTTATCAAGAAATCTTCATAAAACATTAGTGTAATGAAAGTATATATATATATATATATATATATATATATATATATATATATAGTGAATTATTAATTTATATTTCATGTGGGCTCTACATAGGTCATCGTAATGAAGCTGATTTTTGTGCTCGAGTTTGTTGGATATATATGATCAATGATTGCTTACTGGGACAGGGAAGTCGAAAACTCGAAAATGGCAGAGATGGTAATGAGCATGGATTTGATTGATGGCTCTAGACGAGCTGACGGAGGAAGTTGTGGTCCATATGATGATCGGTGAAGGAGTTAGTTTGCTGTGGTTTGAAGGGTGATGGCACAATAAAAAAGAAGTGAAGCACGTGATCGGAGGGAGAAACCGTGTGGTGTTTTCTGAGAAGAGAAACACGAGTCTGGTTAGATATTTGGTGTGCTGTGCAAAACGATGTTGACTGGATAATAAATAGTACATCAAGATGGATGAACCACCACTGTAAAAAGAAGCCACAGACGTTCATCCAGATTTCATCTAAAGACAGCCAATCTGAAGTCATGTGTACAGTCTACTAAAGTACCTCCGACACACCAAAACAGAAATACCTATTTTTTGATAAGTCAAACCAACTATGCTTCTCTATCTTATATAGATATTTTGGATCATCTAAGGTATTTGAAGGCTATAAATCGCCTAAAAAACCACCACCCAAAGGGAAAAGCCACTTCCTCTTTTATTCTTCTCTAACTGGAAGACAAAACAGAGAAAGCTTTTCTTTCTCTTTTATTCTTTTGTAAATACTTTTTAATTATGTCTAGCTAATTTATTATTGATTATAGATCATTTCAATGATGTTGGAGACAATAAAAGTTCAAGAGACCTCATGAATTGATTTTCTATGGATCCAACTTCTAAACTTCCTCTTATTGAAATTTAAATTTTTGAAAAGGAAAATGCAGTTTTCAGTTAATGTTGAAACAAGTGCAGCATGGGGAAAAATCACTAAATCAGTAGCTAATGTTGGCATCGCTGCGTTAGCTGGGATATTGTATATTATTGTTAAAAATGGATGTATCTACATTTTGTTCCAGCAGCATTCAAATAAAAGAAACTTCAAGTTCAAAATAGTTTTCCTTGAGGATGAAGTCCAATTCGATCGATAGGACACGAATAGTTTAACAACTATACTGAAAAAAAAGGTTGTAATGAAGCTCAACCAAATGTAACATACTTACATTTGCAAGAGTATAATTTGTTTCAGATGTATACAAAAACGAATCATTTAACTTCTTCCGTAAAGTACTGTAACATCTAAAAATTTCTTTTATACATGATATAGTTTTGAACCTAATCTATTGTTTGTAGTTTATTTAGCATCTCATCTATGATAAATTTCCTGGCGAATATAGGGAAACAAGCATATCTAAAGTGCATTTTTTAATATTACACGTAAACCCCGGTACGAAGCACGGGTTACTATCTAGTTATTGATTAGGGATGATTTCAAAATCCTGAATAATGAGATTTTAATTACTTCTATAAGTTTATTTCAAGTTGTTTTCTCTTTTCGATTGTCTATATTATTTTTAGTGTCTAAAATTACTATTAGGTTATTTAATCGGCCATTTAAATTAACCTAATAATATTTCTTCTACTAGTTTTGAGCTGTGTGATACGTCTTTACATAAGTTGTAAATCGCAAAAGCTGACAAAGGGATTAAGCAATTGTGTATATAGATGACACTAGTAAGCAGAACGAGCTTATGCGTCTGATGCTAGGATCAACCTCATTTAAAAAACGTAATGCATTCGACTGGGTTACACGTTGAGAGCTTATTCATGGTGGCTCATATAGATATAATCTGGTAGTCGAGCGCTTCTGTATCCAGTGACAACAGGAATTCTTGGGATATCAAAGATTATTGCTATTCTACGGTTGGTGACAATGAAAATTTAATTTTGGTTTTATTTTTATTATTGTAGCTGCAATCTATTTGTTATTTAAAAAAATATTAATCAAAAAAAAAAAATACATTTAGGTTGTTATTTGTTCAATAAGGCCATGAGGAAGAAAAATATAAAAAAAAAGTTTCAAGCAACAAGGAAATATAGGAAAAAGAGTTGCAAATTGTCGAAGTTCTACGAAGTTCAAGATTTTATCAACAGTTGAAGACGAAGACCAAGAAGATGAAGAAGACGAGCCGAAGACGTTTCTATTGGATGTTGTGAGAGTGGTGTTATCATTACTGCCGATCGGATGTGAAGGTGAGTGAGTACTCCCATCCTTGCAATAATGGTTGATTTCCTTTCTTAGAGATCATCAGAAAAATATTTTTTATTTCCCACGATCTTGTGGGGTCTTCAAAAATAATTCGAAAGGAATCCTTCCTACCATTCAACATGTGCAGGATTTCTCTCTTCATTCCCGCCTGTGCACATGTGTGAGACTAGAAAAACGGTCTTTTGATTGCAATTATCATAAAACCCTATCGGTGAGGAAGAAGTCGAAACATTCAATGAAACTCGAACATGCATTCTTTCAATATAGCATACTTTGGTCCCACTTTCTTCGATTAATCACATTTTACATGTTAATTTTCTCTCGTACTTCTGACTTTTTGACAATAGGTTGAGAACCCTTATGTCTTCCTAGATCTTTGGATGCTTGGTAAGCTTTGAATTTGGAGTAGGTTTTGTGGGTATACCTCTCGTAAGCCCTCACGAGACTATAAATCGTCCATTAGGGACACCTAGGGGTTTAAAGGCTTGTTGCACATGCTAAGTGTAACCGTGTCCTCAACGAAAGGGAGTTGTTGTTTAGGTTAGTTTGCTCGAGGACTAGCAAAAGCCAAGTGTGGGGGGAATTTGATAAGTGCTTTATTTAAATGTTTAGAGTGTCAAATCCATACTTGTTTTAGCTATAATTCTTGCATATTACCTTGTATTATGATTGTTTTCTAGTTTTTATTTCTTGTTAGGTGAATCATCCAAAAAGAAGTTGAAATAGCTACAAAAGTGAAGTTTACAAGTGAAGAAGGGCAAAAGACCAATTGGAACTTGCTCAAATCTAAGATTTCTTATCATCATTTCGTTGAGGATGAGAATTCGAAGTCATTGGCGAAAGAACGGAGTCATTCTGAGTTCGTATGAAGAAGTTATGAGCAAAACAAGAACTTAGAAGACTTAAAGGGGAAAATGGTCATTTGGCAGGCTAGTGCTATTGGCACACCACTGTTCGTTAAGGGGCAGTCATTCTATTAAGGAACTGCAAAACACAGACCAGTCTTTTACTTGAGGGGGCAGCCAAAATTCAAAAATTGCTAAATTCACCTGGATTATTACTCAGGGCACTTTATCTTCCCTATTCCCAAACAGCAAACAATCAATGGCGGTCGGAACTTGATGATCATGATGATCACGACGGTGATGGATTTTGATCAACAGTGATATTCGAATTTGAATAATCGCTGGGTTCTTGAGGATGATATAAATCTTGGGTAAAAGGCTGATTTCAAATCAGTGGGATCGAGCAAGTTCAGGGAGCTGTTGGCGGAGACGATGGGGTTATGATGGTGATTGGTGACTAAAGTTGAAGCTCAAGAAGAAGCTAAGGAGTCTACATCGAAGCTGTATTTGCTGCTGCCATTATCGGAAGTTGCGATGATGAACTAGTGGTTGTTGTTGTTGCCATTATTGGCAGTCGCGATGATGAACTGGTGGTGGTTGTTGCTGCCATCATCGAGAGATGAAGAAGTTTGATGAGATGGAGTTGTCTGTGATCATTTGATTGATCGGGATCGAGATGATGGATGCTTTGATAAAACAAGAAGGAAACAGGATGTTATTGTTCTTGATGAAAAAGCTCATGGTAATCGAGATGCCTAGATGAATATGGAGCTCGCAAGTTCAGGAAATGAGTGTCGTAGCTGTGGTTTGGCACAGGGACGGACCCAAGAATTTGTGTTGGGTAGGGCTATATTTTCAAGGTTGTGTTAGCGGCCGAAGGCTGTAATTTTTTTTTTTAGCTTGTCTGTGAAGAGAGTTCGGTTGTATATTCATAATGAAGTCCTTATAATGAAGTCCATAAACGAACATCAATAGAATTTTCAGACAAATTCTAAGTAAATATGAATCAAATCAATACATTTCTAATATTGTAGTGGCAGAGGCAAACTAAGAAAACTAAAATTTTAGTTAATTCTGGTGTTAATTAGCCAGTGATCTTGATAACCAGTGGGCTAATATCATTAAGCTGTTGGACTAAGTTCAAAAATAACCCAAATAAGTACCCTAAAAATATTTCCATTAAAAATAAGGGATGGGCTATAGCGTCACTTAGCCCCTTGCTAGGCCCGTCCCTGGTTTGGCAGCAGCAGACAATGGCAGTGAGAAGAGTATCGAGCTTGGTAATGGGATTCAAGGCTCGAGTATTAGTTGCTACTGTTTTGATCAGAGATTGATCGTGATGAAGCTGGTTTTTGTGCTCGAGTTTGTTGGAGATATATGAGCAATGATTGCTCGCTGGGACAGGGAATTCGAAAACTCGAGAATGGCAGAGATGGTAATGAGCATGGATTTTTTGATTGATGGCTCTAGACGAGACGACGGTGGAAGCTGTGGTCCATATGATGATCGGTGAAGGAGTTAGTATGTTATGGTTCGAAGTTCAAACTCGAAGGGTGATGGCCCAGGAAAAAAGAAGTGGAGCACGTGATCGGAGAGAGAAACTGTGTGGTGGGCTAGTTTTCTGAGAAGAGAAACACGCGCCTGGTTAGATATTTGGCGTCTTGTGCCAAAATATGTTGACTAGATATTAAACAGTACATCAAAATGGATGAACCACCACTGCAAAAAGACGCCACATCCGTTTATCCAGATTTCATCTAAAGACAACCAATCTGAAGTCATGTGTACAATCTACTAAAGTACCTCCGACACACCAAATCAGAAACACCTATTTTTGGATAAGTCAAACCGACTTTGCTTCTTTATTTTTTGCAGGTATTTTGGATCAGCTAGGGCATCTGAAGGCTATAAATAGCACCCAACACCCAGTGGAAAAAACTACTTCTTGTTGAAGTAATAATAGTGGTGGATTTCCACCCCACACTTATATCACTATCGTTATAACTACTTCATGTAACTCTATATTAAAGGATGCATGGTGCATGTACTAATTCCTTTCTAACGCTACATTAAACACATACTCTATTGTACGCATATAAATAGAGATCTTCCACAATGTATTTAACACACATATCCATCAATAAAGAGCTTCCTTTATTCTTCTCTCTATTTATCCTTGTATTAACTTTAGTTTATCTACAATACGTTATCAGCACGAATTGCTCGGTTGAGTATAATATCTTTAAGTTCAATCAAGTGTATGCTAAGGGGATAATATGTGTATTTGACAGAGAGACGGTCTACAAGCATAGATATGCAATGATACATGGAATGATTTATTTATACTTTGTCTTTTTAATTTTGCTAAAGATGTATATAGCTTCTTACATACATATCTCATATGGTCTATTGTCTATGTTGTGATTAGGAATTTACAACTACGTACACCAGTAGTTAATCTGATACACGGATTAATACACACCAAGTAATGGGGACAAGTCATTACATTCGGTAATAAAGTTATCCATTTTCTTTTGTTTTGATCTAATTAAGTTGAAACAATTAATCAAGTAAGATCTATATCTCCACGCTTTGTATTTGATCACGGTAACAATACTAAAAGCAGTGTTTGTTTGAGAGATAATTAGACTTAAAATTAAGAATAGTGGAATGATGAAATTTTCTATTTTGAGGTTAACGGTGTGTTTTGGGCTTATGTTGATAGTTTCAAGTTTATTTCAATGAGCCTGAAAACTTCATATATAATGGGCCATATATGCCCATGCCCCTGTTAACGCGGATTTTTGACCAATGAGTCAACCCTGTTGACCATTAAGAAATTTGGTATAGGTATTATTTTGTTCTCTATATGATATTGGCTCTTGTCAAAATGATGGATTGTATTCAATTGGTTGAACCAACTCGACTCGAATACAAAATTATTTGGGCTCAGAAGTACTTGAGCACCATTATTGTCAATTTGATGTGGAAACCATTTCGTTATGGAAAATGAATATATCCCACATAAAACCTTCTACCAATGATGGTCTACCGTCTAAAAGGTAAAGTCATATGCCCCTATGTTTCTAAGGAAACACGTTGCCCTCAATTTACATTGAGCAACAAAAATCTTTGTTGAAAACAACTAAAGAGCTACGTAATGCTTTGAAGGAAATTTTTCAGGAAATTCACTCCCCAAACATGAAGTTCAGTGGATTAATCCACTTAGTAGACTATTGAATTAGAATCAGTAGCTTCAACAAAGTTATGTTGCAATTAGAGTACATGCATCTCAAGTTTTGTGTAAGCACTCACAAAAGGTGATATATTATAAGTCATATTTTTTTCCACTTTTCTACGTCATCCATGATACCAACGAACCAGTATATGTTGAAGTATGAAAATAAAAGATTCATTATAAATTGTTCAACCTAAAGTAAGTGGTTGACATGCAAAGTGAGATTCTCTTGACCCGTTGAGATGAAGAAATTTCTCAAATTAAGCTAATTTTAGAAAAATTGAAAATCGAAAGAACCCCGAAGTAATAAGGGCCAAGCGTACTGACTCATGTGAAGCATGTGAAAAGGGACATATATATATTCTCAGACAAAGATGTATTTTTGTACCTGGTAGTAATGACACCTAAGTACAGGTATCAACCGAACATGGGATCAAGCTAAGATGTAATTCTAGCTCGCATCAAAATAACATAGTTGGAAATGAATCTTGTTACTGGTATTGGTACAAGCAATGTAATGTAGGTACCATAGTAGCAATCGATTTCCATGGGAAGATCATACTTTAAACGTCAACTTTACTTGCAAGAAGAACTTTGCTTAGCCAATTGATTTCAGTTGAACTATACTCATTTTCAGCAATTATGAAAAGTATATCATTATCACGAGACGAAAAAAATTATCTAAAGCACTTGAGATATATCTGGATGAAAAGTATATCATCCCCTCTAAACCGTAGCATACACTCTAAAGTAATTGAGTGATCCCCACTTTTGTTACGAAATAAGTCCACACCACTTATTAAATCTCTCAAGACTCGATGTCTAACTGATAATGGTTTCCCTCCCACTAACTTAAGGAATATACACTAGTTATTTAACTAATTCCTTATAATATAGTGTGATTACGATGATTGGATTATCGAGCGAAGTACTGCTCAAACTTTGTTTCTAAGATGGGACACAGACTAAAAGTCACAATAGCTCTGTATGTACCTAAAGCTATCTACACCTTGTTAAATTCCAAAGACATCCATGCAAATGAGAATGCAATTGATTGCATCTTTTATTGTCTTTAATGAATGTGGAAGAAAGCATATTCTTAGAGAAATTTATGAGTCAATTTGGTGAAATGTAAATCACTAGTATTTGGTTTATTGAATCCATATTGACCCCGACTATGAAATGTTGGGTATTGACTCATACAGACTTTGGCATAACCATAAAGACACTTTGGTTATGACATGATGATCGTTTTGAAATGACTCATACGTACATCACTTTATTTGAGTGAACGAGACAACGGGAAAAAGATTGACAGAATGCGAAGTGACGACATATCTCTTAATAAGTGTTTTCTAAAGTACTAGATGCACAACCCCCCTTCTCACTATGCTTTCAAGTAAGAAAGCATATCACTCAAAATAGGATCAATACAGAGCATCCTATACCTCATGGTCTCGCAAAGGGTATCATCAAAAGTTACAGATGATGTCTAAGGAATATGTTATGCATACCAACCTACCTTTTACTGCTTTGGGGATATGCAATATTACATGCATCTTTACATAATTCGTTTTAGAACCCAATATTAGTGAACCTTTTCTGTGTACCAGTTGGTAACTGGATTTAAGCCTTACATTCGTGTTCTTACGCATTTTTGGTTGTACTATATATGTGCCATTAAGACTCCACATCGTACTATGACGGGTCTTCAAAACTGTTAAGTAGTTATGTTGGAAATGAGTTACCAACAATTATCCGCATTTTAAACCTTTTGGCAGGAGATCTCTTACCGCTAGATTTGCGGGTTATCACTTTAATGAGACAGTCTTCCCGTCGTTAGGGGGAGATAAAAAAAAAGTATTTTCTAAGGGAACGATAGGAATTGTCGTGGTGTTTTCTCATTATGTCTCATATTTATTCATGTACTCCAAAAATGTAAATGTGAAGTGACAAAGAATAATCGATTTTCAGAATGTACATTGATGTCGCTAAAGTGATGAGATCACACATACCGGCTGCAAACCTACCTGCAAGGTTATGAATCCTCAATAAGGGATATACACCATAGACTAAGGTGTTGCAACTACACTTAGTGGAAGTGTGGTTGAGGCCGTGGCTCCATAAAGGAAATTGGAGAGACCACTTAGTTCGATCAATCCTCATCTAGAAAGGAAGTAGGTGAGTAAGGCACAACTTATTTATATCATCATAAATCTTATCATAAGATTGTCTCTGAATATGTCCATGACTCAAACTGGAGGACGCTCCGAAGTTTTAAATGATTCTAGAGAACAATGAAATCCTGACGGATTATGAGAATACACATGAGTCAATGGAAGGATCATGCGTGCATATTGATGATTAATTTTATTTACACTTGCTTAAGGAAATAAAGCAAGATGAGATCGAACCAAGCTCCTTGTTGCTTAAGGGAATAGAGCAAGAATAGATTAAGTATATGATTACGTTCATTATACCATTCCAATGATGTTGCGTTGGCGATGAGCTATATCTAGCTAACAAGTTCCCTGAGGATGTAAAATTTAATCGAGTACATTATTATACTAAGTACAATGTGTCTATTGTACTTAGATATAGGAATTTTATCTCCCAACACATATTCGTCATCTTCCTTTAGACGAAATGGTCACTTACTGACATTTGAACCTTGACTAATCATGGGAGTGCTATCAGGATGCATGTCTTTGTTAAATTGCCTGACAACTTTAGACATATGCAAACTGGTGGAATAATATACCACAATCTCAGTATTCGGTCGAGCTTTCCCCAGATTTTTCATCTCAAATTCGGATTTAAAATAGATTTTAAGGTCTCCTATTACATCAAGAGTACCATCATGTCTGTACCATCGACATAGATAGCTACAATTTCAAATCATGAACTTTCTTGTGAATACGCAAGTAAAAATAACTTACTTGTCTACCCCCTCCAAATCAAATAGCCACTTAGACAGGTATACCACATCCGCCTGATTGCTTCAATCTATAAGTGAGCGTTCTATCTAACTCTAAACGCACTCCTTGGTTTAAAGTCACTTGATTTGGGCAACAAAAGGCTGTCAGGTACTTTTGTAAATATCTGTTATCTCTTGATTCTTTCAGAGATACGTAACAACCACATACGTATGCTGCATTTTAAGTCCTTTTGAAATTACCAAGCTAACTAAGTAGCGGAATGCTATAACGTTCATTATAAGAGAACAATTCTATGGCTTTGTGAGAAACCTCGCGCCACAAGGCGATCCTTTATACTTTAAGGATGCTTTCTTCTCATTATGCTTTGTGACGAATTAATCATGTATGTCCAATAGGCTTTAGACTTGGTTGGTTAGCACTACCACACCAAATACCTGTATATTTGTCAAAGAACCAAGTTCTACCTGGATTGTATAGGCCAATATGCTCTTTGTTGACATTAAGCAACAAGGAGCTTGGTTCGATCTCATCTTGCTCTATTTCCTTAAGCAAGTGTAAATAAAATAAATATCAATTTGCTCGCATGATCTTTCAATTGACTCGTGCGCATTCTCATTATCCACTTGGGATGTCATTGTTCTCTGGAATCATTAAACTTCGTAGCGTCCTCCAGTTTGATTCATGGACATATTCAGAGACAATCTTATGAGATGATTTCTGATGATATAAATAAGTTGTACCTTACTCACCTGCTTCCTTTCGAGGTGAGGATTGATCGAACCAAGTGGTCTCTCCAACTTCCTTTATGGAGCCACGACCTCAACCACACTTTCACTAAGTGTAGTTGCAACACCTTAGTTTATGGTGTATATCCCTTATTGAGGATTCGTAACCTTGCAGGTAGGTTTGCAGCTGGTATGTGTGATCTCATCACTTTAGTGACATCAGTGTACATTCTTAAAATCGATTATTCTTTGTCACCTCACATTTACATTTGTGGAGTACAAGAATCAATATGAGACTCAGTGGGAACACACCACGACAATTCATGTCGTTCACTTAGAAAATACTTTTTATTATCTCCCCCTCACGACGAGAAGACTGTCTAATTAAAGTGATGCCTACATCCACGGATGGAATCCCGAATGGAGAGATATTGTATTGATATGAGGATTACAATAATGTTGTATGGTTAGCTAACCTAGAATTCCATGTCTTCTTAGGGTTTAGAATACATGTATTTATATAGCTTATGTATACCATAATTCTGATATAAACTTGATATGCAAGCAACTTGGACAACAAGACTTCTGAAAATTTCTAGAATCTTCTATGCGGGCTTGATTAGCGGGATTTCCGTCAATTCCAATGGGCACAACAACAGTCGGCACCAATCATGGCAAATGGACCACCAACAACACGTCAACAACGACCAAGTACTACACCAACGACTATCTACATAGGATGGAAGGCACCGGCAATACACTGGATAAAAATAAACACCGATGGAGCTTCAAAAGGCAACCCAGGACCGGCGGGAGAGGGAATCATATGCAGAGACAATGACGGAAATGTACTAAGAGCTATGGCGGCACCTTTAGGTATAACCACTTCAATGCTAGCGGAAACATGGGGATTACTCATAGCGGTTAGAACGGCGACTCAGCACCAATGGCCACAGATTTAGTTTGAAGTAGACTCTCAAGCACTCGTGACTCTACTACAATCGCATCAACCAAAACCATGGTACCTTACCCAACCGATACAAGAAATCCAACAACTTCTATCTGGTATCCCGGACTACAAATCACACACACTCTAAGGGAGGCGAATCAAGTTGAGGATGAATTTACAAATAGAGTGGTCAAGGATCAACTACAACACACAACATCTACGACAACAACTAGCTGGGAACACACTTGTCCATCTTTTATCCAACAGATTGTATTCAACTACAAAAGGGGAGTTAGCTTTCCGAGAATTGTAACCAACACTTAAGTTTAAATAAAAACTACCTCCGTCCCACTATTAGTTGACCTAGTAGTATAATTTAGAAATGATTTATCTCTCAAATTATACCATGGATATTCGTAACTTTTATATCATTGAAAAGCATTTTAAAACACCTACGTAACGAATATAATCATGAGTATCAAATCAAATGATATAAAATCAATTGTTAATGAGATAAAACCTAAAAACAGATTGGTCAAACTAATAGTGGGACGGAGGGAGTATAAATAATCGGTTACCATAAAAAGAAAAGAAAAAGGGGTAATGAACAGTACAGGTGGCATTCAAATGTAAATGCAATGTAATTTCCTAAAAAGACGTGGTGCGACAAGTTTCTTAGTTTTTAGGTCTCTTCTCTGACTGAGCGAAACGCGAGAGAGATGATACTGCTGCAGTCGGCATCGAGATTTCTGCTCCAGGTTTTGTTGAACAGAGTAGAGAAGTGAGTTATGTAATTCATTTCCCTGTTTTTAGTATTTCTTTCGTACGATTTTGTCCTTAAATTTCTAACTCACAGCAATTTTCCTTCATTCTTCCCTAAATTTCTATTTTTTCAGGGGAATCTGATTCAGTTAAGTTGTTAATCTTTCAATTGAAATTCTTTCTGGAGTTAGATATATTGATGACATGATTATGTAATTATCTGAAATAAGGAATCCGATGAAGAAAAGAAAAGAAACATTTTATAAAGAATAATTATATGCCTACCAGCATCGGAAGCTGGAATTCCATTGGCAAAAATAGCTAGGACGTACTGATGAATGACGTCTTCTAAGCTCTTGTGTCCAGTCCGTTAGAAAACTAATCTCTAATCTTCACCATGACATGACATGACACGATGGATAGAATATTAATAGTTAGAAGTTTGTGATTGACGATTTTATTAGATGGTTTAGGAATCTGAAATAAGATATTGAAGCTTGCTTTAGATGCTTCTTCCTACAGCTCCAGCAAGGGAAACTTACCTGAGCAACATATAATCAGGTTGTAACATACTGTGCTAACTGCATCTTAGTTAGATTGATTGGCAAGAGAAAGAGTAAAAAGGAGTGCTATTTCACATGCTTTTACCTAGAGACTTGTCTTTCACTTTGGTCTCTGATACCATAACAGTGCCTTTATCTTCTATTTGTTCTTGAAGTCTTCCGTGTCTTTAATTTAAAAGTAAGATTAGTACACACTTAGAAAAAACACACGCTTGTGCCAGATTACTTTTCTATATGGCGTAGCATCTGTGTGCGAGTTAAGCTTATGTAAGTTTTCATCAAGATTTATTCTTATATTTTACAGATAATTAACCTGTCCTAGAGTTGTTTTTGTTCTTATGTTTCCTTTGCCTGTTGTAAATCTTTCAAGATAGCCTGAAAGCCTGTAATTCGCGGAAGAACAGAAGACTTGATTGGATATATAGTGATCAGGGTACTCATGCAGCTTTTTATGTGTTCATTTGTCATTGTGCATTGCCATCATATGGAAATTGAACTAGAGTTAAACATGTACTTGTATACCAAATTCAATAGATTAACCTAGTTGGAGAGTGGGATGTTAACTCTCCTGTTCGTGTTTTACATGATGTGATATCTTCTTTTTGTTATGTCAAAAACCTTATGCGTGTAGCACTAACCACTGATGTAATATCCTGATTTAATAGGCTGATTTGTTACTATTCTCAACTATCTTCATGTGCTATTACTTTTGCATGTTATTTTGCAGTCTTGACAAAGGAGTTGAATTGGACTGCCAGTCTGTTGAGTTTGACGATGTTCGCTATCATATTCAGGTCATTGTTTGCATCTATTATATTGTGAAGTAAGAAGGAGAAATATAGTTGTAGATATGTATTGCATCCACCTTTTGAAATTTCCTTAGTGAAACTTGTGTAAGTTGCACAAACAACTAGGAGTACAATTTTCTCTTGACAAATAAGCGCGTTCAGTTGTATATTGTAATTCCAAGTTTTTTCTGATTTTCATACCTATTAGGATGATGAAAATTGGCAAGTTACGGCAAGCTTCAGTTTTTTCAATATTTTTCATGCATTTTTGGGTAATATAATGTAATTGAATGTGTACATCCTTCAAAATATTTTTCGTTTTTTTGATTTAAACCTTCACAAAAATTCGCGAGTTGCAGCGAAAGAATGTCTTTCATACGAAAACAGGTATATCTTATGCTGATACCCCATGAAATTTGAAACACTCACAAGGAAATCTTACACTACAAGTTCAACAGATTTTTGATTAGTATTGCAGATTGTGAGTTCGCCTAGGGCCTCTCGGAGCTTAGAGACACCTCTGCATTGAACTATGCATATTTGGCCATACCCTCTCGGACTTAAAGCATCTTTGACCATGGACGTGTTACATGTGTTGTGTATAGCTAAAATTTTAGATCACCTCAGTCTTTTGAACATTTTTTTCCCCATCCTATCTCCACTAAGAGAGAGTATAGCGGATAATGAGTTTCTTTACATAAACATCTGAAACAAGAACATACTTGCTTCTCTTTCTAACTTTGCATAGCTTTATCCTATTTTGCTTTTAATTTTTATAGTAGGTTGCTTGAGGTGTCCGGAAGAATGAGGATTCAGGTTTCACTTAATATTGACTTTGCTCTGCAGGTGTCTTTGAGGTATCCTCAATTCATAGTACTATCGATGTCACTACCTACTCCTCCCCCAGAAACTATATTTGTGGATGGACTTCCTTTCGGAGCCATTGAAGCTATCAAGGCGGCATATGGCGCGCTTGTACAAATTCTCGATCCTCCAAAAGATGGCTATAATCTTACGATGAGATTAGATTTGGTACAACTTCCACAAGATGAAGGTTCAAGAGTTTTCTTTTCAAGGTTATCATTAGTTTTCTATGGCTTAGAAGAAATGTGGTTCTACTGTTTTCTTTCCAAGGTTATTAGGCAATCGATAGACTTGAAATATTTTGATCCATCTCCATTTTAAAAAAATAAAACAAAAATAAATAAAATAGACCGGAGGTTTCAAGGAGTCCTCAGTCAGGCCATTTTATAGCTAGTGTATTACGAACCCAGGAAGTTTACCTTCTTCTGTGCACATTTTGTATTTCTTAACTTACAAGGAGTCTCATTCTTGGCTTTTACCCAGCATACATGCTTTAAGGTGCGTGTGAGAAACAAGAAATTAAATTGCACCTTGATCATGGCCCATTTATGGAACAAGGCTTTCTTTAGGGGCAACATAAAACAGTGTAGAAGATGCTACTACTATAAGTCTAGCAAAGCTTAGTGTACTAGCACTTGCCTTATATCTCTTAATAAAAGGTTGCGTGTAACAGGCACGAGTACTCTTTGGTAAAATATCAAAATCATTGTTTTTCTGCTTATTGACGAATATATAATATTAAATAAATGTTGTTTTCTTCCCTCTCTTTAATATCTTAATTTTTCTTATTCAAATACTTGTCACTTCGGTTTTGTTCAGAGCTTCAATATGATCTCTTAGAAAAGGTTGCATCCGTGAGGGAAGTAGTGTTAGGGGCTCCATTAAGAGTTGTACTAAAACATCTTGCTTCAAAGAGAGTTCCTCCAGATTTGGATAGACTTATTGCTCTTGTGCATCGGCCTAGGGAGTCATTCTTCCTTGCTCCTGAGGTTAGTCTGTTATTTTTTGATATACTTACAGATTAAATCTATCTTTGACAGTTAAGCCTGAGAGGTGTTCCATGTTCTTGTTGTCAGCTATCAATAATATGTGATACTGATTGTGCATACTTGTACTTTATACCGCATTTAGTTATTATTGACTAATGCTTATATCTCCTACTGTGGGAGTCTGTATCTCTGAGATTTTGTTTTTTTTGTTTTTTTTTGCATTTTCATGAATATTGCAGATTTTATGTTAAAACAAAATCATGAAACCAATACATTCCAATAACTCTCGTGCTTCATGTTAACGTTTGTTTATTTAGTGCCAACATATAGAAGGGTATCTATATCTGTACAGGACAGATCATGCAGCCCATAGGAAGTTATGAATTAGTAGGAAACGAACTAGGATCAGCATTTAGGCTGGTCAACTAGTAGTATTTGGTTAGTTCCTTCTAATAATTTCTGTTTATCTAATACTCTGTTTTCAAATTAAAGTTTGGTCAGGAATTGGAGAGGTGTGTGAATAGTTTAGAGATATTACCAGTTACTAGAGAGGGGTATTTTTAGCTTGACGTTAGTTTAGTACTGGAGCTACAGATTCCTTATCTATCTCTTTTGCATTCTCATTTATTCTCTTTGCCTAGATATCGTATCCCCCCCACCCTCCCCCCTGAATGAGTCCTTATACGAAGGGATGAAATCATCCGGAAGGGGGTCTGGAATCAGCGTTTAGGGCGGTCAGTTAGTAGTATTTGATTAGTTCATTCTTTCTGTTTACTCAAGTTGTAGAATAGGGTTTGTTTAGAAATGGGAGAAATGAGGTGCCAAAGTGAGAGGGGTGGGACTAGTGTGTAGACATTATCAGAGAGGGGTGCTTTTGCCTTCCTGAATAAGTCCTATATTTAGTGTTTAATTGGACCAGATTTAGTCCTTGGTGAAGAGCATATTAGCTCTATGTGAATGGTGGGAATTGTTGTCGCCTGGTCTGCTACCGTAAGGAGTCTGACGAAGCTACAGGTGGTGCCATTACCTTTCTTGATCACTTGGGCTGTTGTGGGGATTTGCTCATAATGTTGAATGGGTGCTAAACTCTATTTATATGTTTACCATTTTAAGTTTCTCTGTTACGCTGCTTTTTAAGTATAGTCAGATGTTCCTTACCCAGAGCTCTACATATGCATAAAATCAAATATATGCAACTGGACTAGATTCTTTCTTATTATTCAAATACAAGATTGTGCCAGCTAAATCTTCACAGAGCATGTATGATCTAGTTCTTCTTCTGGCAGGCAGACAAGGTAACTGTGGTGTATCCAATGAGATTCAACGATTCAATCGATACTGTTCTGGCAATTTCATTCTTGGAGGTAAGTGATTTCTGTTCCTTGCATTTTCTTATTGATTTGCTTTGCTTCTTGGGAACACCTTTTTCTTCTCTCTTTTTATCTTTTCATTGCTGGTGTCAATTTTGACGGAAATTTTATCAACATAGCATACCAGTCTATCACATTGAAAGTTGACGAGAAACATAGGGCGAGTGCCTTCTCGGTTCTTCTGCAAGTACCCTAGGAGTAGTTATGAACTAAATTGGTTTTGATATTTGTGAAACTACGAAAAGGTTATCTTCGTAGTGTTATTTTGTGTTCTAAAAAAAAAACGGTTAAGTAGACTATGCTTTTATTCAGGAATTTGTAGAGGCAAGGCGCACTGCTGGACTTAACAACGCCCCTCCATGTTTTTGGTCTCCCTCTCCTCCTCAAGTGTTAGAAGAAGCTCCTACAGAAGCCTTATCTGCAAATTCTGGCTTTGTTACATTTGGTACAATCACAAAACAACATAATAGTTTTTCTTGTTTTCCTGAAAATTCTTATGTATGAAGATTAACTTTCATCCTGTAGTTATTTACCCTCGCCATGTGGAAGGTCGGAAGCTGGACAGAACTGTTTGGAGCTTGTTAACCTTCCATGCATATGTTAGTTATCATGTGAAGGTGAGTAAACTGAACATCCAAACTTTCATCCGTATTTAATTACCATTATATCCCTTCAGACTTCGGCCTAATTTCTGCTTGAATTAGTAGTCTCCGTTCTTATTTATTTTCTGAAGTTTCTGTCTCAATAAAGTTTTCTTAGTAGAAAGTTATGGGCCTAATATACAGAAGTCCAGGCAAAGAAAAGTAAAGATGGATCACAGCTACATGCTCGGAAGACACTCACATTCCTGTGACTGCTCCTCGAACTAGACCTCTCCAGCATAACTCTGTCTATGTGACAAGTTCTGCTTTTTTTGTTTCCACTTGACATTTTCTGTGTTGGAGACCATATGTGCTTACTACTCGTTGCTGACATCAGTTTTGTGCACATCATTGAGTATTTTGGTTGCTCCTTTATGAATACAGTGCTCAGAAGGATTCATGCATACGAGAATGCGACGGCGTGTTGAGTCACTGATTCAGGTACCTTTTCCTTCCTTGTTAGCTGTTTGCCTTGCTTGCTAGTAATATTTGATGAAAACACCTGCTTATGAGTTGCTTTCTCACATACTCGATGATTTAATTGAAGCAATTTTGTGTGATATAGCTGTGACCAAGCATGATATGATCTTTTTCTCTTGGCTTTTGGTAGTTTGGTAAGCTACCTGGCATATTCTTTTTGCTGTGTGTTTTCTATTTGGTGATTGTAATATTTTTTGCGCGGTGGTAGTTACTCATCTACTTGTTCAATATGGCTTAGCAATAGTAACCAAGTCAGACCTTAAGAACTGAACTCAATCTTAGCTGTATGCAAGGTTAGGTTACACGGTTTCTTCCCTGTGTTTACCATGGGCTAAAAATGTGGATAAAGTTTACAATTTTCACTGGGTAGCAGCTGAAACAGAGATCAAAGCATTTGCTCGGCTTTGTTGGGATTCCTTCAGATTCCCATGTTATGTGGTGGAGGGGTTTTGGGGGCATATAAGAAGTATGAAATACAATTGCCCTGCAATAAATTGCCTTAAAGATCAAATGTGGCTGATGTGCGCAATTACCGATTTGTAGTACATTTTTATCTGGTTTTGCAAAAGCTCTTGTGATTTTTTGTTTCCAATAGTCTACATTGTTGGTCCGGCAAAGTTTCAATTGGCTTTTTTGTTACTCTTGACAAAATAAATGTTGAACAATCCCCAGGCTACTAGATACTTTGAAGTTGCCAGCGAACTAGCACTCAGGAACCATGTCTTCCTCTTATATACAGTTCTTATTAAGGAAGTGATATACGTCAGATGTAGCTTCCTTATATAGCATCTGAAACAGATGGTTGGCTTCTGAATATGACTTAGCTTCCATGCACTTTGAAGACAAAAATGAGCGTCTAATGCATGGGTCTGCACTTCCATTTGGTGAAGATATTAATATTTCATTTGCTTCATTTTCCTACCTCTACATTTTACTTTCCAAAATTTCCTTTTACTGCCGGTTGCTCTTTTAGGTTTACTTTTGGTAATTTTTGGCAGCTAAATAAGGAAAGTCTCAAATCTTTTCTAGTAGTTGACAGTACACTCATCTCCTCCTTTAGTGAGATGACAACTCTGAACATGTAAGTTGCTAGGGTCTTGTTAATTGGTTCGTCGTGGAATGGTAAAACCAAATAGCTGGTGGATCGGATTTTCCGTGTGAATTTCAGTTGTCCTCATATGGTATGCCCTGGGGATTTACAATTGTAATTCACTGAAGGTTTGTCGGTCCTATTGATCACTAGTACGGTGTCATTTGTCCTGGACGTTGAATTTGGGGTTTGTAATTGCTCTTTGGAGCTTTAATCAATGAACTATCCCCTTGGTCAAAAAAAATAAAAAATAGCTGGTGGATTGATTGATGCATGTATATTTATTTATTTTATATGTTTATGAATGATTGGGTATTACATTTATCGTCCTTATCAGTAGAAAGAGATTTTTTATATTTTGTTTATTACAATTGTCATTTGATATTTATGCTAGGCTCTTGATCGTGCGAAGCCTGAAGTCGAGGATTTGAAGAAAAATGCACAAAACAAATCCTCCAAACGACTGGTTTGTCACGATTCTGTAATTTGGTCTCATTTTGGTGCTATATTCCTTTCATCTGATTTTTGTTTTCTTATCCTTTTGTCTTTAACAGAGTCTGATGGAAATTCGCAACAATTCAAACTCATAGAAATGCAGCATATAGCTCATCGAGGAAAATGGGATCTGATGAAGCTTATTTATTTTCTTTTCCAAGGATGTGTACTGCCTAGGCCATGGTGTCAATCGTCCTTCAGAAGAAAGTTCATTAACTGTAGACTCTGCTTTCGCATCCAATATCTTCTAAGAAAATCAAATGTTTGGGTAATTTTTGTTTTTAGGGATAACAGGAAATATCTAATATATATACTTGCAGTTGTCTTTCTGACCCTGTTACATCAGTAGTAAAGTTTTCCAATGAGCTTTGAGTTACGTTTGATTTATCAATTTCCAAATTAAGTAGTAAAAAGTAAAGATAATTTCCCTCCGGTTTCTTCCTTTCCTTGCCGGTGCCCCATTACCGGCTTTATATGATCATAGTAGAACCTCTACATCATAGGGACCATAAAAAATATTCTTCTACGATGATGTTCGTAGGAAAAATACATAATTACGCACAGCAAACATTTTGAAAATACATAATTACGCACAACAAACATCAAAATGTTCTGATAAAAAAAAAAAAAAAAAAACATCAAAATGTAAACAATGTAAACATGTTCGTAGCAAAAATACATAGTTACGCGGCATTACAAATAGAAGTTTTAGTGTCGACTGATTACTTTTTGGACTCACTATTAAAGATGAATCACTTTTTGGACTCATTATTAAAGATGTGGTAGCACCAGGTCAAGAACTGACTTAATTGAGGTGCACGGAAGATAATTATAATTAACAATTGTTAATCATTAAATCGTTCCACTAAATCAGTTGGGTAACCTTTTGAGATTGGATACATCTCTTTGGAACAGGGGCTCAACGGAGTGAAATATCAATTTGTTATCTTGATTTTAATGCCATGGCAATGACTATATACAATGTTCCTAAAAATTATCACCTAGAAACAATAATTTCATCACAACAAAGAAGAAAAACTTATCTTGCATTTATTGTACGAGCCTCCCAGATATTTAGATGAATGGGGCACAAGGCAACACAAGCTTTGACTCATCATGGACTATGGAATCCTTTGTCTTGAATTTTTGTTTGAATTTGACTATACCATCCTTAATCATGTTTCATACTACGGAAGAACTGTGGTTAAAAGTCGGAGTATAATTACCTGAAATAGTCAACCTTTTTGCCTTTTTGATACCACGTCTCAACCTATTAATGAGAGATTTATATTCGGAAATTCTTTTGGCTATTTCTTCAATAGTATCATTAGAGTTTCTGTTGAAGTCTGAAATAGTGCAATTATGAGAAATCACAAAATAAGTATTCTTCAAGGAAAAAATTTGTTTCTTGAAGATTTCCTTCTTTGTCTCACTATGCTTGAGAATGGCAACACCTTCGAGAATCTGATGCAAGGATTTTTAAAAATCAGAGATTCTATTGCTCTCAAGTCTTGAAAAACAATCCTTGGAAGAATGTTTATTAGCCAGCCCTGTAGTGGTGACAAGATTTTTCCCATGAATTTCCATGTGTGAAAGATTATTTTTCGATTGATTATTGCACTGTTTCATAGTGTGACCTTTCTTACCATCCAAGAGGGAAATATTATGAGTTCTAACGAGATCAGTTTTGACCTTCTTGAGTGGTGCAGTGACTGCTTTATAAGGTTTTTGATCTTTCTTCCTTTCATTGGACTGAGTAATATGAAGATTCATATTTTCTACGAGGCAGATATCTTTCACTTGACCAAAAAGTGGCTTTAGTATAGATATCTCTTTCTCCATCTCTTCAATCATTGAAAGTGCCCGAATAAGATCTTCTCTTGAGTCAATGAGTTTCATTCTCAAGTGTTTCTTTATTTCATTACTTTCTTCTAGTCTTTTATTGAGAATATCAATACTTCGTTCTTTTGATTGAAGCAACTCATCAAGAAGACTAATTATGTCTAGAAGAGCCGAATAGGTTGAACATCCTTCATTTGAACACGGGTCAGTAGTTGCACTCACAGTTTGTGCAACATATTTATCATGAGAGTTAATAAATTTATTGTGCAACTATCTTCTGAGAGAGTCTGGAGATGCATTCTGTCGGAAACCTAAAAAGATTGAATTTCCAGAGAGAGCAATCTCCTTTCCATAGGTGTTCTTAATTCTGGGTAGTACGTACAATGAGTCTTTCCTTAGTAAATTTAAAAACCATGCTTAAACTCATTAATCAAAGGTTTCAACCGATTACAACACATACTTATTAGGTCTGTAGGTGTTTTCCTGCTCTAATACCAATTGAAAATAAGAGGGTACCAAATACACCACTAACTTTTTCGTTCGGCAACCTGTATGGATAAAACCTAATACAAGCAAGTAGATCTAAAATTAAAGATCCTTGAACAATATATATATAGAGAGTTTTTCTCCTTTTCTTCCATAAATATGTCTAGACCAAGAAGTCTGTGAACCTAATTATAGAAGAGTACTTGGATGGTCTCACAAATCAATATCCAAGATCAATTTAGTTGTATCCAAATCAAAAGGATATGAATTCTAACAAGTATGAAACTTGCGATCTATCTTTTAAGATATGAATTCAAAAAGAGTGAATCTTTTTTTTTTAATCTCAATTAATAAGGACTTAAACTACCTATTGATTATGTAATACTTGTGTTATTCTTTTTATAAAGATAAAACAATATAATGCGGAAAAGGAGAAACACAAGACACGAGAAGTTTTGTTAACGAGGAAAACTACACTTGGAGGAAAACCCTGGAACCTCGTCCATCTTTGAACACGAAACTATATTAAGCCTCTATAAACACTATCCTACTATCATACTTCAGTCTGAAATGTATTTGAGATCGAATTAACCCTCAAAGTAATTCAACCACAGTCGTTATTCTTACATATCTTGAACCTCGCAAGACTCTAAGCAATTGATTCCCTTAGCTGACGTCCTTTACATCCTAAGAGCTGCATCAACCTAAGTGAAGACTTTTGATACCAATCTGCCTCTAACATATAGTGTTAGAGCATAGCTCGGTTGAACCCACCGAGCGTTGGTATGTCAAGTTTGGTTGTCATAATTTAGTATCAAAACTCATCTAGAGTCGCTTGATTAAATACTAGAGTCAACTTCGTTTAGGTTAGACTAGAAAGTCTTGAAATGTTGAGACGTACAAGTATTACTCCGAAGACCTGAAGAAAGTAAGAAGTAACGACTGCAACGACAACATCATCCTTCCTCTGGAGGTTAGTAATGTTGAATTGATCTTGTTTCCATTCCTAACGTATCTTTCAAGTCGGATTATATTGAAAAACATAACATGCGAAGATGTATATAAATAATACTCTAGTGGTTAGACTTGGTCATAACATTATGATCAAAGTGTCAAGGAATCTATTGAATTACGAAGTATAAACGCTTATCTTTTGGAACTTCGTGAATACGACATCAACATAATCTTTGTATATAGTATCTTGAGGTATGATTTTGTAAGGACCCTCAAGCCCGTCAACGCTATTAGACCAGTCAAGAAACGATTAAGCCGCTAATGACTCGAGTAATTAGAGATGAACGTTAATTAATAGGAATTTATCTAACAACGATCTAGGCACGAAACTAGTAAATTTGTATAGGTATCGAAAAGTTGTGCGAGATGGACTGCTCGAACGTGTCAATCGGATACCGGACGAAGAAGATATCATCAGATTAGTATGAAGGGCGAAATAGTAATTTTTCCTTAAACCGACTGAGGCTGTCCTTATCCATTTTCTTGGGTGCCTTAGTAAATATGCCTTATCTCCTACGCGTGTCGAAGAGAAACTCATTTCTCTTTTCTTCTTCCTCTTTCTTCTCCTTTCTTCTCCGTTCTTCTTCTTCCTGTTCTTTCTCCTTCTCTTCTCTGTCGATCTCAATTCGAAGAATTGAGTTTGTTATCGTAGGAGAATTCATAGAAACGTGTTAGTAAGATGAATCCGAGGCGAAGATGTTGGTTCTGTGTTTGAATTGGATCGGAGGAGAAGAACTGGTTGTTGCTGTAAATTGAAGTTAGGGTTTGTAGATTTGTTTATTGGTTTGAAGACTTAAAAGATGAAGGAAAGAGCTACGGGTAGATGAAGAAACATGGGTTGGTGTTCGATTGAAGTTCTGAAGCTGTTCTGGTGATGAATCGACATTAAAGAAGGTAAATTTGGGTTTCTCTGTTTAATGTTCTATTCGTGTGATTTTGATTGATAACTGAGTAATTAGTTTTGGGTTTGTTTTCAATTGAAGAATAGTTAGATGTTTTGGGTTTAATTTCAGTTTCTGTAGGAAGTTGAATTGGAAATTAGGGTTCATACCAATTAGGGTTGTCTGTTATGGGTTTGAGTATGTGGTGGAAGTTTTGTACTCAGGAGAAGGAGGTTTGTGTGTTTTGACATCTGCAAGTTAGAGATTTAGAATCTCAGGGAGAATGAAGGCAGTAGAAGGAATGGTGATGGATGTGTTTGGATGGTTACTTCTAATGGATAATTAAAGATGGGTTTTAATTGAATGTGTTGAGTCATATTGACAGCGCAGTTGAAGGGTAATTGAAGTATAGCTAAGAGTCTGGTGGAACTGAACTATAAAGAAGTTGATGTTGAACTGATTATGAAAAGGATGAAGATTGTTTTGTTGTTTGTAAATTTGAGAAGTTGTACTTGTAGGTTGAATTACGGGGAATGTAGATGAGTTAGATACTGGAATTGTAAGTGATGTTGTTGGTGGTCTGTTATTGAACTGATGATGCTTATGAAGTTCAGAGTTTAGTTGTTTTGGAACTAGATGTATGTTAGACAGGGAAGAATCTTTGGAGAGGTATCTGGTAGTGTTGGTTGAAGTCCAACTGTAGAATGGAAATGAAAGTGATAATGGTGTTGAACTAGTACATCTCAGAGAATGAAGTGTTGCAGCTGAAGTTGAGGTTACAAAAAGAGCAAAGGTTGTGCAGTGTTCAAGTGATGCATGTGGTATGACTGAGTGGGAGCTGTAGATGAACAACAAAAAGAAGATGGTGCTGTTTGTGTTGATTGGCAGGGAACTGTTAATGAAGATGGTTGTATTTGATGAAGTATTGATTGAGAATCTAGATTGAGAAATGGGAGTAGTTTAGTTAAATGCTAGGAGTTAGAATTGCAGGGGTAATGGTTTGGTTAGTGCAAGGCTTTACAGAATGGTGATGGACAATGGAAACTGGGGTTGTTAACTTTGATATGGATGCTATGTATGTTGAGCTGAACTTATAGATGTAATGAAGTTGCAGTTCATGGAGTCATGGAAATATAGTATTTGGTTTGAATCAATGAAGAGATGATTAAACTATGTATCTTGGCAAGAGGAGTTAGAAATGCATCTTTTGAGTCTGAATCTGTTTTGTGTTGCATCATGATTGTACATTAGAAGTTTGGCTTAGGCATTTGGCCTATTAGTCATCCCAGTCAGCTAAGCTGACTTAGAGTGTCTGACTGAGTTAACTCAGTGATCAGACTTGACCAGACCTGACTCAGTGAACCTTGACTGAGTTGATTTCTTTGACTACCTTGACCGCTGACCAGATTTTAACTCCTTTGACCAGTGGACCTTGACTTGACTTTTGACTGACGTTTACTGTTAGACGACCGCATTGACCGTTAGAGACTGTCAGTTGACCAGATTGACCGCGCCTTTTGTTAATGGGCCAAGCTTAGTAGACTTGGGCTCAGGTCTAGTTTTCCTATTTTGATGGGTTGAACCCTTTATGATCTGAATTAGTCTTTGGTTCCTTCTACAAAGTTGTAGGTAGTCATAAGACTTATTTAATGGACTATAGAACCAATCCAATTGAATTAGTAAACCTTTAGATATGTTAAAGATAGATAATGAAAAGATGTAGAACCATAAATGGGCTTCGAACCGTTAGATAATTCACTTAGCTTATAACTAAAGAATTGTATGAGATTGTGTTATGAGCCTTTTATGAGCTTTTTGGCTAATCTTTAGAGTGCTTGTGTGATTAACAGTTAGTCGTTATTAACAACGATTGATTCAAAGGATGATCAAGTGGATTGAACATCTCAAGGTAGGCGAGGCTTGTCATCAAAAGAGGTGGGAATCGATAACGAATTCTCTTGTATTCATTATTGTTTTAAAAATCTATCTTTTGTGAAATTCATGCATATCTTTGTTACTATATGATATGTGTATGCATGTATTATTTGTGTGTAATATAAACTAGTTTTCTTTTACATTTTGGGATGGGCTTGGATCTTTAGAAACAACTAATTTCTGTGTTTTGGGAGTATTTACTTATTTTTCAAAATGTGATTCTTTCCATTGACCGGAAAGCAGTTACAATCTTTATTATTTGTTAGCATGAAAGGGAGAAGGTTTCCTTTTGATTGGTGTGAGATGTGTGCCCCAAAAGTTATATCTATATTTATGCGTTAAAGGAGTGAAAATTGCTGCAACTAATAAACTATTAGGTGTGTACTCGTGTCACTGAATATTATTTTCCCTATTTGTGTATGGGCAACGCATGTCTCATACATGGATGTTTGTTATTCTTTTAAATTATTGTCAAAAAGCTATTGTATTATGTTTTGGTGTTTAGAGAGAATGATGTTGAGAATCTTATATAAGATTGTTGGATTTACGCGGGGACGGTTATGGGCTCTCCACTGTGTAAGCACTTCGATCGGATATAATGTTGTTACCATTAGTTTCTTTGCATACTTGCTATGTAGAGTGCGCGTAGAATAAGGTACTGGTAAGGTACATATCGTTTATGACTTCGAGGCCGGAAATCTCACGGTACTTTAATGATCATTGAAAACTCCGCAACAGTCATCCCTTGCTACTCCGAAGGAAGACGTCGCTCAACTATTATTTCTGTGGTGAATGTTTGCCGAATGATTGGTTGGTAGAACTTTATATTTTCAGTACTACTATTATTTTAATATGCTTTACTGTATTTCCGTGTTTTATCGGTTTTTAACAAAACCTGCATTGTTTACAAATCATTCTAGTGATTACTTGAAAGTTAGTTGTTATTTCTATGGGCACCCTTCGGGATGATTTGCTCACTCAATTCCCACTTTCAGTTTCAGAGACAGATCAAGGTGTGCACGTGGCGATGAAAGCTTCGAGGAGTTGGTTTCGTTAGTTGGTTAGCTTCTGCTATGTTTATTTTGTGTTTATATTCTATTTGTAAATCAACTCACTATTAAATATGTATCACTTGAGAGGAGTTCTTGTATTTATTTCAGAGAGGGTTTAGATTCGGGTTAATCTTTGTTTAGAATTTATTTCTTAGTGTTTTAAATAGATGTTTTAGATCGTTAGTGCCTCTTTTTATAACTAATCTCTTGGATTAGTCAACTGCTAGCTTAGAGGGCGTTACAGATTTCACCCTAGGAAATAATGTTTTATAACATTTGTTTAAAAGAAGTACATATATGAACTTGTTTCATAATCGAAATGAAATCATGATTGGTCAGGTTCTTTATTGAATATCTTTTGAATGACCAATATAAGATGACAGTGTAGACCCTATCTTAACTTGTTCAGATTTGAGGTATAACCGGTCATAGCCTATTATATATAACTAGTTGTAATCGGTCACAAGTTACATTGGATATCAAGGAGTAATCGATCACAAGCTATATCGGAATGCAAGTTGTAACCGACCACAAGTTACTTTGGAATCCAAGGTATAACCGGTTACAAGATGAATTGGGAAGTTAGTTGTATTCGGTCACAAGCTACCTTTGGGAAGCAAGGTGTAACCGGTCACAAGCTACTTCGGGAAGCAAGGTGTAACCGGTCACAAGCTACTTTGTGGAGCAAGGTGTAACCGGTTACAACCTATCTTGGGAATCATGTTATATCTGGTCACAACATATTTTGGAGTGATGGTATAATCGGTTCCATGAGCAAAATCAAATTTCCATGGTTCACATATTTCTTCATGATGTGCGTGAATTAGGATTTTGGGTTTGCTAAGATGAAAAGCTTCTAGATGTCGACATTATTTGAACATGTACATAACTCTTATCATTAATTGTTCAAAGATATTCCTTGATACTCAAGGTGAACCCAGGTCCGAAAAAGTGAAAAACATATAATTATGATTTTCATCATATATGTTTTAGTTACCAGCAATTAAAGCATATCCTCTGAAAAATATTATTAGTTAATGTGCTAAACTAATAATAGAAGTTTTCTATGAGAGTTTTCAGAATTATGGTTTGGCATTTAAGTGAAAATGGGAAAATCGAAATTAGGTACTTTAATGATAATATCTTGAGAATATTTTCGTTTTTGGAATTTCCTTGTTGTCCAAACAACCTTGGTGTATAAATACTTGACTTTACATTTCTTGCAAACTATCCTAAGAGCCAGACAAACTTCATTCTTGTTGTTTCTGGTGGAGCCGTCTATCTGGAGAGGATAGTACCCTAATTAGGAGAAATCTCTTACAAACGCTCGTTTAAAGACATCTGTGAGATCAAGAAGCTCCACGAGTACCGTTGGTGGGAAACTAGATAATTGCATTGTTATTGTATTTTCGATTATTGATTTGATTGACTATCGGTTGTTGAAACTTTGATTGCACCTAGTTTGTTTATTCTTGAGAGCGTTCTCTTCTGATATAAGGCTCACTCAAACTAGATCAAAGTATTGACGGGATCTTTAGAACCATCTTCGGATCTTAATACATCTTATGATAATCCATTGTTAACAGACTCCTTTCCGTGCATGATTGATCACAAGAGGATTCAAGTGGTGTTGTGCAGGTATTGAAGGCAATAGAAGAAATGAAGACGATAAAAAAATTCTTATTAGTTTTCGTATCTTGCGGATTTAGTGCACAAACCTTGATCGTCTGGGATCCAACTAGAATCGTGTTTATTTTTGATAGACTTGATTGATTAGTTGTGTGAGATCGGCATCACCTTATAGTTTCTCTTTGAGATTTATATTGATTGATTGTAAATCTAGAATTTGATTATTTCGGTAATTAAAGTTTAGATTGATCTAACCAGACAAAGGAGTTTATTAGTTTAAACGGAAGAGCCTTTGACAACAACTCACATATCTTTATAGCAAAGATTGATTAGAGTGGTTACCAAACAGATTCTTCCTTTGTTGTTTGGCGATCGATCCAAAGGAGTAGCTATTCACGTGCGTGACTCTCGAAGTCGAAGGCGCAGGGATACTGAGGAAACTAAGTAGCTAGAGGTAGTCTACTTGGTCTCAACTATACGAAGTTGGTATTAGATTTTGTATAGCGGCATAATTCTAAGAGTATTCAAAACTGGACTAGGTCCCGGGGTTTTTCTGTATTTGCAGTTTCCTCGTTAACAAAATCTTGCTGTGCCATTTACTTTATTATTCTGCATTATAATAGTTTTATTATAATTAAAGTAAATTGCACTTGCACGTTAATTCCATATCACTTGATATTGATCATATAGAGTTTCGGTTTAATACCGTACCTATTATCAAGTGAACACTTTGTTGTCGTATCGTCTCGATCTTGAATCCGTAGTCAATCACACAAGTGATCTTGTTGTTGTATTGTCTCAATCTCGTATCCATAGACGATCACATGAAGTGTGTACCGAAGTTGTTGTATTGTCTCGACTCTGTCCGTAGACGATCACACTTGGTAAAGGACTTATAAGTTGATAAATAAAAGATTGTGGTGTATTTGGGTACCCTCGTCTTTTCAATTGGTATCAGAGCAGGCAAACACGAAAAGAACTAACAATCTGTGTTTAGTGCGATCCAACCTATAAGACATGAGTCGAAATAAGAAAAGTAAAGCTAAACTTATAAAAGACTCAGTTAGCGTACATCAAGATCTTGAGAATAATCTCTTAAAAAGGGTCAAAGGAAATTGGTCTCATAATTCTTTCTTGAAATCAAGTACAAAGTCTATGATTAATAAACACTTGATTAAGAATCATGCTCATGATAAGAAAAGAATGCATCCAAAACATGAGGTACAAGTACCTAATTCAAAATCTATTTTGGATCCGATTCCAATTACGGGTGAAAAATCTTCTACTACTATTTCCGGCTGTAAGAATGATTTAAATTCACTATCCTTTTCTAATCCTGAATTTGTGACTGGATTGCAAAGGTTTTTCAATAAAGTCAAAACTTTTTCAGAAGCAGGAAAATCCATTGATTGTCTGGAAGATATCTTAGAACTTATTGTTCAACTGAATGTAAGAATTTGTGAAACAAAGCGAGAAACACTTAGCCTCCAAAATAATCTAGCATATTATTCGGAACAAAAATTAGCTTTGTGTAAAGAAGTGAATCAAAAAATTTCAGAGTGTGAAAGTCTTACACAATCGCTGGATCATTCACAAGTAAGGAATATAATCCTTGAAAGAGAAATTATTACAAAGTCATGTCAAGAGGATGCTTTGGAAAATCTTTAGAAAGACATTTTCGACAAGGTTTGGATACCTTAAAAATACATACCGAAAGTCTCGAAACAAAGATCTCTGCCATTTGTAAGATTTCTGATCAAGACTACGTGGGTTCGAATAAAAAGGAAATACCATCATGGGCTCGAAAGGTGATCAAGAATATATGGTCTCGCAATAATCATGATAAGAAGGATATATCAGCCTCTTTCGAAACCTATACAAGGCCACAAGATCATGTTTTTAAAGATAAGAAGGAAGATGTTGCTCCAAAGGTACTTGGTGAGGAAGGTTCCTCTCACCCCAACACTTAAAAGTGTTGGAAAGTGCATCCTTACAATGCACAATCTTTTGATATAAGGAAACACAAGTATCTGGGCATCTGGAATCCTGTTATATCTCTTATTCAATATAGAGAGACTTGAGAATATTAATATATACTCTTGCTATATAGAAAAGTTGTCTTACAACAACTTGTGTAAACGAGATAAGTTCTCTTGTCGAAGTATTTCTAACTATATGATTTTGAAGATTGATTCTTTTCCAAAAAGATCTTTAGGATATGAATACACATAAGATGCGAATTTATTTTCGAATCTGGTCAGAATTATTCATTTAACGATGATACCTATGTTTGGTATGTGTTGAAATCCTATGGTATATGTACTCATCTTGTTTGAGAACTTATATTAAAATATGTATCCTAAACCAGATCTCAAGCCAAGATTCTGAAAGCCTTGAGTGAAATGGTTTCTGGTGAAACTATTAATATTGTTGATTCCTTCAAACAATCTGGTTGTGAGGATAAAGGAAAAGAGAATAAAAGATGTGACATATCATGCAGGAGTTACTAATCTTCTTGTCCAAAATAGTTTGGATGCTAAGATTGATATTCTCAATCTTCGTCAAGTCCTCCTCGGTAATGTTGAAACTCATCACAAACAGGCGGCATTACTAAGAACTGTTATCCGTAACCAAAGAAACTGATTAAATTGGAATAGGTAATAGGGAGTATGAAGTGAATATTAATCGAAAGGTTAATGCTTTAGCCTGTGAACATAATCAAGGTACCGTGTATTGAATCCGGGAAATCAGTCGTGATGCTGTAGATGAAGATCCCGAAAAATTTGATGATATTGAGGATGATCTTGAGAAAGATTGTTCAAAGATCTAATCATAAAATAGGAATCAATTTGTTGATTTATTTTGAATACAAATATTATTTATGAATGAATAAAATTATTATTTTATAATCTTTGTTTCATTATTTGATTGTTTTCGATTGCATAGCCTGTGTAAATATATTTGCTTTTGGTTATGAGATGTTTGATTTCGGTTTTTATTAAACTAAAAAATATTCGATCTCATATTGTGTGCCCTTATGGTTTGTGTGGCTTTTTGATTTAGCGGGATTAAGTTCTAGCCCTTGTTGGTAGGCTTTATCAAAGGATCATAAGGTGTTCTGATTGAAACACATATGTGAAATGTCACAATATGTTGATAATTAATTTATGTTTACATAAGTTGTATTTAGCATAACTTATGTGTTTCAGGTTTAAACTTTTGCTATTGGCACGCATTAGTTAAAACCGATTCAACCTTTCTCTGGTAAAGGTTGCTTTTGTTGTTGTTCTTTTGTTCTTGTGAGAGGATGACAACAAAAAGGGGGAGAGTTCTTATTGAACTGGTGCTTAAACGATATATCTTTCTAGGGAGAAGTGGCTGTGGAAATTGAGGTAACGATTTTTACTGTTATTTAATCATTTTTCCTGTTTAAGAAAAGCTTGAGTTTATTGCATATATTTTTCTTTTGCTTAACAAAATTTCAGTACAATTGATATGTTCCATTATACTGCGTGGATTGATTTTTATGATTCAATTGTTTCCGGTTAAGAAAAACTGTGTCAATCTATTTGGCTTATAATTTGGTATCTTCCTTATTGTTGGTATCAAGTGTTTTTGCTTAAAAAAAATTGGTGCAATTGTAGTACTTACAATGATTATATTTGTTTCAATTGCTTCCGGTTGGAAAAAAATGATAGCAAGTTTATTTCCTTTGGCTTGTATCTATTGTTTTTTCTTACCAAAAATTACGGGATCATTTGTTTAGTCCATTTGATTCCGGATAAGAGAAACTAAGTCAACCCTGATCTTAGTTAGACTTATCAAATGGAGGATTCAGTTATTCAAGTCTAATCGAATGCCTTGACAAGAAAAACTAGCTAACTAACCTTGTGTTTGTCTTGTCTAAAGGGAAAGGTCTAAGTTATTAGAGCCTGATAAGAGAAATAGAGTTAATTCTGATCTCTATTTGAGTCTTGTCGAAATAAGCGATTGTACATATGCAATCGGTTCGACAAAAGAATTAAGTTATCTTAGTCTATTTGTCGGACTAAAAGGAAAATTGCTTCGGGAAATTGTTTCCTTGATAACATATTGAAACTAAATTACTTTTGTAGTTTCGGTTTTAGTATTGGTTATCTAAAATGATATGTGAAACCTTCATGCTTAACTCTTATATGTTGTACAAGTCTTATAGATTTGTAAGATCCTTTCGTTTTTTCCTTTGTTTGCTCGTACTTTTGTCATTTTTTGAGACAAAAGGGGGAGAAATATATGGAGCAAACAAGTGATTTTTAATCATTAGGAAAGGACATTTGTGTTTAAATGTTATATCTAATGAAAGAGTAAAGCATAGACTAAGGGGGAGAAACATATCATCATGTTACGTAGTATTTCATACTACAAAAGGGGAATAACAAAGATGTTCGGATTGAATATTTACCTAGCTTGCCTTTAGGGGGAGTAAAAGCTTTTGTTGTTAAAATGTCAACAACGACATTTATTTATTGAATATATATGCAGGTTATTGTGCTGTTGTTGATAGTGGATTTTCGACAAAGGCTAAAATCGTAAAATCATGATACTGCATGTTTCTGACCAGGCTTCAGGAACGCATGTGACGATTCGTGTTTTACGATCCGTGAACCATTTCACGATCTCTGATAGAGTACCTCTCAGAGCCACGATGAATATGTTTCTTGAAAGGCCTCCCACTAGCTGAGCTTTCGATGCTACGCATTTCATCGTGCCCTCTATGTAGAAGAACGATTAGGCGGTCCTCCTACATAATTGTTTGTTGAGAGGGATTAACGCCTTCAGGATGTCGGCGATACTCGTTGTTCCCTGACTACATAGGGAGACCCCCCCCCCTCTACATAGAAGAACGAGCGGGCGGTCCTCCTACATAATTGTTTGTTGAGAGGGCTTAACGCCTTCAGGACGTCGGCGACACTCGCTGTTCCCTGACTATATAGAGAGACCGTGTATAGACTCAGGCGGCTCTCCTACATAATTGTTTGTTGAGGGGGATAAACGCCTTCAGGACGTCAACAACGCTGCACGTTGTTCCCTGACTATGCACCTTTCAGAATGAGTATAATGCTTCAACTATCTCATATCTCAATTCTACAATAGATTAATTCTACCGTGATATTCTCCACTGAATTCCTAGAAAATAATTTATTATATCTCATTACTCCGTTCCAGGGCTATCCTCGGCTGATTCCATGGATTAGTAATAGATAACCATCTTATCTCATTACTCCGTTCCTTGAATTCCCCGGTTGGATTCATGGATTAGTAATAGATACACAATTCATTTATTACTCCGTTTCATGAGTCATTCTCCGCTGAATTTCATGAATTAGTAATAAATATCCAACAATCGGGCATCTGGACTATCACCGAGTAAGCCCCAATAAAATGGTGCAAGTGTACTCAAAAATGATGCACGAACGAGCATTCAAAAATATGGACAAATGAGGAATCCTACACAAAATAAGAGAGAGAAAATAATGATAAAAAATAATAAAAGAGGCGCATAGGGACCGGGCCCACCGGTCGGCCGGTCATGCCGCCGTGGCCGGTCCCCCACGCCTCTTCCCTTTATTTTTCTTATTTTCATGAACTCATGAAAACTCCTTCATTCGAGCAACTTTCCTTGTTTGAGCAAAACTCACGGTTTATCCATATTTTCACGGTTTCATGAAAAAATAATAATAAAATCGGGAAAGGTGTTGCAGGACCGGGCTACCTATCCAGCCGTCCATGCCCTAGCCATGGCCGGTCCCACACCTTACATCTCTCGTTTTCATAATTATTATTTCCCTCATCTCATGAAACTCCTCCGTTTGAGCAAAAATCATGGTTCCTTCATATTTTCTCAAATATCGCTCAAATCATTAAAACGCCAAAAAGTCAAATGGTCACATGACCGACTAGACTATCCGCGAAAAATATTATTATTTTAATATTCTCAAAATATTGATCGAATGAGCAAAGTCCTACTTGCTCATTCGAGAAAAATCAAGAATTTCAGTCAAAGATCAAACTCTTCTGAAAATCTAAAATATTGCTCAAACGCACACCAGAAAATACCAAAACTCTTAGGACTGAGACACGGACATTATGGTGACACGGGAATGCTCCCTTGACCGACCAAGGCCGGCCCTAAGGCTTGCAAGGAGCCGGTCCCACACATCTTCACAATTTTTACCTAATTTGCTCAATTGCTCATATTGGGTCCAAACTCTTTCCAACCAACTTGGAATTTGTTCAAACTACCATCAGCTGGTCCCATGAAAACCAAGGACCGGTTCCATGCCCTCTTGGTCGGTCCCTCATTTCTCCATAATTAGGTTTTATCACCTAATGCTCAGACGAGCACTATTCTATTAAATGATAAACACCAACATTTGATCATTCTTTCACCAACCGGTCAACAAAGGACTTTGGTGCACGCTCGCTCGAGCAATTGGACACCACATGGTCGTCCATCATCCCATGTGGTCGGTCCCTCCCTCACTCATGACCTATTTTCAGCAATTCATCAATTGACGAACAATTGATCAAAAATTAGGGTTTCGAACAAACGCTGCACGAATCATCATTCTGAGTAAGTTCAAACACTAATAATTTTATGTTGATCCAGTAACCAACATCCAGATTAATTATATGATATTTGGTAGGCTACCAATATTTTAACTAATATTTTATTGGGTCACATTACCAGTAATTCACCGAATTGACCAATACTTGCTCAGTTGCTCGAATATTGACCCAACTATCAATAATCAGTAATTCGTCGAATTGAGCAATATTTGCTCAGTTGCTCGAATATTGATCCGACTATCAATATTCAGTAATTCGTCGAATTGAGCAATACTTGCTCAGTTGCTCGAATATTGATCTAACTATCAATATTCTGCCGAATATTACTCAATATTCAACAATTCGTCAAATTTATAATATTTGCTCAAATGAGCAATATCAACATTGTTTGATCCATGAATCACTGAGCATTCGTCAATCATGCTCAATTCAACAAAACCTAGACTCACTGTCTAATCAAGTCAACGACTGACTAATCAAATACACGTCTGCTTTACAGACTCCACATTCGTGAGACATCAATCACGTCACATGGGGGATATCAATTAGGGTTTTGGTCTGGAAGCCTACAGCACGTGTGTTCATCCATGATGAGAAACATGAGTAAGGTGTGCAAGCGGTTGAGGGAGTTAGCAAAGTAGTGGGTGGACGATCAACCAAATCTCCGCACGACATGGAACTGATTTTACCACGATCTCCCACTTTCCCACTCTTCCACTCAAAAAACCATCACACTTACTGGGATCAAGATGTTTGCTATTCTGACAATATAAATAAGTTCTGAATCGATGACCGAAACAACATTCGTCTATTCATAAAAACAATGATTCTCTCGAAACTTATTTCCACAGTTCACATACTTGCAGAAACCTTCAACACATCAACAATCCTTGATCATCATTGATCCCACAATTCTCAGCTTCCCTCCTACAGATCAACCCTCTTCCCTCTTTATGACCGAATTGACTCTGGAATGGTCATTGACTTGGTTTAGGCCGGAGTCCTACAGATTGATCTATCGAACTCAAAGCACTCCCGTGCAGTGCATCTGTATGAGGTTAAGCAGTTTGCTCAGTTGAGGAATCTCGCCCGAACTATCGTCTCTTCACTTTCCCAAGAAACCAGCAAATCGTTTTTCCCCATCTACAGATTGGCTACCACAGTGGGAGATTAATCTCTCGGTTACAATTTCACATTTTCACAAGATGTCTGCTCTTAGGTATGGGTTAGTTACAAATGCAAATGACGCTAGCACTAGCAACAATAACAATGATGGTATTCCAGAAACCATTCCTGCTTCCAACAATGATGGTGATACTAATCCTCCTCAAACCAACATTGGAAATCATCCTCTTTTCGGCCGGCATCCCGAGTAAGTCAGAGAAAATCCACCCACCATAGATGATCTCATGAAGGTCCAGGAAATTCTCGCCAAAAATCAAACTGATATGGCTACTACTCAGAAAGAGCTATGCAATTATCTCAAAACTCTCACATACACAATGTCATAGAAAACTAAGGAAAGGTCGGAAAAAGGAAAAGCCAAAGAAACATCTCCAACCACAAATCCTGAAGTTGTTCCAGTCCACGTAATTGACGATGATGAAGTCCACAAAGCTGTGGAAAACCCACCAACAAAAGAGCCTGCTGGTTTCATCACTCGTGAAGATCTGGAAAGTTTTATGGAAGATCGAGGGAAAGGCAATGCACCATCTGTCCATCATCATCAACCTCCATACCCTGTTGTTACGTAGAGAATCCCTCTCCCAAAAGGCTACACTTCTCCAACGTTCACACTGTACAACGGAATAGGAAATGCTCGAGAACACGTCTCTCGATTCTTAGAGGCACTAGGAGAGCACGAATACAACCATTTCGTCCGTCTGAAGGAATTCTCGAAATCTCTGACAGTCCGAGCATACACCTGGTACAACAACATTGCACCTGGGAGCATCGCTAACTGGGGAGAAATGGTAACACCTTCTACAGGAAATACTTCTTCATCTCTGAGCAGATTACTCTTTTTTACTTAGGAAGGATGGCTCAGAAGAATACTGAACATCCGAATGAATATGTGAAGAGGTTCACAATCCAAGCTTTAGATTGTCATGACCTAATGTTACTGAACAACAATTGGTGGACTTATGCATCAATGGGATGATCCCAGTTTACAGAGCCTTGCTGGAAAATCTCCGGTTCCTGACTTTCTCAGAGCTCCATGAAGCGATCAGCAACTACTGCTCCAGCCTTGCTGGAAAGAACAAAAACCATCAAAGCCTAGGAGCCGCGAGACACTCGAAACAACACCAGGCGCATGGTAGAAAAACAGTAAAATGTTCAACCTTCCATGAATGTTGCTGAAGGGAGCAAAAGGAAAGATGATGCGCAGCAACATAAGAATGCTCCTCTAACGTCTCATCCTACGAAAACACCAAGAAAGGACAACCAAACTCGAAATGCACAAACACCTACTCAGCGTCAGCAGAATGATCAGGAAGTACCAGACTTTCCTTTCCCTATTGAAGAGGTGATCGAGTTATTAGAAGTCTGGATCCAAGATGGTGCGTCAATTTACCTCCCGTCAGGAGAGAGCCGACAGACGAGGAAGTGGAGAATTCACATTACTGTCGCTTTCATAGGTATGTCAGTCATCCAACCAGTGACTGGAGAACTCTGATACACATATTCAAGGAAAAGACTGATTCAGGAGAACTGGGGACTGAAGGAGTACACAAGAATCCTCTCCCAATCAGAACCTTTACACTCTCTGAACAACCAGTCGAAGAAGCAGTTCAATCATTGATTGAGCATGTCTGCGAATTGCTTTATTTGTCAAAAGCTCAAAGAGGGGACATGTTCACGGCTTTGAACCGTATAGTGTCCGGGAAATTTTTATCTATCTTAGAAGTGCTCCCTGAACCTCTATCCACTAACAAAGAGATGTATGACTGGGGACTTCTCACCATGGTCCACCTCAAAGGAAATGAGTTCAAGCAAGCGTTGGTCGATGTTGGAACTGCTGTCAATATCATCCCTTTGAAAACTCTCAGAGCTGCAGGCATCACTCGACAAGAAGCCACTCATGCTCCTGTCTCATTCAGAGACCATGAAGGAATCTCCAGGGATGCTTATGGTTACATCATTCTCAAGATGAAAACTGGTTCAACCTGGGCAAAAACCAAATTTCACATAATTAGGGAGGACCCAGGATATGATATGATCCTTGGACGAACATGGATTCATGCTGGAAAGGTAACTGCCACACCTTCAATTACACATTTCTCTATTGAAGAAAGCTCTGATTCGGAAGAAATAGAGGACGCTTCACCATTCGAACATCTAGGGAAAGTCGAAGCCTTGATGGAACTTACACAAAAACCTGAAGAGAGCGTGCATGAATTCGTCAAGAGGTTCCGTACTCAGGCAAGTCTCATTCCCCCTAATGCGTCTATATTACCAACTTTTAAATATGCTACTCTGGTCCTGGGACTTGATCTTACTCACAACTTAGATATCACCAAACGTTATGAGTGGTTAGTCTCGCCTGAGCAATATTTCACCAAGTGGTTGGACGCAGAGCCTCTCCGAATCCAGCGTCTTACTAACACGGTCATTGCTGGAATAATGACCGAGCACGATAATCAATATCCTAGGTACTCTCCCTTACGTGAGTGTCCACATGTGTCGCAGGATTGGAAAGCTCCACCAACATGGAATCCCACTATACGAGGAATTCCGAACCAGCAGAAGATATTCATGGCACGAGCAACCAAGCCTAACAAATTTCATGAAGGGGATTTAGTTCTCAAGGCAGCTAAGCGTAATCTCCATTCCACAAGGAGCTCTAACTGGGAAGGGCCTTTTATGATTCCTAAGTCAACAGTCGGAGGATATTACAAATTGGATGACATGAAAGGCAAGAAGAGTGTGCCAGTGATTCACGAGAATTGGCCAAAGGCTTTTGATGCATGAAGCATTCAGCGTCCCAAGGTGTTTTATGTTCAAGGCATGAACTCTCGAGACACCTAACGTTTTCATATTTTCAGGATTTTCTTTCACATGTATTTTCAATTCCTCCAAGAGTTTGCAATTCTTGCATTCAGTATTTGAATTCAGCAATTTATCAAAGATCTTTTATTTTAAGAAAATCTCTATCAATTCCAAAAAAATAATAAAAAATCCTCAATCACTCACTTATTCAAAACCAATTAGAAAATCAAAACCAAAATAAAACCTCACATCTCTCAGAAGTTCAAGGTTCAAGAGATTATGGAAAGGAAAACTAAAGGAAGCCAGCAAAGTAAGATTTCTGCTTCTCTGCATTCTGCAAGACTTGCAAGGCCGCTTTCTCCAACTCCAACTTTTCAGCCAATTCAGTAATCTTAGCCATTTTATCCACCACAGCATCACTGGTGAAGGGTATATTGTTCTCTACTGCATCCCTGATGATGTTGATCCTCTGACGAAGCCACTTCAAGTTGAAACCAAGCTCTTCAGATTTCTTCAAATTGTACTCCCAATCAAAGAGTACATCTTGAGTAACAGTACTTTTCGCCTTGGTTCGTATATCATCTATGACACGCAAGATAGTTCCTACTTGCATTGTCAAGAAGTAACTGCATTTTGGATCCTTGGTTACAACAATGTGACCATACATTTTCCACAATTCCTCATACATATCAGCATACCCTATGGGAACGCTAAATCCACCATCTGATGTGTGATATGGGAGTGACTCGCCGAATGGAGGATCACAAATAATCCTTGCATTAGGGTATTCATGCACTATTATGCGGTTCTCAATTATCGGAGAAACTTCAACAATTGTGGGAGCAGTTTCTTCTATCGATGGAGCAGTTTCTTCCATTCTGGGACCGGTTTCTTCTATCTCTGAAGTGATGATGATTTGAGCTTCATTCTTCTCGACAACTTCAGTAGCAATATTCTCATGGCATTTAGGTGCAGATATGGTAACATCATCAACTCGATTCACCATATGGTTTGAATCATCATTCGATCCATTATTCTCAACTTCGGCATTTGGTACCTAATACGAAGATTACATGAGATTAGAGCAATTCAAGCATGGAAACCAAAGGCAATCATAAAATCCATAATGTAAGTTAACTAACACTATCTAATTTCTTTACTATACATCCAAGACATGAGCAAATAGTGTGGAAGTCATAAAACACGTTTTTCAACAAACTCGTCTCAAGAGATTTTATACTGCCCTGTATAAGACGATGAACTGGTAAAAATTGGTAAGGAATCTAAGGTTTAGTCATATACCATTCTCTCTTATGGATGTTTTCTACAACATATCAAAATTTCATAGCAATTGGATAACGAGTAAAGAGTTGTGGCCAAAACATTGGACTACATGCCAGTTGAAAATTTTCTGAAAGTCTCCTGGAAGTTTACTGTTTCACCGATTTCGACCCCTAAACATGCTCAAAACTCAAAAATGTTCTATGAAAAAGCTTGAAAATCTCTTTGGCATGAGAATACATGGGTAGGTCGGTAAAATACGACATCGAATGAAGATTTTATGGTGTTTTTGCTAAAAGACTGAGTTCTGAAATTTTCTGATGACGTATTTCACTAATTTTTTTCATTCATTCATCAACAAATCAGCAATATTATACTTCTATGAAGAAAGTATAGGAGGAACACTTACTTGAAGGGTTTCTAGGCCATTTGGGGACTGATAATCTATGGCTATGTAGATATGGTCAACGATACCCTAATAAAAGACGGTCATTTGTGCACTTCACATGTTCCCTAGTTCATGCAATGTCTGCAGTTGAAAGGGAGAACAGACGACAGCCCGCTAAGGAATTATAATTTCTACACATGAAGTCAAATTTCCCAAAAAATCACAATAATCTCTACTTCAACGAGAAATAAAACAATCAATTACTCAGAAGAATTGCGAGTAAGACTAATCATCAGAGTCATCAGATTCGTCACCAGACTCATGATCGTCATCTTCCGTGGAATTTTCTTCAAGCTCTCATTCAGAGTCGTCATCAGAACCCTCACTGGGGACTTCTTCAAATTGGTCTTCAGGGTCACCATACATTGCGTCTAAGTAATCGTCTTCTTTGCATTCAGCTCGAAAGTCATCCTTGGCCAATCACTCAGCCCTCATACCTGGAGGATATGGCTTAATTTTGCGTTCAGAAGGCTTCCAGACAGATTCGACTTCCTCAGCATCTGAGTCAGAAGCTACACCATCAGGGCGTGGTTGAACCTCATCTTCAGCTGCTAGTCTCGTTGTCTTTTCCGCTGATAAACTGCAAGCTTTTCATCTTCAGCTTTCTTTTATGCTCCTCATGTATCTGTTTCTCTTCCGCGTCCACATAAGTCAGGAAATCATTTATTCCCTCACGAATGGCTTTCAAATGAGCAAGAGACATACCACGTATCAGATTTCTAGCATCTCTGAAAGGTTGATCAATATCCACACGAGCATCTGTTGAATTCTTCATCTGTGGTTTGACGTTTCTCGAACTTTTCCCGGAAGAGTCAGAAATATGGTCATCACCTGAAGCTGCCATTATCTGCTGCCAAAAATGCGGAGTCAAACCAGCTTGGCAACAATACGCGTTAAAATGGTAACTCTCAACTCTTACCTGTTTATAGTTTCACTAGATGTAGTGATTATGACGCAAAACCCTAGAATTTGTTCGTCTCTTGAAACCTACAGAGACGAATAAAAATTCATTATTTGAAATCATAACATGATTTTCATAAAACCATGAGCAATTCACAAAACTCTTATCATATGATCGATTCGCACAACTTGCATCATGTGAACAACTCCCACTGGGAGAACATTTATTGGTTTTTGTGCATACACTATTAAATCAAAAAATCCATACAAACAATATTTCATCGAAAATTGTTTACCTCTAACGATTGCAGAAAATCAAAATTTGATCCTACATGAGTTTTGAGTCTTGCATAAAACAAACGTGAATAGGTCACGTAAATCAAAAAAAATTAATTAAAATTATTATTTTTCGTGAGTTAACAACTCACGTAATTTATTTATTTTTTTAAAAATATTTTTACGTGAACCACTCATGTACAAAAATATTTTTCGCTCGAACGAGCGTTTGTTCGTCAAATGGGTCTTTTTCTATTTCTTGCATAGGTCCATAAATTCCAAAATAAATTTTGTTTCTATGAAAGTTCACAAACAAAATTTTATTATTAGACACAGGTCTATTTCAAAAATCTCTCTAATGCTAGGGATTATTATTTATTACTTTTTCTACATATGTTCCCAAAAAATATTTGTGTGAAAACTCATGCTTTGAAAATAAAATTTTGGTTTTCATGAAAGTTCATAAACAAAATTTTATCACTGGACGTAGGTCTATTTTCAAAATATATACATGTTTATGTTTCTATCATGTTAGGGATTATCGTTTGTTCCCTAAACCGACGGATGGACTAACGTTTGTTTGCTAAAACAAATTTCCATGAAACCCTACGTATACATACATGCATGAAATTTTGTTTTGAACAACTCATGGAAAAACTAACTGATGTGATTTTAGATAGTGGTAAGAAATGAGGTTGTCGTTCACTCGGATTTGTAGAGATTAAAGTTTTTAAAAATACTAAATAAATATATACAAAGACTATTAACAATGGGCGAGAGGTACTGGGACTAAGGATTTAGCCAATCTTTATAGCATAAGGTTCACTTATTTATTCTCAACAATTTTAGCTCAAGAAATATAAACATGGACTCTATTTTTGCCAAGGTAGATTCTCAAAACATTGATTGTAAATGTTAAACATGGGACATCAAATCACCTAAGCTAAGCATGACCCATCTAATCAAATGACAACCAATTTAATCAAATCATATTTCAATTAATTTTAATGCAAAAGTCATAAAAAGAATAAAAATAAATTTACCATGTATGAAGTTCGGCCTCCTCCGTCGTCCCAGTGTTGGGGTTTAACTCATCATGTCGAAAACACACTCAAAATATGTATTCATGGCTCAAAAAGTGTTTACAAGAAGAGAAAATAATGAAACAGGAAATCTGCAACAGCACAGGTGCGTTACAGACCGACTGTTTCAACTCTCAACTGTTATGATGAAGATAATCGTTACAAATCTGAAGATAAATGTTGCAGAAGAGGATGAAGAAACTGTTACAATGAAGATAAATGTTGCAAACCAGTTGAAGAAACTGTTACAACGAAGATAAATGTTGCAAACCAGTTGAGGAAACTGTTACAACCAGTTGAAGAAACCGTCGCTGTTTCCCTGTTCTTCATGAGCAGCAGCAGCAGCAACAACAGAGTTATGAAAACTCTTGATTCACGCCTCCTGAGCTCTCCTCTCGACCCCAAACTCTCGACACCCCTTCTATATGACCTGGGTAATCTATTTATACCCGAAAGATGCATCGAATCTCCTTCATAACTTCAAAAAAATCTTCTCTTTATTATTTTTATTCTCACGGCAATAATTTCCATTTTTTGATCTTCCACGCGCATGCAGCTGTATTTCTTTCATTATATACCTTCTTCACGCTCCAGGATATCTATTGAGTCTTCCAAACACGTGCAGTACACGTTTAAATTTCTCACAACTCGTGCAAGCTCATGTTTTTCCTCCAACTCCCTGTTTGGATTAAAATAAGTTATCCAGCCAAATTTGATCGATAAAATCACCCATACTAGCTTTCTATAGTCATATCACGTCTACCCACTAAGTTTCAGGGATTGAATCTCATTAAATCACGTCCAAACATCCGATTGAAATTCTGCCAGTGAAAGGGAATATTTTACCGCCAAAAATATTTTTTTGAATTTGAGAAGAACATGTCCTCCCCTAATCCTGCACGGGTGTCCCTTTAGCACTTGTCTTATGTGGTGCAAATAGTAATTTTTGGGCGTAGATAGTAATTTTTCCGGGGTTCCTCCGACACATTTTTGGGGTGCTTCCGGTGCATTTCTGGGGTGCCTTTAGTACTCTATCCTGGGGTGCAAAACACCACTTTTCGAGCCAATTTCGCCGCAAGAGCTTATTTCTCTAAAAATATCTACAAAGACATAAAATAACAAAATAAATACAAAATCGACACTAAAAATATATACAATTGAGACATATTAGACACAATAATGAGTCTATCACTAACATCACGGCAACAAAAAAAAAAAAAAAATCGCACCCGGTCGGTGCCGGCTGGTGATCGGAGTGCCGGCGGCGACTGTTCCCAGGCGATTTTTTTTTCCTCCCTCTCTGGACGTGAAGAGATCAAGGGGAGGTGGTCGGTCAGCTTAAGAAAAATAATTTTTTTTAGGGTCTCTTCCCTTTTATATAAATTTTATTTCCAAAAACCTAATAAAACATGGATTTCCTTTTTTATCCATGGGCCCACAAACGCAAAACCGACCAAAACTGAACGTCTGACCGTCCAAATCAGCAGTGCCTCGTCTATCCGTGACCACGGGGCGACACTCTATCATACTGTCAGGGTCCTTACCTATGGTTTGCTCGTACATGACATCATTGGAGCAAATCGGGGATTCGGAAAATGCTTTTGTACGACTAAGTCCGATTGCTTATCTCGTTTAACCGGAAAATCACCATCTAATGCTTACTGCGGAACATGACTGTCCCCCACTAAGCAGGAGACTTAATGTTGATGGTGGATTTTCGACAAAGGCTAAAATCATAAAATCATGATACTTCATGTTTCTGACCCGGCTTCAGGAACGCATGTGACGATTCGTGTGTTACGATCCGTGAACCGTTTCACGATCTCTGATCGAGTACCTCTCAGAGCCACGATGAATATGTTTCTTGAAAGGCCTCCCACTAGCTGAGCGTTCGATGCTACGCATTTCATCGTGCCCTCTATGTAGAAGAACGATTATGCGGTCCTCCTACATAATTGTTTGTTGAGAGGGATTAACGCCTTCAGGACGTCGGTGATACTCGCTGTTCCCTGACTACATAGAGAGACCCCCCCCCCCCACTACATAGAAGAACGATGTGGCGGTCCTCCTACATAATTGTTTGTTGAGAGGGCTTAACGCCTTCAGGACGTCGGCGACACTCGTTGTTCCCTGCCTATGTAGAGAGACCGTGTATAGATTCAGGCGGCTCTCCTACATAATTGTTTGTTGAGGGGGCTAAACTCCTTCAGGACGTCAACAACGCTGCACGTTGTTCCCTGACTATGCACCTTTCAGAACGAGTATGATGCTTCAACTATCTCATATCTCAATTCTACAATAGATTAATTCTACCGTGACATTCGCCACTGAATTCCTAGAAAATAATTTACTATATCTCATTACTCCGCTCCATGGCTATCCCCGGCTGATTCCATGGATTAGTAATAGATAACCAACTTATCTCATTACTCCGTTCCTTGAATTCCCCAGCTGGATTCATGGATTTGTAATAGATACACAATTCATTTATTACTCTGTTTCATGAGTCATTCTCCACTGAATTTCATGAATTAGTAATAAATATCCAATAATCGGGCATCTGGACTATCACCGAGTAAGCCCCAATAAAATGGTGCAAGTGTACTTAACAATTATGCACGAACGAGCACCCAAATGCACGAATGAGCATTCAAAAATATGGACAAATGAGGAATCCTACACAAAACAGGAGAGAGAAAATAATGATAAAAAATAATAAAAGAGGCGCCTAGGGACCGGGCCCACCGACCGGCCGGTCCTCCACGCCTCTTCCCTTTATTTTTCTTATTTTCTTATTTTCATGAACTCATGAAAACTCCTTCATTCGAGCAACTTTCCTTGTTTGAGCAAAACTCACGGTTTCTCCATATTTTCACGGTTTCATGAAAAATAATAAAATAGGGAAAGGTGTTGCGGGACCGGGCTACCTAGCCGGACGGACATGCCCTAGCAGTGGCCGGTCCTACACCTTACATCCCTTGTTTTTATAATTATTATTTCCCTCATCTCATGAAACTCCTCCGTTTGAGCAAAAATCATGGTTTCTTCATATTTTCTCAAATTTTGCTCAAATCATGAAAAAAGCCAAAAAGTCAAATGGTCACATGACCGACTAGACTATCCATGAAAAAATATTAAAATATTATTGTTTTAATATTCTCAAAATATTGATCGAATGAGCAAAGTCCTACTTGCTCATTCGAGCAAAATCAAGAATTTCAGTCAAAGATCAAACTCTTCTGAAAATCTAAAATATTGCTCAAACGCACACCAGAAAATACCAAAACTCTCAGGAATGAGACACGGACATTATGGTGACACGGTCATGCTCCCTTGACCGACCAAGGACGTCCCTAAGGCTTGCAAGGAGCCGGTCCCACACATCTTCACAATTTTGACTTAATTTTCTTAATTGCTCATATTGGGTCGAAACTCTTTCCAACCAACTTGGAATTTGCTCAAACGACCATCAGCTGGTCCCACGACCACCAAGGGCCGGTTCCATGCCCTCTTGGTCGGTCCCTCACTTCTCCATAATTAGGTTTTATCACCTAATGCTCAGACGAGCACTATTCTAATAAATGATCAACACCAACATTTGATCATTATTTCACTAACCGGTCAACAAAAGACTTTGGTGCACGCTCACTTGAGCAATTGGGCACCACATGGTTGTCCATCATCCCATGTGGTCGGTCCCTCCCTCCCTCATGACCTATTTTCAGCAATTCATCAATTGACGAACAATTGATCAAAAACTAGGGTTTCGAACAAATGCTCCACGAATCATCATTCTGAGTAAGTTCAAACACTAATAATTTTATGTTGACCCAGTAACCAACATCCAGATTAATTATATGATATTTGGTAGGTTACCAATATTTTAACTAATATTTTATTTGGTCACATTACCAGTAATTCATCGAATTGAGAAATACTTGCTCAGTTGCTCGAATATTGACCCAACTATCAATATTCGGTAATTCCTCGAATTGAGCAATACTTGCTCAGTGGCTCGAATATTGATCCGACTATCAATATTCAGTAATTCGTCGAATTGAGCAATACTTTCTCAGTTGCTCGAATATTGATCTAACTATCAATATTCTGCCGAATATTACTCAATATTCAACAATTCGTCAAATTTACAATATTTGCTCAGATGAGCAATATCAACATTGTTTGATCCATGAATCACTGAGCATTCGTCAATCATGCTCAATTCAACAAAACCTAGACTCACTGTCTAATCAAGTCAACGACTGACTAATCAAATACACGTCTGCTTTGCAGACTCCACATTCGTGAGACATTAATCACTTCACATGGGGGATATTAATTAGGGTTTTGGTCTGGAGGCCTACATCACGTGTGTTCATCCACGATGAAAAACATGAGTAAGTTGTGCAAGCGGTTGAGGAAGTTAGCAAAGTAGTGGGTGGACGATCAACCAAGTCTCCGTACGACATGGAACTGATTTTACCACGATCTCCCACTTTCCCACTCTTCCACTCAAGAAACCGTCACACTTACTGGGATCAAGATGTTTGCTATTCTTACAATATAAATAAGTTCTAAATCGATGACCGAAACAACATTCGTTTATTCATAAAAACAACGATTCTCTCGAAACTTATTTACACAGTTCATATACTTGCAGAAACCTTCAACACATCAACAATCCTTGATCATCATTGATCCCACAATTCTCAGCTTCCCTCCTACAGATAACCCTTCTTCCCTTTTTGTGACTGAATTGACTCTTGAAAGGCCATTGACTTGGTTTAGGCCGGAGTCCTACAGATTGATCTATCGAACTCAAAGCACTCCCATGCAATACATCTGTGTGAGGTTAAGCAGTTTGCTCGGTTGAGGAGTCTCGCCCGAACTACGTCTCTTCACTTTCCCAAGAAACCAGCAAATCGTTTTTCCCCATCTACAACTGTTGAAACTTGGAATCAAGCGTATGAAGAATGAGTTATTTTCTTATTCGTTTAGCTACATATATAATAAGAGTTTAGTCACAAAAATTGACAAAGGGGGATATTGTTAGAGTATAGCTCGGTTGAACCCACCAAACGTTGGTATGTCAAGTTTGATTGTCATATTTTAGTATCGAAACTCATCTAGAGTCGCTTTATTAAATACTAGAGTCAACTTTGTTTAGGTTAGACTAGAAAGTCAAAGAATGTTGAGACGTAAAAGTATTATTACGAAGACCTGAAGAAAGTGAAGAAGTAACGACTACAACGACAACATCATCCTTCCTATTAAGGTTAGTAATATTAACTTGATCTTGTTTCCATTCCTAACGTATCTTTCAAGTTTGATTATATTGAAAAACATAACATGAGAAGATGTATATAAATAATACTCTAGTGGTTAGACTTGGTCATACCATTATGATCAAAGTGTCAAGGAATCTATTGAATTACGAAGTATAAACGCTTATCTTTTAGAACTTCGTAAATACGACATCGACAGAATCTTTGTATATAGATTCTTGATTATGTGTGCATTATATAGGTATAATTTCACCCTAGGAAACAATGTTTTATAATATTTGTCTAAAGAAAGTGCATATATGAACTTGTTTCATAATCGAAAGGAAATCATGATTCGTCAGGTTCTTTATTGAATATCATTTGAATGACCAATATAAGATGAAAAGGTAAAACCAATATTAACTTGTTGAGATTTGAGGTATAACCGGTCATAGCCTATTATAGCTGGTTGTAATCGGTCACAAGTTACATTGGAAATCAAGGTGGGAAACTAGATAATTGGATTGTTATTGTAGTTTTCGATTATTGATTTGATTAACTAACAATTGTTGAAACTTTGATTGCACCTAGTTTGTTTATTCTTGAGAACCTTCTCTTCTGATATAAGGCTCACTCCAACTAGATCAAAGTATTGACGGGATCATCATCTTCGGATCTAAAGACATCTTGTGATAATCCATTGTTAACAAACTCTGTTCTATGCGTGATTGATCACAAGAGGATTCAAGTGGTGTTGTGCAGGTATTGAAGGCAATATAAGAATTGAATACGAAGAAGAATTCTTATTAGTTTTTGTATCTTGTGGATTTAGTGCACAAACCTTGATCGTCTGGGATCCAACTAGAATCGTGTTTATCTTTGATAGACTTGATTGATTAGTTGCGTGAGATCGACATCACCTTATAGTTTCTCTTTGAGATCTATATTAATTGATTACAAATCTAGAGTTTGATTATTTCGGTAATTAAAGTTTAGATTGATCTAACCAGACAAAGGAGTTTATTAGTTTAAACGGAAGAGCCTTTGTCAACAACTCACATATCTTTATAGCAAAGATTGATTAGAGTGGTTATCAAACATATTTTTCCTTTGCTATTTGGAATACGATGCAAAGGACTTGCTATTCATGTGCGTGACTCTCGAAGTCGAAGGCGCAGGGATACTGAGGAAACTAAGTATCTAGGGGTAGTATACTTGGTCTCAACTATACCAAGTAAATTTGAAGATACATTTCTATTACAGCTTCTCAATTATTTTTTTTCCTATAATGCAGTAGGGATATGTCGTGATTTCTACTCCAAATCGTGTTTTGGATCATGCTAGCCACTGAACAAAAAAAAGTGGTCAAGCTGTCGATTATTTTTATTAAACACCACCCTTTAGTCCCTCTATTTTGCTTCGTTGGAATTGAAACGAAAAGAACTTGGAAATATTTTAGCACCGCCTATTAAATTTTGATCTCTATAAAGAATAATAATTCAAAACTAATAATCCTAAGTAGAGGATCCATTAACGGGTAAAGAACTTTAAAGGAAGTATCCTAGAAGATCAGAATATGGAACTTTTTGAGGATCAATTTTGCATAAAACATCGAAGCAAAAACAAATAATATTTATTACTCCTATTTCAGATGACCCTGTCGATACCACTATTAGAGCATAGCTCGGTTGAACCCACCAAGCGTTGGTATGTCAAGTTTGGTTGTCAAATTTTAGAATCAAAACTCATCTAAAGTCGCTTGATTAAATACTAGAGTCAACTTCGTTTAGGTTAGACTAGAAAGTCTAGGAATGTTGAGACGTACAAGTATTACTCCGAAGACCTGAAGAATGTGAAGAAGTAACAACTACAACGAGGACATCATCCTTTCACTTGACGTTAGTAATATTGACTTGATCTTGTTTCCATTCCTAACATATCTTTCAAGTCAGATTACATTGAAAAACATCACATGCGAAGCTGTATATAAATAATACTCTAGTGGTTAGACTTGGTCATATCATTATGATCAAAGTGTCAAGAAATCTATTGAATTACGAACTATAAAAGCTTATCTTTTGGAACTTCTTGAATACGACATCGACATAATCTTTGTATATAGTGTCTTGATTATGTGTGCATTATATAGGCATGATTTTACCCGAGCAAACAATATTTTATAATATTTGTTTAAAGGAAGTACATATATGAACTTGTTTCATAATCGAAAGGAAATCATGGTTGGTCAGGTTCTTTATTGAATATCTTTTGAATGGCCAATATAAGATGACAAGGTAGAACCTATCTTAACTTTTTTAAATTTGAGGTATAACCGGTCATAACCTATTATATATAGCTAGTTGTAATCGTTCACAAGTTACATTAGAAATCAAGGTGTAACCGATCGCAAGCTATATTGGAATGCAAGTTGTAACCGGTCACAAATTACTTTGGAATCCAAGGTATGTCCGGTCACAAGATGAATTGGGAAGTTAGCTGTAATCGGTCACAAGCTACCTTTGGGAAGCAAGGTGTAATCGGTCACAAGCTACTTCGGGAAGCAAGGTGAAACCAGTCACAATCTACTTTGTGGAGCAAAGTGTAACCGATTACAATCTATCTTGGGAATCATGTTATATCTGGTCACAACATATTTTGGAGTGATGGTATAATCGGTTCCATAAGCAAAACCAATTTTCCATGGTTCACATATTTCTTCATGATGTGTGTGAATTAGGGTTTTGGGTTTGCTAAGATGAGAAGCTTCTAGATGTCGACATTATTTGAACATGTATATAACTTATATCATTAAATGTTCAAAGATATCCTTGATACTCAAGGTGATCCCAGGTCCAAAAAAGTGAAAAGCATTTAATTATGATTTTCATCATATATGTTTTAATTACCAGCAATTAAAGCATATCTTATGGAGAATATTATTAGTTAATGTGCTAGACTAGTAATAGAAGTTTTCTATGAGAGTTTTCGGAATTATGGTTTGGCATTTAAGTGTAAATAGGAAAACTGAAATTAGGTACTTTAATGATAATATCTTGAGAATATTTTCGGTTTTGGAATTTCCTTGTTGTCCAAACAACCTTGGTGTATAAATACTTTAGTTTGCATTTTTTTGCTAACTATCCTAAGAGCCAGGCAAACTTCATTCTTGTTGTTTCTGGTGGAGCCGTCTATCTGGAGAGGAAACTACCCTAATTATGTGAAATCTCTTACGATCGCTCGTTTAAGCACTTCTGTGGGATCAAGAGGCTCTACGAGTACCGTTGGTGGGAAACTAGATAATTGCATTGTTTTTGTTGTTTTCTATTATTGATTTGATTGACTAACAATTGTTGAAACTTTGATTGCACCTAGTTTGCTTATTCTTGAGAACCTTCTCTTCTGATATAAGGATCACTCAAACTAGATCAAAGTATTGGCGGGATATTTAGAACCATCTTCGAATCTAAAGACATCTTGTGATAATCCATTGTTAACAGACTTTGTTCTGTGCGTGATTGATTACAAGAGGATTCAATTGGTGTTGTACAGGTATTGAAGGCAATATAAGAATTAAAGACGAAGAAGAATTCTTATTAGTTTTCGTATCTTGTGGATTTAGTGCACAAATCTTGATCGTTTGGGATCCAACTAGAATCGTGTTTATCTTTCAAAAACTTGATTGATTGGTTGCATCGGCATCACCTTATAGTTTCTCTTTGATATGTATATTAATTGAATGCAAATCTAGAGTTTGATTATTTCGGTAATTAAAGTTTAGATAGATCTAACCAGACAAAGGAGTTTATTATTTTAAACGGAAGAGCCTTTGTCAACAACTCACATATCTTTATAGAAAAGATTAATTAGAGTGGTTACCAAACAGATTCTTCCTTTGCTGTTTGGAATACGATCCAAAGGACTTTCTATTAGGGGTAGTCAACTTGGTCTCAACTATACGAAGTAAATTAGAAGATACATTTCTATTATATATATATATATATATATATATATATTTTTTTTTTTTTTTTTTTTTTTTTAATAATGCAGTAGGGATATGTCGTGATTTTTGCTCCAAATAGTGTTTTGGATCATGAACAAGCCACTGACAAAAAAAAAGGTGGTCAGGTTGTCGATTATTTTCATTAAACACCACCCTTTAGTCCCTCTATGTTGCTTCGTTAGAATTGAAACGAAAAGAACTTGGAAATATTTTAGCACCGCCTATTAAATTTTGATCTTTATAAAGAATAATAATTCATAACTAATAATCCTAAGTAGAGGAATCCATTAATGGGTAAAGAACTTTAAAGGAAGTATCCTAGAAGATCAGAATATGGAAATTTTTGAAGATCAATTTTGAATAAAACATCGAAGCAAGAAAAAAAATTACTTATTACTCCTATTTCAGATGACTCTGCCGTTACCACTGTTAGAGCATAGCTCGGTTGAACCCACCAAGCGTTGGTATGTCAAGTTTGCTTGTCATATTTTAGTATCAAAACTCATCTAGAGTCGCTTGATTATAAATACTAGAGTCAACTTCGTTTAGGTTAGACTAGAAAGTCTAGGAATGTTGAGACGTACAAGTATTACTCCGAAGACCTGAAGAATGTGAAGAAGTAATAACTACAACGAGGACATCATCCTTCCACTTGAGGTTGGTAATATTGACTTGATCTTGTTTCCATTCCTAACATATCTTTCAAGTCGGATTATATTGAAAAAAATAACATGCGAAGCTGTATATAAATAATACTCTAGTGGTTCGACTTGGTCATATCACTATGATCAAAGTGTAAAGGAATCTATTGAATTACGAAGTATAAAAGCTTATCTTTTGGAACTTCGTGAATACGACATCGACATAATCTTTGTATATAGTGTCTTGATTATGTGTGCATTATATAGGTATGATTTAACCCTAGGAAATAATGTTTTATAATATTTGTTTAAAGAAAGTACATATATGAACTTATTTCATAATCGAAAGGAAATAATGATTTATCAGGTTTTTTATTGAATATCTTTTGAATGACCAATATAAGATGACAAGGTAGAACCAATCTTAACTTGTTGAGATTTGAGGTATAACCGGTCAAAGCTTATTATATCCTTGAAGATCATAATATGGAACTTTTTGAAGATCAAAAGTCGTATAGCTATATAGACTTTACATTATACACATTTGATATTTCGAGCTGAGTTTAACTCGCTTATATCTTTCTCGAAATATGTGTTAGAAAGCTTTTTGCTTTAACCACGTTCATCATTATTCTTGACGAAAGTCAAAAGATGATCATGTGAAAATCATCTGGTAACATCTTACATGATTTGTGTGAGACGGTCATTTGATGTAGGCTCAGAATGTTTCGTATTGATCATTCGGTCACTTGAAAATTGCTTTGAAGCTAATAGTTTGTGTGAGACAGCTGTTCCCGTCTTTTAAGAATGTTTCAATGATTGAAATGGGAGTTAAGAGCTAAAACCCATGTATGGATACATTACGGTTTGTGTACTTAGTGTATGAACTGTTTTGACGGAATTCAGGACCGGAAGTTTGCATACCCGTTCGCAAACTTATTCAACTGTTTAAGTCAGGGTACTTAAGTTTGCATACCATTTTGCAAACTGATTTAACTGTTGAAGTCCGAGAACCAAGTTTGTGTACCCGTTCGAAAACGGTTTCAACTGAGTTCGGTCCGGAGCTAAAGTTTGCGTACCCTTTTGCAAACTGTCGGCTTGTGACCAATGTCTAGAATTTAAGTTCGCGTACCCGTTCGCAAACTTAAGTGGTTCAAGTTCTTAAATCAGTTAAGTATGATTTCATACTCATGAACATATACATTTATAAATTAAGGAATGCAATCTTTTCAAACCGTGGCTGAAATGTTCATGAACTGATTCTTTTGAATCAAACCGATTTTTCTTCAATTGTGTCTTGTATACTTCTATTGGAATATAAAAATTTGAACAACTCTATGAGTAACACAGTTAGATTCATTTGATTATCAATTGATCTAGAAGTGTTAAGATGAACAAGGTTAATAGAAAAGTGTTCATATGGCTAACTTCGATTAACTATTATTTGACCAACTCAATATACACGTTTAGGTACGGTTACCCATATCTAAATGAAGGTATATTTCATTTGTGTGTAACAAGCTAAGATTAAACTAATGGTTGAAAGATATTAGCTTGAATATTAAATCAAGTTTTATCTAACAGTGAATATTGATTGCTTTGTTCCAAAGTTATCAAACCATGATTTGAAGACTATATAAGGGAGAACTCTAGCAACTGGGAAACCTAATCCCCACACCTCATATGTTAAGACTAATCCCCTTAACGTTACAGGTTGTTACTGTCCAACCTTTAGGCAAAGGATTCAGTACTGTGATAAACCTAGATTTGCCTATAAACGTCATACGAATCCTTTTTACAATCGTAATGGTTATCAAAAGGATAACTTCGTAAAGGCGAAGACAAGATCCGATGCTCCCAATTGGAGAAATACTAACTTGCAAAAGAATAGTCAATCTGATTCTCTTCCGAGAATTCTAGAATAGAGTAATGGGAAGAATGTTCCGATTCTTCCTAAACGCACTCAGAAGTGGATACTAAAGAAAGTCAATGATGTTTTGAGTGTGAAAAGGAATGATCCCCCATAAAATTCCATGACTATGGAGAAGGCAGTATCCATGATGTTGGAAATTAAAAAGTTATTTGGAAAGATGGATTTGGATGTGAAAGAATCTAAAAGCGATCTCTTTCATGATAATCCAAAAGTCACTTGTGGTGAGAAAGACATTGCTCACCTCAACACAACTTGAGTGTGTTGTTATTGCATCCTCACCAAGGAATGCCCCGCTATGTATACAGTGAGGGAAGCACGAGAATTGGGGCACACGGATTATGTTTCGGTAAGGCTGTAAAATTCGATTGGATTCTTCTAAAAAGGTATGTCTATAAACTTGAGCAATATTTGTGTTTTTATTTGCTTAGAATACTTATAATGATCCATGTACATTGCTTATCGTTCATTTCTACCTAACTTGATCTGTGTTTACGGTTCTTAAATGTTTAGGGTTGAAAATAGTAGTTCGGGATGTTTGGACTTCATGGTACACATACCAGGTATGCATACCATCATTTAAAATCAAAATCCAGGGATTTTAGTATGCATACCCGTTTGCATACTGCTCCAGGTCATGAAAATTAGTTTGCAAACCGGTATGCATACTTGACCATAGATGTCGATATTCAGTAAACTTGTTTTGGCCGTAACTTCTTCGTCTGAACTCGGAATTACCTCATTCTTTTTGCATTCTATTCCTTTTTGAATTCCCTTTAAAATGAAGATGAGAATTCTTGAATTTGGATGAGTTAAGGTTGGTCTTTATCCTGTCTCTTGTTTTTGAGTGTTTTGCTCCGTTTCGTCGCACTTGTTCCACTTCTCTTGGACTTGGGCACTTGGATTCTTGGAGTACTAATCATCTAAGGTCATTTGTAGATTTTACAAGAATGTTGTTGGTGAATCACAAAGAAGGAAGTTCAAGAATGGGTAGTAATACGCATTGTTATGGGATTCTTGAATGTTTACAATCATCTTATGTGAACTATGGTGCATGGTCGTTAATGACTTTGTATGTTCTTCTTTGTTAAGAAAATATTTTTATACGCCTTTGGTAGCTATTCTTGGTGTAAATCCGTGTGAAAAAGATTGATTCTACCTTCTAAGGACAAAGATTGTTTTTGCAGTATTAATCTTTATGATTTTATATATTGCAACTTGCTATGGGATATGTGTGTTTGCGTCCGTGAACCTTGATTGTCCCATACGTGGTAAAAAGTTAAGTCATTCATATGTCAGTATGCAAGTATTGATAAAAGATTGAATGAACTTTTGACAAACAAAAGTTAAGCCTATTATGTCTTTATGCAAATATTGATGGAAGATAGGATGAACTTTTGTTTACAAAGATTAACTCTATTATATGTCATTGTGAAAATAGTGATGAAAAATAGAATGAATCTTTGTTTATTCCGCGGTATTGATCTTCCCCGATCCATATTTTTATGTATATACTGCGCGGCTCCTTAAGTTTTCTTATGTGAGCATTTCCGATTGAATTAATCATGGGTTCTCTTGTGGTTAATTCAGTTGCGATTTTTGGATACAAATTCATATTCTTATGAGATTTGTTAATGTCCAAAGAAATCCTTCTTTTCTTGTGAAAGTAAGGTCGCTCTTGTTGTTCTTTCGGGAATGACATTATATGGGGGAGAGTTCTTAATTGAATTTGTGCTTAATTGCCAAATCTTTGTTGGGAGTGCGGCTGTGGAATATTGTAGGGGTTATCTTGTATCTTTATAAACTCCTTTATGAATGCATTTAGTTTCGGCTATATGATTGCATTTAGTTTCGGCTATATGATTGCATTAGGATCCCACTAGTTTTCGTACTTTTGCCAATTTTATTTACAAAAAGGGTGAGAATTAATGTGTAGTTCACACTACAAATACATATGGTTTTCGTATCATTATGTAAGGGGGAGTGGTTTCCATGTGAGATGGAGTATTAACTAAGGGGGAGTGATACATATCACCATAGTATTGTTGTCGAAGTTGTGATACAATTGAACTTTGATGTTTTGTAACAATGATTGAGAGCTTTTGTTTTCTCATTGTTATGGCTAAGGATCTTCAACAACGATGATGCTGCATTAAATATCTTTGGAATCATTAGAGTACTTGGAAGTGACGAAGTTTTCGAGTAATGTTGAAAAACCAAGGAGATCATGCATGTGGAAGAGAAGCTGCATAGTTTATTTATTTTGTATTCAATATGTATTGATAGTTTTGTCACTAAAATTGACAAAGGGGGAGATTGTTAGAGCACTTCTCGGTCGAACTCACAAGCGTTGCTATCTCAAGCTTGTTTGTCAAGTTTAGTTGCCAAAACTATAAGTCTTGATTTCTAGTCTACTTATAGCTAAGTCTCGGACTAGGATAGAAAGTGTAGTTGATCTCTAGACTCCATGACGTTCATCATATAAAGAAGAAGAACTACTCAAGGAACTGGTGGAACTTCATCGACTAAAAGGTATTTGGAGACTTGAACTTATCTATCACTCAAAAATCTATCTACTCTATCTCCTATCTTGAGACAAAAGTCATATTGCTATATAGACTTCGATTATACACATTTGCTATTTCGAGCCGAGTTTAACTCGCTTATCTATTTCTCGAAATATGTGTTGGTAAGCTTTCGCTTTGGCCAAGTTCATTTTACAAGTGATGAAAGTCATGTTGATTATTTCAATATCTTGAAAATCGCTTTGATGAAAAATAGTGTGTGAATAATCTCTATTTAACATCCTCTAAGAATGTTTCAATGATTGAAATGAGAGTTTAGAATATATAACCTTGAATGGATATAAACATTGTATGTGAACTCATACTTGTGTAAGCCCAAAATCCTTGAACCAAAGTATGCGTACTTTGCTTCTCAGGATAACCGGAACTAAAGTCCGCGTACCTGTCCGCGTACTTCCGGAAGTTCATATCCCGTGAATTTCTGCTGGAGTTAGTGAACTGAAAACAAACTCAATTCGGGTACTTAAGTATGCGTACCGGTATGCGTACTTGAGTGGGTTATTTTCTAAAAACGGTTTATTCGTGAACTTAAACTTATATAAACTAAGGAATGCATATTTGCAAACCGTGGCTATAAAGTTCATGAATCGATTCGAGTGAATCAAAATCGTTTTGCTTCGATTGTGTCTTGTATACTTCTATGAGATCTAAGCAATTGAACAACTCCCTAACTAGTTCTTTTGAGTCATTTGAACTAGTTATGGTGAAGATAAATATGGTTGATATGAAAGTGCTCATATGGCTAACCATTGGTTAACAACTGTTGAACCAACTAGGTGTACACGTTTAAGTACGGTTACACAAACCTAAATGAAAGTGCATTTCATTTGTGTATAACAAGCTAAGTTCGATCTAACGGTTGAAAGATATTAGCTTGAATCTAATCAGGTTTTCATCTAACGGTGAATATTGAATGCTTTGTTACCAAGGTAAATTAGATTGCAAACCATGATTAGGAGACTATATAAAGGAGAACTCTAGCAACTGGGAAACCTAATCCCCACACCTCCTGTGTGATACTAGTTGTATAAGCTAGAGTCGATTCTCCTTTAACCTTAGGTTTCTACCGAGACCCTGTAGGTTAAAAACTTGAAGAATTCATTGGGATTGTGAAGCCAGACCCAACTATTTTCTCTGTAGTTGCGTGATCTGATCTTACTGTTTCTATCGTGATTGAGTGCAATCGTAAGATTGGCTTGAGATTAATTTCTCTGATAAGCAAGATAGAAAAGTAGTAACAAACATCTTCGTCTCATCGTTTGTGATTTCGCAATATCTTGTTTCGCTAGTCGATTAAAATTATTGTGAGGTGATTGATAATTCTAGGCTGTTCTTCGGGAATATAAGTCCGGGTTATCGATTGGTTCCCATTCACCTTGATTTATCAAAAGACGGAACAAAACTCATAGGTATTTCTGTGGGAGACAGATTTATCTATTCCTATAGACTTTTCTGTGTGATACAGATTTGTTTATTAAAGTCTTCGACTAGGTCTCGGGGTTTTTCTGCATTTGTGGTTTCCTCGTTAACAAAATTTCTGGTGTCTGTGTTATTTCTTTTCCGCATTATATTTTGTTATATAATTGAAATATCACAGGTTGTGCATTGAATCAATCAATTGGTATATCCAACCTTTGGTTGTTGATTGAAATTGATTGATACTTGAACATTGGTCTTTGGTACCGTTCAAGTTAATTTCTCTTGTATTCAATTAGACTCGCAGATTTCTATTTGCTTGAGTAAGTATTGAATCGAGAAATTTATATATAACTCCTTGATATACTTTTTATTAACATTGAGTCTGACTGTCTAGTTGATTCTCTTAAAAGTATATTGGAGTTATACAGATTGCTAAGCGAAATATTGGGTGAGGTTGTTAGACCCCCGCTTTTTCACAATCAATTAGATAATCCAACCTTTGGTTATTGATATAAATTGATTGACACTTGAACATTGGTCTTTGTTACTATTCAAGTTGTTTCTCATAATAATCAGGCTCACGGATTTCTATCTGTTTGATTTGCTGATTACATTGAGAAACCGAGATATAACTCTTGGATGTATTTTCCTTGATTGAGTCTGACTGTCTAGTTGATTCTCTTGGAAATATGTTGGAGTTAGTCCATACAGATTGCTGAAACGAAATATTGGGTGTGGTTATTAGACCCCCGCCTTTTGAATTGTTATCAGAGCAGGAAAACACGTTTAAGACCTCATAAGTCTGTGTTTGTAGCAATCTGACTCTATGGACAATAGTGCTATTTCTGACAAACGCATCACCAGAGACAAAAGTTATGTTTCTATGAAATCTATTAAAGAGAAATACTTGTCGAACTCGCATATAGATGAATATTCTGTTCATACGAAACAGACAAGTATTGAATTGTGTTACCCTGACTATCTTACTGACGAGTCTGACTCTGAAGTAGAAAGGGAAGCATCCCAAGAGAGTGCAGCGATTCTAAAACTTGTTAGAATCCAGGCAGTTGAAATCAATAGGCTGAAACACAAGGTCAATACAATTGTTGGTATGGTAAAAGATCGTGATTCCCAATTAAGGGTTCTTCGTAAGGAAAATGATGTAGTTTGTTTCTCTCGAACCTTACTCGAGGCTAAACTCAAAGAAGATGCCCTTGAAATAGAACGACTATTGAGTAATCTCTCTATTCAAGATAGAGGTCATTCTGTGGAGTCCATCATACCAATTACTTCTGATTCTGCTGTGTTTTTAGAAAACGTGGATAGTTCTAATCATGTTTCTCTAATGAAACCCGCTTCAGAAGCTAAACTACAATCCCTTCCTATTGCTAAAGAGGTGCTTGGTTCTTCCAATGATCATGGATTCACCACATCTCATGGAAGGAAGAAATCTTCTAAAGATGTTACTAATGTTACACACTCAAATCACTCCGGTGATCAGAAAGTATGTCTTTTTTTTATTCAAAAGGACATGTTCAACGGAAGAGCAAACTGAAGCTGAATGACAATTAATTTGGTCGACTTCAGCACACCTTAAATTTAATACTCAAAGGTGTAACTGACATTCAGATGTCTAAACCTATCGGTTTTAGTATTCACCCTGTGAATTTTTCCAAGAAAGTCAGTTCAATATGCTCATCGAACGTTCGAACCAATTGTAGTATTAATCCAAATCGGTCAAGGATATTTCAGAAAAGTCCTTCTCAACCTAAAGTAAAGGATGATGATCAAGATGTGAGAAAGGTGCCAGTGGGTGGAAACAACAATGGAGATATGAAAGACAACCTTAATCTGATAATTAAAGGATACAAGGATCTTATCAACAGGTTATCAAAATCCTCCATACAAACTTCTTCTGGTAAGGATTCAAACTTAGTCTCTTATTTTGACGACAGTAAGTTTTATGATACTTTTTCACATCAAAAAGGGTTTCCTCCTAAAGCTAGAAGAAAAAAGAGGATTAACCATGAAGAATATTCATTTGATGAGCATAAAGCTCATACTTGTGCTAATTAATCACAAGGATTGAATTCTTACTCATAAAAATCCTATTGAGTAAGATTTGCTAATATTTATGCATACTTATTGGTATAATGCTTTCTGTTTATTCGAGCTATTTTCTTATCGTCCATAGCTAAACTATAATCTACAGATAGCTTTTACTAAGTATTGTTTTCTTTAGAATAAAGTGTTCACTTTTTAGTCTTGGAAAAGTAACTTTACTTTTTGTGAGCTACCTTTGTGCTCTAAAATTTTCCTCTTCTGAGAACATAAAATTTATTGAGCCAAAAAATTGTGAATGAAAATCTTCACGTAGAATTTTTTTGGCTATTTTCGTTTTACCGTGTAAAAAGGTACGTTACGGTTTTAGTTTTTCTTTTGGGTTCGGATTGTGTTCGTATGGGTACCCAAATATTTCTTGCCACGAACCATTTCTACAAACCCTAAAATTTACCGTCCCTAAGAAACCATCTAAATACCAAACTTATTGAGTCACGTACGCGTACTCTAGGTTATTTTATTTGTGTCTAGAATGCCTTCACCTTCTCGCACTTGTGTTTTTGCAAGAGGTTTTCTTGATAAAGGTATTGGTTTTGAGTCCAAAGGGAGGAAGAAAAGAACCCTAGTAGAAGTTTATGATCAAAATCCTGAGGATTTTTCTGATGCATCATGCTACTATGCCTATACTCATCAAGATATTGAGAATGATGAGATGGTTTCGGCCGAAGTGGTTCACGATTTTCTTAAATACTTTTAGGAAGCAAAAGTGCAGCTCGTTGATACTATGAAGGGTCTCGATGTGTTAAGAACTGAGTTGAAAAAGGTTAACTCTAACCTTATTCTCATGAAGACACATGTTAAAGATCTTCTCAATGAGGATATCTTATCTGAAGAAGCAGTGGATGCTGTCAATCACAAGCTCAAAGGTATCAAGACTCGTGAGGGATCCGGAAGAGCTCTTTGATTTCAGTTCATGATCGGTTTTGTTGATTTAGGATTTTTTTTTTTTAGCTTGATAATTCTTAATGTCTAGGAAACTTCTTATGAGAATTCATTCCTGTGTTTCAAGAAGGATAACTAGGGTTTGGAATGGCTCATATTGTGATTACACATAGCTATTGCCAACGATTTTCATCTTGCAATGTTTTTAGATTTATTTATTTAAATTATAAGTTATTTGGAAGATGATTTTGCAGTATTAATCTTTATTGGTTTCATATATTGCAAATAATGTTATGGGATATGTGTGTTTACGTCCGTGAACTATGATTGTCCCATATATGTCAAAAGTTAAGTCTATTATGTCATTATGCAAATATTGATGGAAAATAGAATGAACTTTTGATGTCAAAGATTAAGTCTATGGTATCATTGTGCAAATATTGATGAAAAAATAAAATGAATCTTTGAATATTTCGCAATATTGATCTTTCCTTGATCCACTTCTATGTGAAAGTACTGTATGGCTCCGTAAGTTTTCTTATGTTGAGCATTTCCTATTAAATTAATCATTAAGTTTCCTTTGTGGTTAATTTAATTGAATTTACTGGATACAAATTCATGTTTCATGTGATTTGTTAATGTCCAAAGAAATCCTTTTTTTCTTGTAAAAGTAAGGTCGCTCTTGTTGTTCTTTTGAGAATGACATTTTATGGGGGAGAGTTCTTATTTGAACTTGTGCTTTATTGCCAAATCTTTGTGGGGAGTGTGGCTGTGGAATATTATAGGGGTTATCTTGTATCTTTATAAACTCCTTGATGAATGCATTTAGTTTCGGCTATATGATTGCATCTAAAATCATCTGGTAACATCTTACATGATTTGTGTGAGACAGTCGTATAGTTATATAGACTTTACATTATACACATTTGATATTTCGAGCTGAGTTTAACTTGCTTATATCTTTCTCGAAATATGTGTTGGAAAGCTTTTTGCTTTAACCACGTTCATCATTATTCCTGACGAAAGTTAAAAGATGATCATGTGAAAATCATCTGGTAACATCTTACATGATTTGTGTGATACAGTCATTTGATGTAGGATCGAAATGTTTTGTATTGATCATTCGATCACTTGAAAATTGCTTTAAAGATAATAGTTTGTGTGAGACATCTATTCCTGTCTCCCAAGAATGTTTCAATGATTGAAATGGGAGTTAAGAGCTAAAATCCATGTCTGGATACATTACGGTTTGTTTACTTAGTGTATGAGCTGTTTTGACGGAATTCAGGACCGGAAGTTTGCATACCCGTTCTCAAACTTATTCAACTGCTTAAGTCAGGGTACTTAAGTTTGCATACCCATTTGCAAACTGATTTAACTTTTGAAGTCCGAGAACCAAGTTTGCGTACCTGTTCGCAAATGGTTTAAACTGAGTTCGGTCCGGAGATCAATCTAACGATTGAAAGATATTAGCTTGAATCTTAAATCAGGTTCCATCTAACGGTGAATATGCATTGCTTTGTTCCAAAGTTATCAAACCCTGATTTAAAGACTATATAAGGGAGAACTCTAGCAACTGGGAAACCTAATCCCCACACCTCCTTCGTGATACTAGTTGCGACTAGAGTCGATTCTACTTTAACCTAGGTTTTTCCTAAAACCATTATAGGTTAACGACTTAAAGACTTCATTGGGATTCTGAAGCCAGACCCAACTATTTTCTCTGTAGTTGGGTGTTCTTATCTTACTTTGTTCTATCGTATTGAGTACTATTTTCTCTAAGATTTGCTAGAGATTTGTCTCCGATAGGTAAGATATAAAAAGTAATCACAAAGCTCTTCGTCTCATTTTTTGTGATTCCGCAATAACTTGTTCTACAACCATTTACTTAAGTTATTATGAGGTGATTGATATTACTATGTTGTTCTTCAGGAACATAAGACTGGTGTATCAATTGGTTCATGTTCACCTTGATTTATCAAAAGACGGAACAAAAACTCATAGGTATTTCTGTGGGAGACAGATTTATCTATTCAATGGACTTTTCTTTGTGAGACAGATTTGTTTATCAAGTCTTCGACTTTGGGTCATAACAACTCTTAGTTGTGGGTGAAACCAGCTAAGGGAATCAAGTGCGTAGAGTCCTGCTGGGATTCAGAAGCGTGAGGAACGTGACTGTACCTTAATCAGTGTGAGATTGGTTAGGGCTCAACTGCATTCCAGTCCGAAGTTAACTTGTAGTAGGCTAGAGGCTGTAGCGGCTTAATACCATATTAAAACTAAATTACTTGCAGTTTCGGTTTTAATATTGGTTATCTAAAGTGGTATGTGAAACCTTCGTGCTTAACTCTTATAGGTTGTTTACAAGTCTTTTAGATTTGTAAGATCCTTTCGGTTTGTCCTTTATTTGCTCGAACATTTGTCATTTTGTGACAAAAAGGGAGAGAAATATATGGAGTAAACAAGTGATTTACAATCACTAAGGAAAGGACAATTGTGCTTAAACGTTATATCTAACGAAAGAGTAAAGCATCGACTAAGGGGGAGAAACATATCATATTGATGTTGTAGTATTTCTGACAAAAAAAAAGGGAATAACAAAGATGTTCAGATTGAATATTTACCTAGCTTACCTTTAGGGGGATTAAAAGCTTTTGTTATTCAAATATCAACAACGACATTTATTGATTGAATATATGCAGGTTATTCTGTTGTTGAAACTTGGAATCAAGCGTATCTCAAATGAATTCTTTTGTAATTTTTTTATCCATCCGTAATAATAATTTTGTCAATAAAATTGACAAAGGGGGAGATTGTTAGAGCATAGCTCGGTTGAACTCACCAAGCGTTGGTATGTCAAGTTTGGTTGTCATATTTTAGTGTGTCAAAACTCATCTAAAGTCGCTTGATTATATACTAGAGTCAACTTCGTTTAGGTTAGACTAGAAAGTCTAGGAATGTTGAGACATACAAGTATTACTCTGAAGACCTGAAGAATGTGAAGAAGTAACGAACTACAATGACGGCATCATCCTTCCACTTGAGGTTAGTAATATTGACTTGAACTATTTTATTCCTAACGTGTCATTAAAGTCATGCTATATTGAAAACATAACTGCGAAGATGTATATACTGTACATATTGTATAATACTTTAGTGATATGACATGGTCATATTTGGATGATCATAGTATTAGGGAATTAGACTACGAAGTATAACACTTATCTTATAAACTTCGCAGATATGACATCGACATAATCTTGTATATACTATTATGATTATGTGAATGGGTTATGGTGAAGATTTTATCATAGGAAACAATGTTTTACATTTGTTTAAGGGAAGTACATTCATGAACTTTTTCGTGAATCAAAAGGGAAATCATTAGGCTTATTAGTTCGGCTATTCATTGCAAATCATTGGATGACCAATATATGTGAGATGGTAGAACCAATCTTAACCTTGGTTATGTATCTTGGTATAACTATTCACAATGCGTGACTTATGATTTGGTATGACTAGTTTTTATTAATTGGTGTAACCGATCCTAAGTAATCACCATGTGATGGTATGATCGATCTTTGTAATTGGTGTGACCGATCCTAGTAATTGGTGTGACCAATCACAAGTGTTGTGTAATCGATCCTTGTAATTGGTAACCGGTCCTGGTAACTGGTGTAACCAGTCATAATCAATACCATTGGAATATGGAACCGATCATGGTAACTGATGTAAGCGGTCCTGGTAACTTGTGTGACCGATCACAAGTATTTCCATATTAAGGTATAACCGATCCTACTGATTGGTAGAACCGATTGAATCCATGTATGTGATTTTATATTTGATCAATCACATAGCTATCTTGGAATACAGGTCAACCAATTCTAAATTTGTTTGGAAGTGTGGTATAACCGATTCCAAGAATGTAAATTCATGTAAATATGAATGAGGATTTACAGTGAAGAGATGTCAACATACTTTGAACACGTACAGTAACTCTTATCATTTATTGTTCAAAGATATTCCTTAGTACTCAAGGAGATCCTGTGCCATAATAAATTAAGAGTCTTTTAATTAAGGTTTTTAGTTTTACATGCTTTAATTACCAGCAATTAAATGCATATCTCTAGAGAATAAAATTTAGTAATGTCCATTTACTAATTGGAGATTTTCTATTGAGAGATTTCAGAAATATTGGACAAGAATTTATTGGAATTAGGAAAACCGAATCTTGCCATTCATTGCATATCTTGAGAATACTTTCGGTTTTGGAAATTCCTTGATGTCCAAACATCCTTGGTTTATAAATACCTAAGTTTGCATTTCTAGTAAACTATCCTAAGGGCCAGGAAAACTTCATTTCCTGTTGTTTCTGGTGGATCCGTCTATTCGAAGAGGAAAGTATCCTAATTAGGTGAAATCTCTTACGACCGCTCGTTTAAAGACTTCTGTGGGATCAAGAAGCTCTACGAGTACCGTTGGTGGGAAACTAGATAATTGTAGTGTTATTAGTTTTCGATTGATTTGATTGACTAACGGTTGTTGAAACTTTGATTGCACCTAATTTGTTTATTCTTGAGAATCTTCTCTTATGATATAAGATTCACTCAAACTAGATCGAAATATCGACGGGATCTTTAGAACTGTTGGTAGATCTAAAAACATCTTGTGATAATTTATTATTAACAGACTTCGTTCTGTGTGTGATTAATCACAAGAGATTCAGGTGGTGTTGTGCGGGTTATTATTGAAGATTAAAGAAGATTTGAAGACGAAGAAGATTTCTTATTGGTTTTCTGTCTTTGTGTGTGCACAAACCTTGATCGGATGGGATCCAACTAGAATCGGATTTATTCGATTGATTAGTTGCGTGAGATCGGCATCACTTTATAGTTTATCTTTGAGATCTATACTGATTAATTACGAATCTAAACTTAACTACTTTGGTAGTTATTGGATAGATTGACCTAACCAGGCAAAGGAGTTTATTAGATTTAATGGAAGAGCCTTTGTGTATGACTTGAAATATCTTTATCTAGGAAAGAATCAATAGAGTTGTTACCAAACAGATTCGTTGTTCCTTTGCTTTTTGGAATACGATCTGTTAGAGCATAGCTCGGTTGAACCCACCAAGCGTTGGTATGTCAAGTTTGGTTGTCATATTTTAGTGAATCAAAACTCATTTAAAGAGTCGCTTGATTATTTACTAGAGTCAACTTCGTATAGGTTAGCTAGAAAGTTACTAGGATATGAGGCTTACAAGTATTACGTGAAGACTTGAAGAATGTGAAGAAGTAAAGAACTACAACGACGACATCATCCTTCCACTTGAGGTTATTAATATGTGACTTGAACTGTTTCATTCCTAACGTATCTTTCAAGTCGTGCATATTGAAAACATAATTGAGAAGCTGTGAATGATTATACTCTAGTTAGAAATAGTATTAAGGAATTACAATACGAAGTATAACGTCTATCTTTTGAACTTCGTATATAAGACATCGACATAATCGTATGAATGCTATTGTGATTATGTATGGGTATGGGTGAAGATTTCGTCCTAGGATACAATGTTTTACATTCGTTTAAAGGAAGTACATTCATAAACTTGTTTTGTGAATCGAAAAGGAAATCGCTAGGATTATTGGTATTGTTATTCATTGCAAATCTTTGGATTACCAATATGTGTGTTTAGTATAACCGCTCATAACTTGTTTATGTATCTTGGTAAAACTATTTACAATGCCTGACTTTTGTATTGGTATGACTTTTATTAGTGAAACCGATCTTAAGTAATCACCTGAGATGGTATGATCGATTTATTATAATTGGTATGGCCAACTCTAGACATTGGGGAACTGATCCTAGTAAGAGGTGCAACCGATCACAAGAGGGAATCGATCCTTGTAAGAGGTACAACACGTTTTTAGTAATTGGGGAACCGATCCTGTGACTTGTGCAACCGAATACAAGTTTATACCATAAATATGTGGTAACCGATCCTAGTACCTAGTCAACCAACTTTTGGTAACTAGCGTGACTAATCTTAGTACCCAAATGGAGGTAGAACCGAAACTTGTTTTGGTAGAACCGTTAAACCCATGATTGGTGATTTGATAGGATAATGAATCACATAGTTCTTGGAAGTCAGATGAACCAATTCTAAACTTGTTTAGAAGTGTGGAAAATCGGTTCCAAGATTGTAAATATGAAAAAGGATTTACAAAGTAAATATGTCGACATACTTTGAACATGTGCAGTAACTCTTATCTTTTATTGTTCAAAGATATTCCTTAATAGCTAAAGGAGAATCCCGGATCGAAATAAATAGAGAATCTTTTAATTAAGGTTTTTAGTTTTTATATGCTTTTAATTTCTAGCAATTAAATGCATATCTTTAGAATATAAAAATTAGTAACGTGTATTTACTAATTGGAGATTTTCTACTGAGATTTCGGTCAATATTTTGACAGTGCATTTCCAGGAATTATGAAAACCGATTTGGCCTTTATTGCATATCTTTGAGAATATTCGGTTTTGGAAATTCGTTGGAGTCCAAACTTCCTTGGTCTATAAATACTGAAGTTTGCATTTTAAGCAAACTAATCCTTAGAGCCATCAAAACTACCTTGTTGTGTTGTTACTGGTGGAGCCGTCTATTCGGAGAGGAAAGTACCATAATTATGCGAAATCTCTCACGAACGCTCGTTTTAAAGACTTCTTTGGGATTGGGAAGCTCTACGAGTATCGTTGGTGGGAAACTAGATAATTGCAGTTTATTATTAGTTTTCGATTGATTTGATTGACTAACGGTTGTTGAACTTTGATTGCACCTAGTTTGTTTATGCTTGAGAATCTTCTCTTCTGATATAAGATTCACTCAAACTAGATCGAAGTGTCGATGGGGATCTTTAGAACTGTTTTTAGATCTAAAGACGTCTTGTGATAATCCATTGTTAACAGACTCCGTTCTGTGTGTGATTGATCACAAGAGATTCAAGTTGTTTGTGTGCAGGTGTTTATTAAAGATCTAAGAAGATTTCTTATTTAAGTTCATATTCTTTGGTGTGTATAAAACTTGATCGGCTGGGGATCCAACTATAATCGGTTTATCTTTGTGATAACCTTAATTGATTAGTTGAGTAGATCGGCATCAATACAATTCTTTGTGATTAAAAGTATTGATTGCATAGTCTGGACAATTACTTTGGTAGTTGTTTAATAGATAGATCTAAGAACCGGACAAAGGAGTTTATTGGGATAAACAGGAGAGCCTTTTGTCAAACTCATATCACTTTGTTTGAAAAGAGTTGTTACCGAATAGATTTGTTGTTCCTTTGTTGTTTGGAATACGAACCAAAGGAATTGTTCCAAGTGCGTGACTTATTACAAGTTGGAGGTGCAGGGATACTGAGGGAACTAGGTGAACTATAGGTTTAGTTGCTTGGTCTCAACTATACAAAGTTGGTTTAGATTTTGTATAGCGGCTTAATTATGAGAGTATTCAATTCTGGACTATGTCTCGGGGTTTTTCTGCATTTGCGGTTTCCTCGTTAACAAAATCTTGTTGTGTATTTTACTTTTTTATTTCCGCAATTATAATTGTTTTATTATAATTAGAAGTAAAAGACACAAACGTTAATTCTTATTTACTTGATAGCAATCCTATAGTGTTTGGTTAAGTCCGAACCTATTATCAAGTAATCATACTTCGTTCTTGTATTGTATCGATCTTGTATCCATAGTCAATCACGCAAGTTATCTTGTTGTTGTATTATCTCGATCTTGTATCCATAGACGATCACACGAAGTGTGAACCGATTCGTTGTATTGTCTCAACTTAGTCCATAGACAATCACTTTCGGAGAAAGGACTTATAGGTGGAAAGTTTTAGATTGGGGTATATTTGGGTACCCTCGTATTTTCACGATCAAAAGGAATTGTACCAGTGCGTGACTCATCGAAGTCGGAAGCACATTGATATTTAGGAAACTAAGTGAACTAGGGGTAGTTGCTTGGTATCAACTATACGAAGTTGGTGTAGATTTTGTATAGGGTTTTTCTGCATTTGAAGTTTTCCTCGTTAACAAAATCTTGCTGTGTGATTTACTTTTGTTTTCCGTAATATATTTGTTTATATAATTTAAAGTAAATTGCACTTTATGTTAGCTCCGATACACTTGATAGTGATCTTATAGAGTTTGGTTAAGTACGAACCTATTATCAAGTATCAAACTTTGGTAGTCGTATTGTCTGGATCTCGTATCCATAGACAATCACACAAAGTGTGAATACCGAAGTTGTTGCATTGTCCCGACTTTGTCCATACACAATTACACTTGGTAAGATGACTCATAGGTTGAAACAAAAAGATTGTGGTATATTTGGGTACCCTCATCTTTTCACCTTGGTCTATAACTACTTGAGTTCGCATTTTTTTTTCAAACTATCCTAAGATCCATGCAAACTTCATTCTTGTTGTTTCTGGTGGATCCGTCTATCCGGAAAGGAAAGTACCCTAATTAGGAGAAATCTCTTACGACCACTCGTTTAAAGACTTATGTGTGATCAAGAAGCTCTACGAGTACCATTGGTGGGAAACTAGATAATTGCATTGTTATTTTAGTTTTCGATTATTGATTTGATTGACTAACGGTTGTTGAAACTTTGATTGCACCTAGTTTGTTTATTATTGAGAACCTTCTCTTCTGATATAAGGCTCACTCAAACTAGATCAAAGTATTGATGAGATCTTTAGAACCATTTTCGGATCTAAAGACATCTTGTGAAAATCCATTATTAACAGACTCCAATCTGTGTGTGATTGATTACAAGAGGATTCAAGTTGTGTTGTGTAGGTTATTATTGAAGACAAACGAAGATCTGAAGACAATGAAGTTTTTCTTATTAGTTTTCGTATCTTGTGAATTGTGTGCATAAACCTTGATCGGCTGGGATCCAACTAGAATGATGTTTATCTTTGATAGACTTGATTGGCTAGTTACATGAGATCGGCATCACCTTATAGTTTCTGTTTGAGATCTATATTGATTGATTGCAAATCTAGAGTTTGGTTATTTCGGTAATCAAAGTTTAGGTTGATCTAACAAGATAAAGGAGTTTATTAGTGTAAACGGAAGAGCCTTTGTCAACGACTAAAAATATCTTATTACCAAGATTGAATAGAGTGGTTACCAATTTTTTTTATCCTTGGCTGTTTGGAATATGATCAAAAGGATTGGTGATTCACGTGCGTGACTCTAGAAGTCGAAGGTGCATGGATACCGAGGAAACTAAGTAGCTAGGGGTAGTCTACTTGGTCTCAACTATACGAAGTTGGTATTAAATTTTGTATAATGGCTTAATTCTGAGAGTATTCAAAATTGGACTAGGTCCCGGGTTTTTTATGCATTTGCGGTTTCCTCGTTAACATAATCTTGTTGTCTCATTTACCTTATTTTCGCATTATAATTGTTATTATAATTAAGTAAATTACACACGTACGTTAATACAAGTCACTTGATATTGATCATATAGTGTTTCGGTTTTATACCGTACCTATTATCAAGTGAACACTTTGTTGTTGTATTATCTCGATCTCGTATCTACCATAATAGTTGTATTGTCTCGAATTTTTCCATAGACGATCATACCTGGTATCGAACTTATAGGTTGATATTTAAAATATTGTGGTATATTTGGGTACCCCCGTCTTTTCAACCACTAACCTAAATTGATGATGCAGAAGATATAGGTGTCAACGATAATGAATTTTCATTTTATAAATCTTCAGAAGAAAGGGAAGGAGCAATAAAGAACCATAGTTGTTTCAAGGATAAAAAACTCATTAAGAAAAATAAAATAGTTGGAAATTTCTTTCCATAATCGGATTGAGTTTTCAAGAGCACAGAGGAAGAAGGTGATTCGGAAGAAGGGTTCTATTTATAAAAATTTTGATCTAAATAATTTATTCTACCGAATTCCCCTTAGCGATATTATCAGTGTATTGGCGAACCCGATATATCGGTTTGTACCGCCCGATAAAAGCGTTTTTATTGTTCAATCATAGTATCGCCAATATTTGAGATATCGTAAAGGGTTTTTTTCGATACAAAAAAAACGTAATATCGGTCCATAGCACCAATTTTGACTACGTTGCTCAAGACCTAAACCATAATTCACAAACACAAAGTGATTTATTGAACAAAGTTGTCTTAGAAATGTTTATGAGAGTTGTAGCAATGGCAAATATATTTTTGAAAATAGTTTATGAGTACTTCTTAGTTCGATACTGGGTAGGTATGTGTAAAAATATGCATACCTATGGACCAGTCTATGAACTTAGGTTGTTGGTATGTGTACCCTTAGCCATTCAAGAATTTATATCCCAGGGGTATGCGTACCTCCCCCCAGTCACGAACTCAAAACCTTAGGGTACGCATACTGGGTATGCGTACCTACCTTATTTCGGAACTCGAGTCACTAGGGTACATGTATTGGGTATGCGTAACTACCATATATTCAGAATTTCAGTAAGTTCTGAAAACTCTCTTAAAACAATTTGAAACATTCCTAATCGCCATAGATAATAAATATCATTGCTTGGAAAAAATTGAAACAACAATAGTTCATGACCAATAAATTGTTCTTAACCAAGATTGATAAGGATCCATGAACATCCATTGCTTGAATCATATTTCGGGATATTTTTCAAGACAAACTTGACTCGTAATTTCTCCTTTGCAATATTATATCTACTAAAATCATATGATATAGTCTCATAAGATAAAATGATAAATGGCGTGAGTAAATAGGATGGTTCAGTCTTTACATACCTCTTTGTCGATGAAGTTTTCCAAATGTATTCGTTTGATCTTCAGTCTTCAATCTTCGATGGTTATTCGGTGATGTTTGATACTCAACTACCATATTATAATCCTAGTCTGAGACTTGACTTTAGTAGATAAAAATCAATATCTAGTTTTATGCATCAAACATTGACAACAAGCTTGAGATAGCAAAACTTGTGAGTTCAACCGAACAGTATTCTAACAGGTTTACCTTTTTAAAAGAATCTTGTATATACAGTTTCGTAATTGAACGTATAATTTGTACAAGGATTTCCCATATAGGTTCTCGAACTAAAAAGTTGGTGGTGTACTAGTTACCCTTTCATTTTCAACAAGATCACACATACCAGTTACAAATCTACCTGTAAGGTAAGAAATCCCCAATAACTGATATACACCAGATTAAGGTGTTGCAACTACACTTGGTGGAAGTGTAGTTGAGGTTGTGGCTCCATAAAGGAAGATGGAGAAACCACCAGGTTCAATCGATGCTCACCTACAAAAGAAGTAGATGATGTAAGGTGTGGTTGTTTACGACTATGTATCAGAAAGTAGATCCTACTTGCAAAGTGTAACCTGTATATTCTCTGTGATTTCTGGATATTTGTATTGATCTTCCATTCAATAGATTGAAAATCTATTTTACAGTAAGTCATAGTGAACACCCTGATCTTGTAGGAAGTGGAGGTTATGGAGTAGTGAAGAAATAGAGATCGTGTGAAAGTTACAGAAACCGTGTCCCTATTATGAAGGTAGGACTGGACGGTTGTGCACCCACTTATCCTCTACTCGTAACTATCCGCCTTTCCTGACACTTTCTCATTATGGGTATGTTGCACACTGCACTGTAGGCCACCAGATCAATACCCTAATGAATATCCCCAATTTGTGACATTGTTGATATCTCGAGTGAAAAATTGTAAATAAAAGTTGACTTGCTTGACTAACTTGACTTGCATGACTAGATTGACTTGACTTGTCCGGCACGTTGTATTATATGGAACTTGGTTATTCTAACAACTCTCCTGAACTGAATACTAGTTGTGATAGGCGGATAAGAAGGCGTGATTGTTTAATCAATTACATATGTAGTGTTGAACGCGCATGTAAGGCATGGACCAATCACGCATGAGCTATGCTACATGTAGGTAGTAGAAAACCAAATCTCTCATGATTTACCAGGAGAAGCACTAAGAGGCGTGGTGCTCTCAATTGGATGTTATTAGGTTTTAAAACAAAACCGATACATGTGACATACCATTATTAGGTTTTAAACAAAACTGATACATGTGATGTATTGTTGATAATAAGAGATTCAGATCTGCCGTAAATCTTTTAAAATTTATGTTCAAAAGATTTGGCACATGTGACTTGCACGGTCAGTCTTAAATGCTTTCTATATAATTATAAGAAGCCTGACCGGTCCTCTTTGGTCGACCATTGGCTGCTGCACATGTGAACTATGGACGATGTGATTGGTTCGTTGAGAAGGGGGATGAATGGTAGTAGTCACGACATCTCATTGGTCAACTAAGATTAAATCTAGACCAGTCGAATTATCTAGCCAAGCCGGGCGGTCGAGATGAATCTGCGATTGTCATGGACGACATAATTGACCTAATAAGGTTTTTTGAAGCAGCTCAACTATCCTACTTTGGATGAATATTGAGAGTGAAGCATGCAGGGTGTGAGCGATCTGATTGGCTAAGAAAATAGAAGATCAAAAGGTGATTGCCATGGAGCCTGGTTGGTCAAGCATGAGAGGAGTTAAGTTGTTTAAACTGATTGGCCAAGTTGGGTGGTCGTGATCGTTTTGCGACTGACTTGGGCGGTCAGGATCTAATCTTTAATAAAATTAAGGAGCTCGACTAGCCTACTTTGGACGAACACTAGGAGCGGAGCTTGTAGGCTATGAGCGTTCCGATTGGCTGGGATAACAGACGAGTGACAGGTAGTCACTATAACTCCTGATTTTCCGAGTATAAGAGGAGCTAGGCATTCTAATTTGACCCTCCAAGTTGAGTGGTCGTGATCATTTTGCTATTGACTTGGGCGACCAAGATTTAATGTTAATTAAAACTAAGCAGCTCGACTAGCCTACTTTGGCTGGCTATTGGTAGCGAAGCATGTAGGGGACGAACAATTTGATTGGTCGGCTAAAAAAAAGGGCATGAGGTCGCCGCTATGGAGCATGCTTGGTCGGCCATAGGAGACGCAGAGCATGCTAGATTGGTCGGCCAAGTGGCGCTGCCGAGACTCTTCAGTTGCTTACCTAGTCAGTTACGGTTTTCCTTTTATTTTATTTTTTCGAATTTACTAGGGTTTTGTACCCACCGGCCACAAAACACATTGATTCCTAACTTGCTTAGGTTTAGTCTCGACCAATAGGAATCGAGATATCGTGCATGCTCCGTTTTAGGACAAAAATAATTAAATTTTCTAAGTTGACATAAAATTAGGTCAAATTGTTGAATTTTGTGTATTGACACAAAATTGAATATATTAACTGAATTTTGTGCATTAGCAGAAAATCATTAAATTTACTACTCGTGCAAGTAGCATGGTGGCTACCTGGTCTTGTTGGCACAGCTTGCGGCGCTTTTGATCAGGTACCTTTTATGCATATCTTAATTTAAACACTTCAATGAATCCATGTTACTCAGCCAAGAATGAACATGGATGTTGAGTCATTATTAAGAGTTCAACTGAGAACATAGCATTAAATAAATACTCACCAGGCTTTACACTAGTGAACAATTCATCTAGGAGCTTGAGTTTCATGTGATAAAATTATAAATACTTGGGAATATTATAACATGCACTAATATTATTCTGATAATTTTCATATATGCAAATACTGAGTTGTTCAGTAAATACAAATTATGTATGCACACATATATTTTCTGAATTCAGCCGGGTGAAGCTCATAAATATAGCTATACACATACATGATAGAGGCATGTGAGCTCATTAGGTTTTAACACGTTGCTCAAATTCTTTGCAGAATGAAGGCTCAAAAATGTGAAATTTTACAATCTTCGCCCTATACTAAAAACCACCATCAACAAAGAGTAAATGGATTTTATTAAACCATATAAATGTTTTCATTATACTTTTTTAAACTCTTTGCAAAAACAGATTTTTGGTTGGAAAACATTCAGAGAGAGTTTTTCCTTAATGTTTTGGAGTTCCAAAGCAAAAATAAGAACTTTTTAGAGAAGAAAACTAGTGTGCGATCATCACTTGTTTTCTACAAGTTTAATTCTGAGAAAGAATAGAAGTGTACAAGTATCACATACTCTCAAAGTGCAAGAGTGATTGTGAAAGATATTTTACTCGGCTGTTTTATCCTGGGGACGACGCGACATGGAAGAACTGTTTGCACAATCTTGGGCAGAGCCGCGAAACATCTTAAAGAGAGCGACCTGGTCATGACTCATCTATAACATTTTTGTTTGTATAGTTTCATGATTGTTTTGTAGGCATATTTTTCAGCAATTGTTCCAACAATTTTAAGACGTTTTCTTCTTCCATAGAGATCAAACGAGAAACTATTGTTGAAACAAGATAAGTATCATTTTTTTTTTTATCGAATCATTAAGAAATAATTATTCATTAACAATTTAACATGATGCTTGGAAATTTTAGGTTAATGGATACCTAGAGATAGATTTTATGTGTGATTTTGATGGACTAGGATGTTAATATGGATAATATTTTTCATCATGAATATCTAACATAGAAAAGTATTGTTGATGTTAAACGAATGTTTTTAACATGCTGTAGAGTTTATGTGCATCTCTTGAACGAATATGAATTGGGTCTACAAATTTTTACTAGATATACTAGACATCATGAGAATCATCCACGTTAAATTTCAGAATTTTTGGATACCAAAAAGTATTTTTAAGGTACTTTATAAAACCACGTAACGTTGCTGAAAATTTCTGGCGGGAAGAAACTCAACCCTAATTGAATTCGTTTGTCCAATCTTTGTGTAGCTATTTTGAATTTGTGTAACATGAAACTTTTAGATCAGAAACTTATATTTAAAATCCATTTTGAAATTTCCCATTTATATTTTTGGTTTGAGAGATGCGGTGATTTCGAAATCGTTGTGTATGTCTGTCTCAAATATGAGACATGATACTTGCGCTTAGAGATTAGATATGTAAGAAATTACATTAAAAAAATACATTTTGATTCTAGTACATAATATTCTTGTTTTGGTAATGAAAAATAATATTATTATTAGCAATCCAACTAGTGCACCACATATGTTTGATAATATGCTTGATAGAAAGTTATAAATATATAATGTTATAACTATAGAACTTTAAATCTTTGTACTTAAGATCAATGTGCGGAGAAATGGTTTTGATGATTCCTTTGTTGGTTTGGAATAAGTTGACAATGGTTTATGACCAATTGAGCTTTCAAAGAAAATAAGGTATGTTTGATGAACTATTAATTTGTAGTTATTGTAGTGATAAAATAGTTGCATTCTAGATTGAAAATAAATTGATTGTTCAATCTTAGAATGAGTTGCACGAAAACTAGATATTGAGAATTATTATTTATGACAATAAACGTGTGACTCATACAAATTTCGAATTTATGAGATAAAACATGATACCAAACCAAAACCGAAAGAATAAGAAACCTAGTCAAAACAAATATGAATACCAACTCTCACCAAGAAATTGACATAATTTTAATTATGAAGTTATTTGTTATGCTTGCATTAAACCAAGTCTTACGACACGGCCTTGCAAGAATATCAAATGTTATTGACAATGCTTTTCAAGCTAAGTTAATGTGAATTGTGGATATGGTGAGAGGTTGGTATATATTGGTGTTTTACACCCTGTTTGTTTTGATAGGTTATGGTTCAAAAGTTGAACCAAATCGTTTAAAAGAAAGTGATGTTGAGATATCCTCACATCTTTAGTATTCTTGGTCTTGGTATGATCTCAAAAGTTTACTTCGGGTAGAACTATCTTGTTAAAGATATTCATACTACCGAAATGAAAAAGAATCTAGTACCGCCTATTTTTTTTAACAAGATTGAGATTAAAAGTTTGTTTAACTTGATCATTGCATTACTACAGTAGATATTGTCAAAGCACTACTTGGTCAAACTCGCAAGCATTGCTGTCTCAATCTTGTTTTTCAAGTTTAGTTGATCAAAATTATATCTTGATTTTTAGTCTACTTATATCTATGTCTGGGATTAGGATAAAAGTGTGTAGTTGAACTTTAGACTGCACGTCGTTTACCAATTGAAGAAGAAGATCTACTGAAGAGCTTGGAGGAACTTCGACGACAAAAGGTATGTGGAGACTAATACTTATCTATCACTCAGAAGTCTATTCAATTCTATCTACTAATGAGACTAAGTCGTATATCTATATAGACTTTGTGTTATACACATTTTAAATTTCGAGTCGAGTTTATCTCGTTTATATAATTCTCGAAATACGAGTCTAAAGCTTAGAATGCTTTATCATCTACTTGATAACTTTAGTTATAAATAATTCATTTGTTGGAAACCAAATAGTAAGTCAAGATGATCATGTAAAAATTACCTTGAACATCTTACATGATCTGTGTGAGACAATCATTTGATGTTAACTTGGGATGTTTCGTATTGATCAAATAATCATTTGAAAATTACTTGAAGCTAGTGGTATGTGTAAGATTACCATTGTCGTCTTCTAAGGATATTTCAAATCGATTAATGAGAGTTTTAGAACTACTACCAATGTCTGGATACAACACAGTATGCGTACCTAGTATGCGAACTGTGAAGTACTAGTTCTGGTCAGGAACTCTTGTTTGCGAACGAGTTTATCTGTGATGGATCTGGAACTGTGGTTTGCGAACAGTGTTTGCGAACGAAAAAACTAGGCAAGGTCCGGAACAGTAGTTCGTGAACTCAGTGGTTAGGTTCTAAAATCGGTAAGTATGAAAACTTGTTCACATACTCTGTATGCTAACTATTGTCTATACTCATGAACTCAGGTTTGTTTGCGAACTGAAGTCCCTAGATTCTTAACGATTTAAGGTATGCGAACTCAATTTGCAAACCGTGGCATTATGTTCATGAATTGGTTCTTGTGTAAGTACTTTGTACACTTACAAACCAAGCCGAATATGTTTCAAATACTTCATGAATATTTCTATGAGATAGTGAACATTTGAACAACTCTCTTAAAACACATTTAGATACATTTGATTATCTATCATGATTGGTTGATTATCAGATTCAGTGTAGAAGTGTTAGATGAATATAACTAAGCTAAAAGTGTTCATGTGGCTAACTTCGGTTAATTGTTATTGATCCAACTTGTTATACACGTTTAGGTACGGTTTATCCATGTCTGAATATAAGTATATTTCATCTGTGTGTATCAAGGTAAACCATCTAGCAGCGGAGATTAATTGCTTATTTTCAAAGTAAACTTAGCTTGAAACTTATATCAGGAGTTAATCTAACGGTGAATATTAATTTCTTTGTTACTAAGCTATCTTAGCTTTGATTGTAAGCAACCTTGGAAGACTATATAAGGAGAATCTCTAGCATCTGGGAAACCTAATCCCGACACTTTCCTGTGTCATAGTTGCAAACTAGATTCGATTCTCTCTTAACCTAGGTTTCCAGTTCTTCTGAAAACCATTATTAGGTTTAACGACTTAAAGACTTCGCTTGGGATTCGTGAAGCCAGGTCCACCTATTTTCTTTGTAGTTGTGTATCCTGATCTTACTTTTTGTATCGTATTGAGTATAATCTTCTCTAAGATTTTCTCGAGATTTATCTCCGATGGGTAAGATATAAAAGTAATCACAACATTTTCTTTGTCTCAGACTCTTGTGATTCCTTAATAACTTCTTCTGTTAATCAGTTAGGTTATTGTGAGGTGACTAATATTCTAGGATGCTCTTCGGGAGTATAAGACCAGATTATTAGTTGAGTTTCTTGTTCACCTTGATCTTTATCTTCAGACGGAAACAACAAATAGAATAGACTTATCTGTGGGAGACAGATTTGTTTATAAGTTTTCGACTTTGGGTCGTAGAAAATTCTAGGCTGTAAAGGACGTCAACTAGGGGAATCAAGTGCGCAGAGTCTTGCGAGATTCAAGAGGCGTAAGGAACGCGGCTGTACCTTAATCTGTGTGAGACTTGGTTAGGGATCAACTACATTTCAGTCCAAAGTTAACTTGTAGTAGGCTAGAGTCTGTAGCGTCTTAATACAGTGTGGTGTTCAAGTATGGACTAGGTCCCGGGGTTTTTCTGCATTTACGGTTTCCTCGTTAACAAAATTTCTGGTGTCTGTGTTATTTCTTTTCCGCATTATATTTTCATTATATAATTGAAATATCATAGGTTGTGCGTTTTTAAATCACAGTTGATAAATCTGACCTTATTTGTTGGATAGAACTTGATTGACACTCGGATATTTGTCTTTGGTACCATCCGAGTTATTCTCATAACAATCAGGTTCATGGATTTCTATCTGTTTGATTTACTGATTGTGTTGAGAAAGAGATAAAGCTCTTTGATATCTTTCTTGATTGAGTTTCATTAAGTTGATACTCTCGGAATTATATTGGAGTTTAGTCCATACAGATTGCCGAATGAAATAGTTGGGTGTGGTTGTTGTACCCCCGCGTTTTCAGATACGTTATCAATCCAATGCTTGAACCAAATATTATATTATTTATGATATGACTGAAACTTTGATTGTTTAAAATACGTGATTTTATCTTGCTTCTATGAAATTTTTGATTTAGTGATGACTATGAGCATGTTTTGTTCTCCTCTAAACTTTCAAAGAATTTTTTAAGTAACATGTATCTAATTTACCCGACTCACCAAAAAACTTAAACTCCCAATCTTGCTAGTTTTAAAAAGCATCAAATGAAATAAAATCCTTGAGAATTTTATAAGATATTTTGGTGTTTCACGTAGTTTAACTTGGTGACCAAAACTGATCTTTTTAATAGTGAATTACATGATGTTGTCTCCACGGAAAATGTTCGTTTGGTCGTCCTCAATATTGTGTCAAAAGGATTTTGAAATTGTCAGGTCTGAATTTTGTTGAATTCAAATTCTGTCCAAATTTTCATGTATATGTTAGACGTATTATTTTCATGTATATGTTCTAATTTTTATTTGAGTATGAAGATTTTCTAGTTTTCAAATTGTTATTCAACATCGAATTTTGACGTCTAACGAAGTCTATAGAAATATTTGAATGAACATTGGAAGAAATGTATTTGCATAAGTAACTTCTGAATTTTGAATCTTTTGGTGTTGATTTGAAATTTCTTTATGAGTCTAGAAATAGTGGGGGTTCTTTACCCTATGTATGTTTGAACACTAAAGTTAGATTAAAGAACTAGCTAGAGATGAAGATCATAAGGTCATTGAGAATGAGTTTATACCTACGTAAGTAAAGACTGTAAAGAACCTTAGTCCTAATTATAACTTCATTTGGGATACTTAGATCTTTGTAATTTTAATCTTTGAAGAAAGTGACGTAGTTTTTATAGTGATAAGAAAAAGTTCGTTCTCAGACTTGTAGAGATTTGATTTTAGACTTAAATTATAAACTAACTAGAAATCAAAGGAAAGATTGTAACAAAGTCAAGATTTCACCATTAATCACATTCAATTGGTTCATAATGATGATTCATAACAATTCTAGCTCTTTTGTTGACTCTATTTCTTTGCCGAAAGTAGATTTTGTAAAACATTAATTGTAAATCACAACCATGGTGCATCAAAAGCTCTAAGTCTAAGCATACACCATCAAACAAAATCACAAATAATTAATAAAAATCATAAATCAATTAAATCAATGCAAAAAGTCATAGAGAATCGATTATAGTTACCAAACGATTATGAAATAAGGCTTCCTCCTTAATCTCAGTGATGGGGTTTAGCTCATGATGTCACACATTCACTCAAAATAATAATCCATAGCTCAAAAAGGTGTATAACGCAGAGATTTGCAACGCTGTAATGGTGTTACAGATGTCACTGTTACAAAGAGATAATGGCTGAAAGAATAGATGTAGTCGCAGAAAGTCTTTTGCAAGCAAACAGGTACTGTTGAACTTCGACAGTTTTCTACAACTCTTCTCTGGACCAGTGACTACTTCAGTCTTTGTTGGTTTTTTTCTTCTCCGCTGCACCAGCAGAGAAAATTATCTGCAACTTCTCCTGCATCTCCAACGTCTTCTCTGCTTTACCCCAAACTATCGATAACCCCGCTGTGACTCCAAACACCCATATATATACACTATAGGGTCGAGTAATTCCTTGTTAATCTTGTTTAATTATTTCTTCCCAAAGTCTCGGGAATATTTTCCATTCTTTCTTCTCCTACGCGTCAACTGAATTAATCCAAACTTCCCTAAGATAGAACATAATCATGGGAGGATATTATCTATTTTGAAACAAAATACCGTAAACAAACTCTCTTCCCTGTTTTGAAACACAACTGCTAAGTATAGCGAGATTCGCTCATACTTTTTAGGTCTAAGACACGTACTCTTCCCTGTAGAGTCGAAACAAATTGATCTGACTATATTTCCATGTGAAATTCTGACCAAATCTCTTCCCAAAAATAGAACAGACTTTCGAGAAACTCTCACTTATCCCGGTCTCCTGTTTTCTTCCAATTGATCTTCTTCCCTATTTTTCCGAGTCTTACCAATCCTGTTTTACGTTAACAGGGTAATCCCAAACCTACTCGATAACAAATTCCTAAAAAATCCCCACCAATATATGTCGCAGGTGAATAACTTACTTTCCCGCCAAAACTGGAATTTTAAACCGTGAAGATGAAGGTGCCCTCATCCAATCATAGGGTGCCAATATCCACTGAGGTGAAAATAGTAATTTGAAGGGTGTAAAGTGTAAACTGCTAGGTGCCTTTATCTACTCTATCCGGGTGCCTTTATCAATTACGTCCGAGAGTGCAAATACCACTTTTCAAGCCAATTTCGCCGTAAAAGTTAATTTCTCCGAAAACACCTACAAATACATAAAGTAACAAAATAAGTACAAAAATGGGTACTAACAATGTACAAAATTGAGATCAAAATAGACACATAAATGCGTCTATCAAATACCCCCAAACTTATTATTTGCTAGTCCCGATCAAATCTAAAATATAAAATAAAATCCTAACTCATTGTCACAGGCATCCCTATTGCACGTAATGTGTGCAAAAAGCCTTTAAACTCCTAGGTGGCCCTAGTGTCCGAGTTATAGTCTCGGGAGGGTTTACTAGAGATATACACACAAAACCTTTACTCCAAACCCTAGATACCTATGTTGAACCTTGGAAGGAACTAAAGAATCTCCTTGGTTGGCATACTCTCATCGACTACAGGAGGAAGTACCCTGATGCGAGTGACAGAGCTCTACTCAGGTAGTCGCACTATGTACATCAATATCTGGAGTCAACAAACTTCAATCACATGTGAATAGGTTAAGAAGATGGATATGGAGATAATAGCTGGTTTGCAATGATGTTGACTAAGGTGAACGGTATTTCCCATATTTGTCTGAAGGCCACTGCCAAGATGAACCTGATAGACGCATTTATGTGTCTATTTTCATCTCTATTGTGTATATTTTTAGTACCCATTTTTGTACTAATGTTGGTATTTTATCCCTTTGTAGGTATTTTTGGGGAATAAACATTTTTGGCAAAATTGGCTCGAAAAGTTGCTAAAGGCTCCTGGGAGGACACTTGCTATTCGGACTCTCATTTTGGATAAGGGGTAACCCATTTCCAAGCAGCTGCTAAGCACAGACCGGCACTGGATAGGGGGAGGTCACATTTCTTCTCAAATTTTCAAAACAAAAAAATGGCGGGAAAAACTTTTACAGAAAACAGAATTTTCTGTTTGGATTTTGGATGATTTTTAAGAAGATTCAAGGGTTGATTTTCGTTGGATTAACCCTGTTAAGGATAAACAAGTATGGTATGAGCTGTAGAATCGATTAAACAGGGATAGAAATCCGTGTTGGAGCAAAACAGGGAGAATTCACAATTTGAGTTATTTTCGGTTTACAAAAGAATTTGTGAAGAGTTTACGGCAAGATTGGAGTGTATGGAGTTCTTATTTAGTCCTGGGAGAGTTTAAGAGAGTTTGGAAACCAAGTTGACGCGTAAAAAGAAAATTAAAATCCCGTAACGTGCTGTGAAGAAAAAAACGAAAATATTTGGATTAACTCGAGTGATTTTGGGGTTTGGTGGATATATATAGGTTGATTCGAGTCATATTGACAAGCAACAAACATTAGGGGGAAGTTTAGAGCCTTAGAGAAGCCAGAAAAATCATTGGAAAAAGTAGAGTTTTTGCTGGTGCAACTGTGGCCGGAGAAGACGAAGAACACAGAACAGCAGTAAAAGAAAGTCGCAGAAACTGTGACCGTAGCTTTCAAACTCTATACCCTTTGTAACAATTTTTCCAACAGTTAGCTTCAGTTCACAACAGTTCTCTGTATGAATAGGTTCTGTAACTATTATATTTGTTACAGAATCCGCTGCTTAACACTTTTCACTCTTTTAATCAACTTTTGAACACCAAATATGTATTTTGAGAAAGTGGTTAATATGAGGAGCTAAACCCCTTAGCCGAGGCGACGGAGGAAGCCATTGTTCCATGAAAAGTGGTATAGTTTATTTTAATTATTTATTGCAATTATTTTACATGATTTTTTGCATAGAACTTAAAAGAAAAATTGGTTTTTATTGAGTAGTTGTGAAGTGTTTTGATGGGACATGCTTGGTTTTAATACTTTTGATGTTTCATGCTTCGTGCTTACAATTATTACTTCAAAAATCTATTAAAGGCAAATACTAGAATCACTTTAAAGAAGAATATTGCATGAATATTGATTAGAGTTTATCACTTAATTGGTCAATGGTGGAATCCAGAGTCTCGGTATTTTCTTATTATTGTCAAAACAACTCTATTTAATTTTCGAAAATCCTTCACAAGTTCGAGCAACGAACCTTTTTACCACTACAACTACAAAACACATCATAACCTATCATAATGGAATGAGATACTGGTCTGGACTAATATCAACATAACTGGCATATACAAGGGAACCAGTGGTCGATAATACTAATTCTAGATCAACTCATCTAGCATATACAAAGGAACCAACGGTCGATTTTATTAAACAATTTATTCCGGTTGGTATGATGGTCTGATCTAAATTTCTTTTCTCTTTTTTTTTCTTTCTTATTTTTTTGTTCTTCGAAATAGTAACTCAATCACTCTACTTCATCCCAGCGGTGGTAACAACTTGATGTGTGTGACCCACCAAATCACTTAGAGAAACATATAAGTTTGCAAAAAAAAAAACAACATAAAGTGATATGGTGACGACTCCGAGATACAGTGTCAACTACCATGTCCTTTCTAACACCTGAACTCTGTCCTTTTTTGAATAAACTCTTTATTTTTGGGGTCCTCAACTCCTACAACCAAGATGCTTCCATCCACTTAGATTGGTTAGCGTTATCCTTAATTGGCACAAATTTCTAGGCTCTGGAGTTTAATAATGCAACTAAAAGGTTTCTCCCATACCCCAAAACTTAGGTCTAACATTGTCCTTAAAGTTCTAAAGATAAAATTAAAGCATGAACAATGAGAAATGGCTACCACTTAAAGCAAAAGAGTTCAGAAAGAATATTACCATGTTGCATGAGCATAGGTTACCTCCCAAGAAGTGCTAAGTTTAAAGTCTTCAAGATGACTAAGAAAGGATTAGTCAACTCATAGAATCATAAAGTAATAGCCGAAACAATTATGGGTCATCAAAACCAAATAAAGCTATCACAAGTAAAAGGAATCTGCAACATGCCAAGAAAATTAACAAATAAAGCACATCCTTGTCTAGTTTCCTGTTTAAGAAAACTACATCTAGCTGTGGTTCAGGTTCAGGTTCTATAACTGGGTCTAGATGAAATTTTTCATGGGTTGCATTTCCTCATAAGTTAGATCCGAATGATCAGGTTCTACAGTCTGGAAAAACTCAACTAAGAACTTAGAAACACATAATAATAACCTGAATAATTGAGGATCCTCTAAGTCAATCAGATTTGATTCACATAATTGACCACGATAAAAGTAATGGTTATTATTAAGCAAATGTGTCGATTCTAATCTCCTAAAGTACTTAGACTTAGTCTCAAAACTTAATAGCTAACACATTTAAAACTCATACGTTCCCACACTTTGAAGAAAAATATTTGGTGGGAAAACAAAGTCAATCTTGGAATCATAGCCTGGGTAAACCACATAAACCATAGGATGGGTTTCTAACAACTGAACTTCTTCTTGGATATCATTAGGTTCAGGTAAACGTATATGAAGATGATCTTGTAAAATGGTAGAGGCACTTATTTCAAGTCGCAATTGAGGGATTTTTGTAAGAGTCAAAGGTGAAGCACGGGGAGAATGATAATCACCCCAAAACTTAGAGTTTTGGGTGTCTCTAGATAGACTAGCTATAATTTTCCTAATTTCTAGGTCTTAAGATTCCTGAAAATGGTCAATTGCTTCTTCTAGGTTGAAAAGACGAGGGTACCCAAATACACCACAATCTTTTTGTTTACAACCTATAAGTCCTCTTACCGAAAGTGATCGTCTATGGACAAAGTCGAGACAATGCAACAAATCGGTATTCACACTTTGTGTGATTGTCTATGGATACGAGATCAAGACAATACGACAACCAAAGTGCGATACTTGATAATAGGTTCAGACTTAACCAAATTTTATAGGATCACTATCAAGTATATGCAGAGTTAACGTTTGTGTAATTTACTTTAAATTATATAAAAAAATATAATTGCGGAAATCAAAAGTAAATCACACAGCAAGATTTTGTTAACGATGAAAATTGCAAGTGCAGAAAACCCCCGGGACCTAGTCCAGAATTGAATACTCTCAGAATTAATCCGCTATACAAAATCTACACCAACTTCGTATAATTGAGACCAAGCAACTACCCCTAGTTCACTTAGTTTCCTCAGTATCCCTGCGCTTCCGACATTCAATAAGGGCACGCACTGGAACAATTCCTTTGGATCGTATTCCAAACAGTAAAGGAACAATAAATCTGTTTGGTAACAACTCTATTGATTCTTTCAAGATAAAGATATCTCAAATCATATGCAAAGACTCTTCCGTTTAATCTAATAAACTCCTTTGCCTGGTTAGATCAATCTATCCAATAACTACAAAAGTAGTTAAATTTAGATTCGCAATCAATCAATATAGATTCAAATAAGAAACTATAAAGTGATGCCGATCTCACACAACTAATCAATCGAATAAATCCGATTCTAGTTGGATTCCAGCCGATCAAGGTTTGTGCACACACAAAAATATGAGAACTAAATAAGAAATCTTTTTCGTCTTCAAATCTTCTTACCTAATTAGGATACTTTCCTCTTCGAATAGACGGATCCACCAGAAATAACAAATAATGAAGTTTGCATGGCTCTTAGGATAGTTTGCTAGAAATGCAAACTTAGATATTTATAGACCAAGGATGTTTGGACACCTAGGAATTTCCAAAACCGAAAATATTCTCAAGATATGCAATGAATGCCAAAATCGGATTTCCTAATTCCAATAAATGCTTGTCCAAAATTTCTGAAATCTCTCAATAAATTAGTAAACGCACATTACTAATTTTTATTATCTGGAGATATGCATTTAATTTTTGGTAATTAAAGCATATAAAACCAAAAACCTTGATTAAAAGATTCCCAATTTATTTCGGCACATAATCTCCTTGAGTACTAAGGAATATCTTTGAACAATAAGTGATAAGAGTTACTGTACATATTCAAAGTATGTTGACATATTTTCACTGTAAATCCTTATTCATATTTACATGGATTTACATTCTTGGAATCAGTTATACCACACCTCCAAACAAGTTTAGAATTGGTTGACCTGTATTCCAAGATAACTATGTGATTGATCAAATATCAAATCACATACATGGGTTCAATCGGTTCTACCAATCACTAGGATCGATTATACCTCAATATGGAAATACTTGTGATCGGTCACACAAGTTACCAGGACCGGTTACATCAGTTACCAGGACCGGTTACCATATTCCATGGTATTGCTTGTGATCGGTAACACCAGTTACAAGGATCAGTTACACGAATTACCAGGACCGGTTACCAATTACAAGGATCGATTACACAACACTCTGTGATCCTTCACACCAATTACTAGGATCGGTTACACCAATTACTAGGATCGGTCACACCAGTTACAAATATCGATCATACCATCTCATGGTGATTACTTAGGATCGGTTACACCAATTACTCAAAAATAGTCATACCAAATAATAAGTCAAGCATTGTGATTAGTTATACCAAGATACATAACAAAGTTACAATCGGTTCTACCATCTCACACATATAGGTAATCCAAAGATTTGTAATGAATAGCCGTACCAATAAGCCTAACGATTTCCCTTTTGATTCATAAAACAAGTTCATGAATGTACTTCCTTTAAAAAAATGTAAAACATTGTTTCCTATGATAAAATCTTCACCATAACCCATTTACATAATCATAACAGTATATACAAGATTATGTCGATGTCATTACTACGAAGTTCAAAAGATAAGCGTTATACTTCGCAGTCTAATTCCCTAATACTATGATCATACAAATATGACCATGTCACATAACTAGAGTATCATACAATATGTACAGATATAAAGCTTCGCAGTTATGTTTTTAATATGGCGCGACTTGAAAGATACGTTAGGAATGAAACAGTTCAAGTCAATATTACTAACCTCAAGAGGAAGGATGATGTCGTCGTTGTAGTTCGTTTCTTCTTCACATTCTTCAGGTCTTCAGAGTAAGACTTGTATGTCTCAACATTCCTAGACTTTCTAGTCTAACCTAAACGAAGTTGACTCTAGTATATAATCAAGCGACTTTAGATGAGTTTTGACACACTAAAATATGACAACCAAACTTGACATACAAACGCTTGGTGATTTCAACCGAGCTATGCTCTAACAATCACCCCCTTTGAAAATTTTAGTGATAAAACTATTATTACATATGGATAAACAAATTACATAAGAATTCATTTTACATATGCTTAATTCCAAGTTTCAACAGCATAATAACCTGTATATATTCAATCAATAAACGCCGTTGTTGACATTTGAATAAAAAAATCTTTTACTCCCCCTAAAGGTAAGAGCTAGGTAAATATTCAATCCAAGCATTTTTGTTATTCCCCTTTTTGTAGTCAGAATACTACAACAATAATATGATATGTTTCTCCCCCTTAGTCAATGCTTTACTCTTTCGTTAGATATAACGTTTAAGCACAATTGTCCTTTCATTAGTGATTACAAATCACTTGTTTACTCCATATATTTCTCCCCCTTTTAGTCACAAAATGACAAAGGTTCGAGCAAATAAAGGACAAACCGAAAGAATCTTACAAATTTAAAAGACTTGTAAACAACCTATAAGGGTTAAGCACGAAGGTTTCACATACCACTTTAGATAATCAATATTAAAACCGAAACTACAAGTAATTTAGTTTTAATATGTTATCAAGTAAACAATTTCCCAAAGCAATTTTCCCTAATAGTTTAACAATTCGACTAAGAAACTTAATTCCCTTGTTAAACCGATTGCGTATGTGCAATGGCTTATTTCGATAAGACCAAAATAAAGATTAGAATTAACTTTATTTCTCTCATTAGGTTCTAATTATTCAGAAAATAACTTAGACCTTTCCCTTTAGACAAGACAAACACTAGGTTAGTAAAAAGACGATGGTACCCGAATACACCACAATCTTTAATTTATCCACCTATAAGTCCTCTTAACGAAAGTGATTGTCTATGGACAAAGTCGATACAATACAACAAATTGGTATTCACACTTTGTGTGATCGTCTATGGATACGAGATCGAGACAATACAACAATCAAAGTGTGATTACTTGATAATAGGTTCTGACTTAACCAAACTCTATAGGATCACTATTAAGTAAAGCGGAGTTAACGTTTGTGTAATTTACTTTAAATTATAATAACAACAATTATAATTGAGGAAAGGAAAAGTAAATGACATAGAAAGATTTTGTTAACGAGGAAACCGCAAATGCAGAAAAACCCCGGGACCTAGTCCAGAATTGAATACTCTTAGAATTAAGCCGCTATACAAAATCTAAACCAAACTTTGTATAGTTGAGACCAAGCAACTAAACCTAGTTCACTTAGTTTCTTCAGTATCCCTGCGCTTCCGACATTCAATAAGTGCACGCACTGGAACAATTCCTTTGGATCGTATTCCAAACAATAAAGGAACAATAAATCTATTTGGTAATAACTCTATTGATTCTTTCAAGATAAAGATATCTCAAGTCATATGCAAAGGCTCTTCTGTTTAAACTAATAAACTCCTTTGCCTGGTTAGATCAATCCAATCTCTATTACCTAACTAATAAGATTCGGATTTGTAACAATCAAAATAGAACTCAAGAGAACTATTAGGTGTTACCGATCTCACGCAACTAATCAATCGAATAAATCCGATTCTAGTTGGATCCCAGTCGATAAAGGTTTGTGCTACACAAAGATATGAGAAACCAATAAGAAATCTTCTTCATCTTCAAATCATCTTTAATCTTCAATTAAACCTGCACAACACCACTTGAAACTCTTGTGATCAATCACGCACATAACGAAGTCTGTTAACAATGGATTATAGCAAGATGTATTTAGATCTACAAACAGTTCTAACCGTCGACACTTCGATCTAGTTTGAGTGAATCTTATATCAGAAGAGAAGATTCTCAAGAATAAACAAACTAGGTGCAATCAAAGTTCAACAACCGTTAGTCAGTCAAATCAATCGAAAACTAATAAACTGCAATTATCTAATTTCCCACCAACGGTACTTGTAGAGCTTCTGGATCCCACAAAAGTCTTTAAATGAGCGGTCGTAAGAGATTTCGCCTAATTAGGGTACTTTCCTCTCCGGATAGACGGCTCCACCAGAAACAACAAAAAGATGAAGTTTGCCTGGCTCTTAGGATAGTTTGCTACAAATTCAAACTTAGGTATTTATAGATCAAGGATGTTTTGACACCAAGGAATTTCCAAAACCGAAAGTATTCTCAAGATATGCAATAAATGCCCAAATCGGTTTTCATAATTCCTGGAAATGCTTTTTCCAATATGTTCCTTGAGTAATTAAAGAATATAAAACTAATACCCTTAGTTAAAAGATTCTTAATTTATTTCGGACCGGGATCTCCTTGAGTAAATAAAGAATAACTTTGAACAATAAAAGATAAGAGTTATTGTTCGTGTTCAAAGTATGTTGACATTTTTTCTTTGTAAATCATCTTTCATATTTACAATCTTGAAATCGATTATACCACACTTCCAAACAAGTTTAGAATTGGTTAATTTGTATTCTAAGACAACTATGTGATTGATCAAATATCAAATCACAATCATGGGTTCAATCGGTTCTACCAATCACAAGGATCAGTTATACATTAATATGGATTACTTTTGATCGGACACACAAGTTACCAGGACCGGTTACATCAGTTAACAGGATCAGTTATGTCAATTACCAGGACCGGTTACCATATACTCATGGTATTGCTTGTGATCGGTTACACAAGTCACTAGGATTGGTTACACCAATTACCAGGATCGGTTACACCAATTACTAAGACCGGCTACACAAATTACAAGGATCGATTACACAACTGTTTTGTGATCAGTCACACCAATTACTATGATCGGTCACACCAATTACAAAAATCGATCATACCATCTCAGGTGATTATTTAGGATCGGTTACACTAATTAATCAAAACTAGTCATACCAAATCATAAGTCGGGCATTGTGATTAGTTATACCAAGATGCATAACAAGTTATGATCAGTTCTATTAACTCACACATATTGGTAATCAAAGGATATGCAATGAATAACAATACCAATAAGCCTAGCGATTTCCCTTTCGATTCATAAAACAAGTTCATGAATGTACTTCCTTTAAACAAATGTAAACATTGTTTCCTACGATGAAATCTTCACCTTTAACCATACACATAATCACAATAGCATTCATAAGATTATGTCGATGTCATATCTACGAAGTTCAAAAGATAAGCGTTATACTTCGTAGTCTAATTCCTTAATCCTACGATCATGTGATCATGTCTCATTACTAGAGTAAAATATTCATTCACAGTTTCGCAGTTATGTTTTCAATATAACACGACTTGAAAGATACGTTAGGAATGAAACAGTTCAAGTCAGTATTACTAACCTCAAGAGGAAGGATGATGTCGTTGTTGTAGCTCGTTACTTCTTCACGTTTTTCAGGTCTTCGAGTAATACTTGTATGTCTCATATTCCTAGACTTTTTAGTCTAACCTATATGAAGTTGTCTCTAGTACATAATCAAGCGACTATTAGATGAGTTTTGATTCACTAAAATATGACAACCAGACTTGACATACCAACGCTTGGTGGGTTCAACCGAGCTATTCTCTAAAAATCTCCCCCTTTGTCAATTTTGGTGGCAAAACTCTTAATACATATGGATAAAAAAATTACGAGAATTCATTATACATACGCTTGATTCCAAGTTTCAACAACACAATAACCTGCATATATTCAATTAATAAATGTCGTTGTTGACATCAAAATAACAAAGCTTATACCCCCCCTAAAGGTAAGATAGGTAGATATTCAATCCGAACATCTTTGTTATTCCCCTTTTGTAGTCAAGATAACTACACATCAATATGATATGTTTCTCCCCCTTAGTCAATGCTTTACTCTTTCGTTAGATATAACGTTTAAGCACAATTGTCCTTTCCTTAGTGATTGCAAATCACTTGTTTACTCCATATATTTCTCCCCTTTTTTGTCACAAAATGACAAAGGTTCGAGCAAATAAAGATCAAACCGAAAGGATCTTTCAAATCTAAAAGACTTGTACAACATATAAGAGTTAAGCACGAAGGTTTCATATACCACTTTAGATAACCAATATTAAAACCGAAACTACAATTAATTTAGTTTTAATATGTTATCAAGGAAACAATTGCCCGAAGCAATTTTCCCTAATAGTTTAACAAATAGACTAAGAAACTTAGTTCCCTTGTTAAAGCGATTGTAAACATACAGTCGCTTATTTCGATAAGACCAAAATAAAGATTAGAATTAACTTTATTTCTCTTATAAGGTTCTAATTATTCAGACAATAACTTAGACCTTTCTCTTTAGGCAAGACAAGTACTAGGTTAGTTAACTCGTATTTCTTTTCAAGGCATTCGATTAGACTTGAATAACCGAATCTTTCAATTTGATAACTCTAACTAAGATCAGAATTAACTTAGTTTCTCTTATACGGAATCGAATTGGACTAAACAAATGATCCCGTATTTCGTTAATCCATAAACAATACATACAAATCAAAATAAATAGAATTGCACAATTATTTTATTAACCGGAATCAATTGAAACAAACATAGACATTATAGCACCGCAATTGCACCGAAATCTCGTTAAGCAAAAACACTTGATATCAAATAATAAAGAAGATACCAAACAATAAACCAAATAAATTGGTATAATTTTTCTTAACCGCAAACAATTGAATCACACACACACACATCCATACACACATAATGCAATATATATCAATTTTACCGAAATTTTGTTAAGCAAAAGCAAAATATATGCAATATAAGCAAGCTTTTCTTAAACAGGAAAACGATTAACTAACAAATTTGTTACCTCAGATTCCGCATCCTCTTCTCCCCAGAAAGATATATCATTAAGTGCAAGTTCAAGTTAGAACTCTCCCCCAGTATGTTGTCATCCTCTCGCAAGATCAAAAGAACAACAACAAAAGCAACCTTTACCAGTGAAAGGTTGAAACGGTTTTAACTAATGCGTGCCAATAGCAAAAGTTGAAAACCCGAAATATAAGGTACTAATGTACCTTGACAATACCAATAGTCTTCCTTATATTTTCAAAGGTTTCCCTGTCTAATAGCTTAGTGAGAATATCAGCTAGTTGACGTTAAGAGGGAACATATTCTAGTTTGATAACTTCATTCTCATACAATTCTCTAATAAAATGATATCTAATATCTATGTGTTTAGTACGACAATGTTCAACAGGATTTTTTGTTAGACGAATAACACTTTAGTTATCACAAAGAATGCTCATGGTTGGAATATTTAGCCATGGTCAATGAGCAATTGCTTCATCCACAGAAGTTGGGCACAGCAGGTACCAGCGGCAATATATTCTGCTTCACAGGTTGATAAAGACTGTGAGTTTTGTTTCTTGCTATGCCAGGCTACGAGGTTTTGACCAACATAGAAACAACCACCAGAGGTGCTTTTCCGATCTTCTACATATCCTTCTCAATCAGCATCTGAATAGGCAACAAGATTGTTGTTCGTATCCATAGAATATGATAAACCATAATATAGGGTATCATTAACGTATCTTATGATTCGTTTTACATCTTTTAGATGTGATTCTTTAGGATTTGCTTGAAACCTAGCGCAACATACCACACTGAAGGAAATGTCTGGTCTTGTTGCAGTCAAGTATAACAAACTTCCTATCATATATCGGTATAATTTTTGATCAACCGATTTTTCACCTGGACTGGACTGAAGTTTTCAAGTAGTTGGCATTGGTGTTGCCATAGGTGTTGCACTTTTTAGCTCAAAATTTTCAACCAAATTGCTGGCATATTTTTCTTGGGAAAGAAAAATATTGTCCTTTTGTTGCTGTATTTGCAAACCAAGAAAATATGATAGTTCTCCAACATTACTCATTTCGAATTCCCCACTCATAAGATTTAGGAATTCATCTGTGAGAATTTTTGAGGTGGATCCATAGATGATATCATCTACATAAATTTGTGCTACAAGTACATTCTTTCCATTCCATTTGGTTAAAAGTGTCTTATCAGCACCACCTCTAGAAAATCCCTTTTGAAGTAAAAAGGACGTTAACTTATCATACCAAGCTCCCGGAGCTTGTTTTACGCCATATAAAACCTTTTTGAGTTTCAGGACATGATATGGGAATAATGGATCTTCAAATCCTTTGGGTTGAGAAACAAAAACTTCTTCCTTTAAATCCCCATTGAGAAATGCAGATTTAATGTCCATTTGAAAAAGCTTTATCTTAAGATTACAGGCATAAGCAAGTAAAAGTCTAATTGATTATAAACGAGCAACATGAGGAAAAGTTTCATCAAAGTCAATACCTTCAATTTGCGAATATCCTTGTGCAACCAATCTTGCTTTGTTTCGGACAATAGTTCCGAATTCGTCTGATTTGTTTTTGAAAATCCACTTTGTTCCAATAATATTTACACCTTTCGGTTTAGGAACTCGCTCCCATACTCCTTGTCTTTCGAATTGATTAAGTTCCTCATACATGGAGCCTACCCAGGCAGGATCACCGAGGGCTTCTTCAACATTTTTTGGTTTTATTGAAGAGAGAAAGCATGTATAGTGACAGACATTCTGGAGTTCCCTTCGAGTCATAACTCTGGCATTGGCATCTCTTATGATGTATTATGTGGAATGTCTTTGATGAACCCACTTAGCAGGCTTGTCGACAATATTTTCAGTATCATTGGGTTGTTCAATAAATCTCTCATTATCATCTTTATCATCTATGTCACTAATGAGAGGAACAATTGCTGGTTTTTCTTCAATCTGTTTTTTTTTTATTAACAGTTTTTGAAGGAGGAAGCTCTGCAGCAATATGATTGTCTTGATAAATCATTAATGTCATCAAAAACTATATTAATTGATTCCATCATGACTTTGGTTCTGAGATTATATACTCGGAAGGCACGGCTATCAGAGGCATAGCCAAGAAAGATTCCTTAATCACTTTTGGAATCAAATTTTCCTCTATGCTCTTTGTCCTTACGTATATAACATTTGCTTCCGAAAACCCTTTAATAGCTCAGATTGGGTTTTCTTTCATACCATAATTCATAAGGGGTATTTAGAGTTTTTGACCTTAGATAAACTCTATTTATAAGATAGCAGGCTGTGAACACAGCTTCACCCCAAAAGGTTAATGGTAAATTTTCATTGTGAATCATTACTCTTGCCATTTCTTGAATATTTCTATTCTTTTTTTCAGCCACACCATTTTCCTGAGGTTGAATGGGAGCAGAAAACTGATGAATAATTCCAAGTTGATTACAGTATTCATATAATTTTGTATCCTTGAATTCTGTACCACGATCGCTTCTTACTCTCTTAAGTTTGCGACCTTGTTCATTTTGGATTCTATTCACAATAATCTTGAATTCCTCAAGCGTGTCATTTTTGTGCTTTAGGAAAGCAACCCATGTGAACCGTGTATAATCATCTACCATTACTAAAGCATATTTCTTTCCTCCAACAGTTGCTTGTTGGATTGGACCAAAAAGATCCATATGAATAATTTTGTGTGAAATTTTTCCTTGCTTACCTTTTTGACAAGCACCACATACACCTTCTACTTCAGTATTTATTTTGGGAACACCTTTGACAAGTTCACGATTAATGACCTTACCTAGTATTCGGTAGTTGATATGACCAAATCGTTCATGCCACAAATGAGTTGAATCTACAGTATAAATTAGACTGTATATCAAGAATATAACAGTTATTCATACTTCTACGTCCTCGAAAAATTATTTTTACAGACTTATCTTCAATATCACAACCTCCCATATTGAAAATAACTTTATGACTCTTATCACAAATTTGACTAACTGAAAGAAGATTGGCTTTCATTCCTTTGACATAAACTACATCATGAATTTCAGGAATACCTGGAAGTTTGATAGTCCCTTTTTGCTAATAAGACAACTACTTCCATCTCCGAAAGTTACAGATCCTCCATCGTAGTCTTCAGTCTTTGTGAACCAAGAAAGATCACCTGTCATGTGTCTGCTACAACCACTATCTAGAAACCATTGGAATTGAGAAGTAGTTTTTAAGTGCAAATGCTCCCAGACATTGTTCAACAGATTTTCCAGATTGTTTAACTTGGTTCCTTGATTTTGAGTTAGGATGACTTGTAAAGTTATTATATAATCCTTTAACACGTTTAATCAGATTTTTTGCATAACAAATCTTCTGAATTAAACCATTCCATCCTTTTTGAAGAAAACCTTTGGATTGTTTCTTCTTATTCGGTTTCAAATGTCTGGATGTCGGTTTTGAGCATTTTTGAGACTTCCTTTTAGGAAGTTCTTTTGTATCCTTGAACAGTCCTCTATCAATCATGATATTACTGATATCTTCAGTATATGACTGGTTCTGTTCAACATGTTCTTCTAACATCTTGGCAAGTACCGAGTAATACTCTTCAGTATCTTCATGAAGAATATTTAAAACCTTTGAGACGTTAACCGAATCACCCATTGGATTCAATTCTTATAGGTTGGATCGCACCAAACACAGATTGTTAGATATTTTCGTGTTTGCCTGCTCTGATACCAGTTGAAAAGACGAGGGTACCCAAATAGACAATAATCTTTAACTTATCCACCTATGAGTCCTCTTACCGAAAGTGATTGTCTATGGACAAAGTCGAGACAATACAACAAATCGGTATTCACACTTTGTGTGATCGTCTATGGATACGAGATCGAGATAATACAACAATCAAAGTGTGATTACTTGATAATAGGTTCGGACTTAACCAAACTCTATAGGATCACTATCAAGTAAAGAGGAGTTAACATTTATGTAATTTACTTTAAATTATAATAACAACAATTATAATTGCGGAAAGGAAAAGTAAATGACACAACAAGATTTTGTTAATGAGGAAACTGCAAATGCAGAAAAACCACGGGACCTAGTACATAATTGAATACTCTCAGAATTAAGCCGCTATACAAAATCTAAACCAAACTTCGTATAGTTGAGATCAAGCAACTAAACCTAGTTCACTTAGTTTCTTCAGTATCCCTTCGCTTCCGACATTCAATAAGTGCACGCACTGGAACAATTCCTTAGGATCGTATTCCAAACAGTAAAGGAACAATAAATCTATTTGGTAACAACACTATTGATTCTTTCTAGATAAAGATATCTCAAGTCATATGCAAAGGCTCTTCCGTTTAAACTAATAAACTCCTTTTCCTGGTTAGATCAATATAATCTCTATTACCTAAGTAATAAGATTCGGATTTGTAATAATCAAAATAAAACTCAAGAGAATTATTAGGTGTTACCGATCTCACGCAACTAATCAATCGAATAAATCCGATTCTAGTTGGATCCCAGACGATCAAGGTTTGTGCTACACAAAGATATGAGAAACCAATAAGAAATCTTATTCGTCTTCAAATCATTTTAATCTTCAATTAAACCTGCACAACACTAGTTGAATCTCTTGTGATAATTCACGCATAGAACGGAGTCTGTTAACAATGGATTATCACAAGAGATCTTTAGATCTACAAACAGTTCTAAAGATCTCGTCGACACTTCAATCTAGTTTGAGTGAATCTTATATCAGAAGAGAAGATTCTCAAGAATAAACAAACTATGTGCAGTCAAAGTTCAACAACCGTTAATCAATCAAATCAATTGAAAACTAATAAACTGCAATTACCTAGTTTACCACCAACGGTACTCGTAGAGCTTTTTGATCCCACAGAAGTCTTTAAATGAGCGGTCGTAATAGATTTCTCCTAATTAGGGTACTTTTCTCTCCGGATAGACGGCTCCACCAGAGACAACAAAAAGATGAAGTTTGCCTGGCTCTTAGGATAGTTTGATAGAAATGCAAACTTAGGTATTTATAGACCAATGATGTTTAGACACCAAGGAATTTCCAAAACCGAAAGTATTCTCAAGATATGCAATAAATGCCCAAATTGGTTTTCATAATTCCTTGAAATGCTTTGTCCAATATTTTCCGAAATTTCTCAATAGAAAATCTCCAATTAGTAAATGCACATTACTAATTTTTATTCTCTATAGATATGCATTTAATTGCTAGTAATTAAAGTGTATAAAACTAACAACCTTAATGAAAAGATTCTTAATTTACTTCGGACCCTGATCTCCTTGAGTAATTAAGGAATAACTTTGAACAATAAAAGATAAGAGTTACTGTTCATGTTCAAAGTATGTTGACATCTTTTATTTGTAAATCATCTTTCATATTTACAATCTTGGAATCGATTATACCACACTTCCAAACAAGTTTAGAATTTGTTCATTTGTATTCCAAGACAACTATGTGATTGATCAAATATCAAATCACAATCATGGGTTCAATCGGTTCTACCAATCACTAGGATCGGTTATACCTTAATATGAATTACTTGTGATCGGACACACAACTTACCAGAACCGATTACATCAGTTACCAGGATCGGTTACATCAATTACCAGGACCGGTTACCATATAATCATGGTATTGCTTGCGATCGGTTACACAAGTCACTAGGATCGGTTACACCAATTACCAGGATCAGTTACACCAATTACTAGGACCGGTTACACCAATTACAAGGATCGATTACACAACTCTTTTGTGATCGGTCACACAAATTACAAAAATCGATCATACCATCCCAGGTGATTATTTAGGATCGGTTACACTAATTAATCAAAACTAGTCATACCAAATCATAAGTCGGGCATTGTGATTAGTTATACCAATATGTATAACAAGTTATGATCGGTTCTACTAACTCACACATATTGGTAATCCACAGATATGCAATGAATAAAAATACCAATAAGCCTAGCGATTTCCCTTTCGATTCATAAAACAAGTTCATGAATGTACTTCCTTTAAACAAATGTAAACATTGTTTCCTAGGATGAAATCTTCACCTTTACCCATACACATAATCACAGTAGCATTCATAAGATTATGTCGATGTCATATCTACGAAGTGCAAAAGATAAGCGTTATACTTCGTAGTCTAATTCCTTAATACTATGATCATGTGATCATGTCTCACTACTAGAGTAAAATATTCATTCACAGCTTCGCAGTTGTGTTTTCAATATAGCATGACTTGAAAGATACGTTAGGAATGAAACAGTTCAAGTCAATATTACTAACCTCAAGAGGAAGGATGACGTCGTCGTTGTAGCTCGTTACTTCTTCATGTTCTTCAGGTCTTCGAGTAATACTTGTATGTCTCATATTCCTAGACTTTCTAGTCTAACCTATACGAAGTTGTCTCTAGTACATAATCAAGCGACTCTTAGATGAGTTTTGATTCACTAAAATATGACAACCAAACTTGACAAACCAACGCTTGGTGGGTTCAACCGAGCTATGCTCTAGCAATCTCTCCCTTTGTCAATTTTAGTGACAAAACTCTTAATACATATGGATAAACAAATTACAAGAATTCAATATACATACGCTTGATTCCAAGTTTAAACAGCACAATAACCTGCATATATTCAATTAATAAATGTCGTTGTTGGCATCATAATAACAAAGCTCCCCCTAATGGTAAGATAGGTAGATATTCAATCCGAACATCTTTGTTATTCCCCTTTTGTAGTCAAGATAACTACACAGCAATATGATATGTTTATCCCCCTTAGTCAATGCTTTACTCTTTTGTTAGATATAACGTTTAAGCACAATTGTCCTTTCCTTAGTGATTGCAAATCACTTGTTTACTCCATATATTTCTCCCCCTTTTTGTCACAAAATGACAAAGGTTCGAGCAAATAAAGATCAAACCGAAAGGATCTTACAAATCTAAAAGACTTGTACAACCTATAAGAGTTAAGCATGAAGGTTTCACATACCACTTTAGATAACCAATATTAAAACCGAAACTACAAGTAATTTAGTTTTAATATGTTATCAAGGAAACAATGGCCCAAAGAAATTTTCCCTAATAGTTTAACAAATTGACTAAAAAACTTAGTTCCCTTGTTAAAGCGATTGTAAACATACAATCGCTTATTTCGATAAGACCAAAATAAAGATCAGAATTAACTTTATTTCTCTCATCGGGTTCTAATTATTCAGACAATAACTTAGACCTTTCTATTTAGACAAGATAAGTACTAGGTTAGTTAACTAGTATTTCTTGTCAAGGCATTCGATTAGACTTGAATAACCGAATCCTTTAATTTGATAAGTCTACCTAAGATCATAATTAACTTAGTTTCTCTTATCAGGAATCGAATTGGACTAAACAATTGATCCCATATTTTGTTAAGCCATAAACAATACATACAAACCAAAATAAATTTACTTGCACAATTATTTTCTTAACCGGAAGCAGCTGAAACAAACATAGACATTATAGCACCGCAATTGCACCGGATTTCGTTAAGCAAAAACACTTGATTCCGAACAATAAAGAAGATACCAAACAATAAGCAAAATAAATTGACACAGTTTTTCTTAACCGGAAACAATTGAATCATACACATATACACATCCATACACAATAATGGAACATATCAATTGTATCGAAATTTTGTTAAGCAAAAGCAAAATATATGCAATATAAACAGGATTTTCTTAAACAGGAAAACGATTAACTAACAAATTCGTTACCTCAGTTTCCGCAGCCTCTTCTCCCAAGAAAGTTATATCATTAAGCGCAAGTTCAAATAAGAACTCTCCCCCCAGTTTGTTGTCATACTGATATGATTTTAAAGTTGTAGTAAATGAGGTTCAAACTCTCGGACTTGTGAAGATCAGATTTTCTAATTTTTATAAAATTATATACAAAAATATTAACAAAGTGGGTGAGAGGTACTGGGACTAAGGTTTTCACCAAATTCCATTCATGTGATTCAAATAATAATTCCATGCAATTATAGCTCAAATATTACAAACATGGACTCTTATTCTTTGCCAAAGGTAAATTTTTGAAAAGCAATGACTGTAAATCACAAGCATGATGTATCAAAAATACAAAGTCCAAGCATACATCATCAAACGAAATCACACCCATTCAATAAAAATCATAAATCAATTAAAAATTAATGAAAATAGTCATAAAAGAATTATTAAAATTACCACATGCGCGAAATAGGGCTTCCTCCATCGTCCAAGTGTTGGGGTTTAGCTCATCATAGTAAAAATGCTGTCAAAATATTTTTTATTTGCTCAAAAGTGGTTTACAATGATGAAATGGGAGAAAATGATTACAAACAGGATTTTGCTACGCATTAGAAGTGTCAGAATCACTATTCAAGAACTATAGAACCGAAGAACACTGTTCCACAGTCGCTGGAAAGGAGTTGGGAACTGTCGCAAATCTCTCGACCCCTTCTATTAACCCCCTAACACCTTTATATAGACACATAAACCAAAATATCTCTGCCATAACTCGAGAATAATCTGCTTTTACTCGGGTTTATTTCTTTCCTTTTTTATCGCTGATTTTGATTTTCAAGCATATGCAGCTGGATTACCTTCTTTATAAATCTTCTTCACGTTCCAGAATGTCGATTAAGTCTTCCAAGCACGTTCAGTACACGTTTAAATTCTTCACAACTCGTGTAATATCCGTGAAACTCATGGTCACTGTTTTCTCTTCCACATGATTATTTAGACAAATTTAATCGATCAAATCACCCATAATAACTTCTTTAGGACATATCACATCTGCCCATGAAGTTTCAACGATTGAGTCTACCTCTAACCCATCCAAAATCCGATCGAAAAATCTGCCAGAGAAACACGTTGCTGAAAAATATTTCCCGCCAAAATGAAATTTGAATTTGAGAAGATGACCTCCCCCTTATCCAGTTTCGGCGTCCCTTTAGTACATGCCCGAAATGGGGTGCCCCTTATCCAGTTTAGGGGTGCCTTTAGCGATATTTTTGGGGTGCTTTCCACACTTTTTTGGGGTTCTTCCGGCGCATTTCTGCGGTGCCTTTAACACATTTTAGGGGTGCCTTTAGTACTTCATCCTGGGGAGTTAAACACCACTTTTCGAGCAACATTCTTCACAAGAGCTTATTTACTAGAAAATACATAAAACAAGTTTATTAGTGATAAAATGAGTCCCAGCTAATGTAGTTATGGGTGAAAAAGCGTCACACTTACGTGCTTATCACATACTCTCGCAAGAACAAAAGAACAACAACAAAGGCAACCTTTACCAGAGAAAGGCTGAAACGGTTTTAACTAATGTGTGCCAATAGTAAAAGTTGAAAACCCGAAACACATATGTTATGCTAAAAAGAACTCATGTAAACATAAATGGATTCAATATATTGTGGATTTTCACATATGAGTTTCAATCGGAAAACCTTATGATCCTTTGATAATGCCTACCAACATGGGCTAGAACTTAATCCCACTAAATCAAAAATCCACACAGACCATAAGGGTCACATCATATGAAATCGAATATTAAGCTTATGAAAACCGAAATCATACATCCCATAAACCGAATACGCATAGCAAAAAAAAAATAAACATTCGTTCACAGGCTATGTAATCGGTAACTATCACAAGAAATATAAATATATAATTTTATTCATTAATAATGATAGTTTTATTCAAAAATAGAGCTTATACAATAATTAAAGCAAGTCAAAACATTGATGTCTATTTTTCTGGATCAAGTATTACAGCATATAACTTAATCTTTAGTGGTGCTCTGATTGTTCACTGAGGTTTCTTCAGTGTTCAAACTCTTGAAGCATGTCTCGAGAGACTTGTCAGCAACCACCTCTTGTTTTTCAACTTGTTTCTTCATGTCTGCAAGATCAGCTTTTGTTTCATCAATTCTATCCTTCAGCAAATCTTGATTTTGAACCGTTATTATGAGATTGGTTCTTAGTTCTTCAAAACCCTGGATATATTTAATCATATTGTTAGAGCACTGCTTGGTTGAACTCGCAAGCATTGCTATATCAAGCTTGTTTGTCAAGTTTAGGTGATCAAAACTATAAGTCTTGATTTCTAGTCTACTTATAGCTATGTCTCGGATTAGGATAGAATGTGTAGTTGAGCTTTAGACTTCACGGCGTTCATCGATTGAAGATGAAGATCTACTGAGGAGAGCTTGGAGGAACTTCATCGACAAAAGGTATGTGGAGACTAAAACTTACCTATCACTCAGAAGTCTATTCTATTATATCTCTTATTAATACTAAGTTGTATAGCTATATAGACTTTTATATTATACACATTTGATATTTCGAGCTGAGTTTAACTCGATTATTTATTTCTCGAAATATATGTTGGAAAGCTTTTTGTTTTAACTACTTTCATCATTATTATTAACGAGTTTAGTTAGAAACAATTTATTTGTTGGAAACTAAATAATGAGTCAAAAGATGATCATGTGAAAATTGCCTTGTAACATCTTACATGATTTGTGTAAGACAGTCATTTGATATAGACTCGGAATATTTCGTATTGATCATTCGATCGCTTGAAAATTACTTAGAAGCTAATAGTTTGTGTGAGACAGCTATTGTCGTCTTCTAAGGATGTTTCAATGAATTAAATGGGAGATTAGAACAAATAACCATTGTCTGGATATAGCACAGTATGCATACCAGTATACAAACTGTTGTAGTATGATTCGGGTCCGAGAATCAATTTTGCGTACCAGTATGCGAATGGTTTTAACCGTGAAAGTCCGGGAACCAAGTATGCATACCCGTATGTGAAAGGTTTCACCTAAGTTAGGTCCGGTACGACAGTATGCATACCCGTTTGCGAACTGTCGGACATGACCAAAGTACGGAACTCTAGTTTGCGTACCCGTTTGCAAACTGAGTTGGTTTAAGTTCTAAAATCGGTTAAGTATGATTTCATACTCAGGAACAAATACATTATAAATTAAGGAATGCAATCTTTGCAAACCGTAGCTAAAATATTCATGAACTGATTCTTTTGAATCAATCCGATTTTGTTTCAATTGTATCTTGTATACTTCTATGAGAATATAAACAATTGCACAACTCTATGAGTAACACAATTAAATTCATTTGATCTAGAAGTGTTAGATGAATGTGGTTAATACAGAAGTGTTCATATGGCTAACTTCGGTTAACTGTTATTGAGCCAACTCAATATACACGTTTAGGTATGGTTACCCATATCTAAATGAAGGTATATTTCATTTGTGTGTAACAAGCTAAGACCATCTAACGGTGGAGAGATGTTGCTTTGGTTTTAAGCAAACTTAGCTTGAATCTTAAATCAGGATTTCATCTAAAGATGAATATTGATTGCTTTGTTTCAAAGCTATCAAACCCTGATTTTAAAACTATATAAGGGAGAACTCTAGCAACTGGAAAACCTAATCCCCACACCACTTGTGTGATACTAGTTGCGACTAGAGTCGATTCTCCTTTAACCTGGGTTTTTCCTAAAACCATTTTAGGTTAATGTTAGAGCACTGCTCAGTCGAACTCGCAAGAGTTGCTATCTCAAGCTTGTTTGTCAAGTTTAGTTGCCAAAACTATAAGTCTTGATTTCTAGTCTACTTATAGCTAAGTATCGGATTAGGATAAAAAGTGTAGTTGAGCATTATACTTCACGGCGTTCATCGATTGAAGACGAAGAACTACTAAGGGGAGCTTGTGGAACTTCATCAACAAAAGGTATGTGGAGACTTGAACTCATCTATCACTCAAAAGTCTATCTACTCTATCTCATATTTGAGACACAAGTCTTATAGCTATATAGACTTCAATTATACAACTTTGGTATTTCGAGCTGAGTTTAACTTGCTTACATATTTCTCGAAATATGTGTTGGTAAGCTTTCGCTTTTACCAAGTTCATCTTATATTCTTGACGAAAGTCAAAAGATGATCATGTGAAAATCGCCTGGTAACATCTTACATGATTTGTGTGATACAGTCATTTGATGTAGACTCGAAATGTTTCGTATTGATCTATCGATCACTTGAAAATTTCTTTGAAGCTAATAGTTTGTGTGAGATAGCTATTGTCGTCTTCTAAGAATGTTTCAATGATTGAACTGTGAGTTTAGAACAATTAACCATGATTGGATATAGTACAGTATGCGTACTTGTATGCTAACTGTTGCAAGTTATTCCAAGATCGGGAACCATAGTATGCATACCCGTATGCATACTAGTTTGTTAGTTGAACATCCGGGAACTTAAGTATGAATACCCGTATGCGGACTGCCGTAAGTTCAAGTCCGGAAATCAACTGAGTTTGGAGGTATGCGTACACGTTCGCATACTGGCGAACCCAAACTAAGTCCGACCACTTAGGTATGCGTACCCATTTGCATAATTGAGTAGGTTATGTTCTAAAATCGGTTTGTTCATGAACTAATACATTTAGATAATAAGGAATGAAATCTTTTGCAAACCGTGGCTATAATGTTCATAAATTGATTCGAGTGAATCAAAATCGATTATGCTTCAATTGTGTCTTGTATACCTCTATGAGTATATAAATAATTGAACAACTCTATAACTAGTTTCATTTTAGTTATTTGAACTAGTTGTGATTGAGATGAACAAGGTTGATATGAAAGTATTCATATGGGTAACTTCGGTTAACTATTGTTGAGCCAACAAGGTGTACACGTTTAAGTACGGTTACTTTTATCTAAATGAAGTCACTTTTCCTTTGTGTGTAACAAGCTAAGTTCGATCTAACGGGTGAAAGATATTAGTTTGAGTCTAATCAGGTTTTCATCTAACGGTGAATATTGAATGCTTTGTTACCAAGGTAACATTGATTCCAAACCCTGATTTGAAGAGTATACAAGGGAGAACTCTAGCAACTGGGAAACCTAATCCCTACATCTCAGGTGTGATACTAGTTGTGACTAGAGTCGATTCTCCTTTAACCTAGGTTTTTCTAAAACTATTATAGGTGAACGACTTAAAGACTTCATTGGGATTGTGAAGCCAAACCCAACTATATTCTCTGTAGTTGCGTGTTATGATCTTGTTATTTTCTATCGTGATTGATGATCTGATTTTGAAGTTGTAGTAAAAATGATTCGAACTCTAAGACTTGTGAAGATTCGAGTTTTTAAATTTAATAAAAATATACAATAATATTACAAATGGTGCAAGAGGAACTGGGACTAAGGATTTAGCCAATCTTTATAACATAAGGTTCACTTATTTATTCTCAACAATTTTAGCTCAAGAAATATAAACATGGACTCTATTTTTGCCAAGGTAGATTCTCAAAACATTGATTGTAAATGTTAAGCATGGGACATCAAATCACCTAAGCTAAGCATGACCCATCTAATCAAATGACAACCAATTTAATCAAATCATATTTCAATTAATTTTAATGCAAAAGTCATAAAAAGAATAAAAATAAATTTACCCATGTATGAAGTTCGGCCTCCTCCGTCGTCCCAGTGTTGGGGTTTAACTCATCATGTCGAAAACACACTCAAAATATGTATTCATGGCTCAAAAAGTGTTTACAAGAAGAGAAAATAATGAAACAGGAAATCTGCAACAGCACAGGTGCGTTACAGACCGACTGTTTCAATCTCAACTGTTATGATGAAGATAATCGTTACAAATCTGAAGATAAATGTTGCAGAAGAGGATGAAGAAACTGTTACAATGAAGATAAATGTTGCAAACCAGTTGAAGAAACTGTTACAATGAAGATAAATGTTGCAAACCAGTCGAACAAACCATCGTTGTTTCCCTGTTCTTCACGAGCAGCAGCAACAGAGTTCTGAAAACTCTTGATTCACGCCTCCTGAGCTCTCCTCTCGACCCCCCTTATATATGACCTGGGTAATCTATTTATACCTGAAAGATGCATCGAATCTCCTCCATAACTTTAAAAAATCTTCTCTTTATTATTTTTATTCTCACGGCAATAATTTCCATTTTTTGATCTTCCACGCGCATGCGGCTGTATTTCTTTCATTCTATACCTTCTTCACGCTCCAGGATATCTATTGAGTCTTCCAAACACGTGCAGTACACGTTTAAATTTCTCACAACTCGTGCAAGCTCATGTTTTTCCTCCAACTCCCTGTTTGGATTAAAACAAGTTATCCAGCCAAATTTGATCGATAAAATCACCCATACTAGCTTTCTATAGTCATATCACGTCTACCCACTAAGTTTCAGGGATTGAATCTCACTAAATCACGTCCAAACATCCGATTGAAATTCTGCCAGTGAAAGGGAATATTTTCCCGCCAAAAATATTTTTTTGAATTTGAGAAGAACATGTCCTCCCCCTAATCCTGCACGGGTGTCCCTTTAGCACTTGTCTTATGGGATGCAAATAGTAATTTTTGGGCGTATATAGTAATTTTTCCGGGGTTCCTCCGACACATTTTTGGGGTGCTTCCGGTGCATTTCTGGGGTGCCTTAAGTACTCTATCCTGGGGTGTAAAACACCACTTTTCGAGCCAATTTCGCCGCAATAGATTATTTCTCTAAAAATACCTACAAAGACATAAAATAACAAAATAAATACAAAATCGAACACTAACAATATATACAATTGAGAAAAATTAGACACAATAATGCGTCTATCAATTGAGTACTATCTTCTCCAATATTTGCTCGAGATTTAATCTCCGATAGGCAAGATAAAAAGTAGTCACAAACATCTTCGTCTCATCGTTTGTGATTCTACAATATCTTGTTTCGCTACCATACGATTAAGATTATTGTGAGGTGATTGATATTACTAGGTTGTTCTTCGGGAATATAAGTCTGGTGTATCAATTGGTTCCTGTTCACCTTGATTTATCAAAATACGGAACAAAACTCATAGGTATTTCTGTTGGAGACAGATTTATCTATTCAATAGACTTTTCTATGTGAGACATATTGGTTTATCAAGTCTTCGACTTTGGGTCATAGCAACTCTTAGTTGTAGGTGAGATCATCTAAGGGAATCAAGTGCGTAGAGTCCTGTTGGGATTCAGAGGTGTAAGGAACGCGACTGTACCTTAATCAATGTGAGATTGGTTAGGGATCAACTACATTCCAGTACGAAGTTAACTTGGAGTAGGATAGTGTCTGTATCCGGCTTAATACAGTGTGGTGTTCAAATCTGGACTAGGTCCCGGGGTTTTTCTGCATTTGCGGTTTCCTCGTTAACAAAATTTATGGTGTCCGTGTTATTTCTTTTCGGCATTATATTTTCTATATAATTGAATATCACGGGTTGTGCGTAGTTCAATCAATTAGATAATCCTACCTTTGGTTGTTGATATAAATTGATTGACACTGGAACATTGGTCTTTGGTACCATTAAAGTTGTTTCACATAATAATCAAGCTTGCGGATTTCTATCTGTTTGATTTGCAGATTACATTGTGAAAAAGAGATATAACTCTTGAATATATTTCCATTGATTGAGTCTAACTGTCTCGAGTATTCTCTTGGAATTATATTGGAGTTTGTCCATACAGATTGCCTAAACGAAATATTGGGTGAGGTTGTTAGACACCAGCTTTTTCTATTGGTATCAGAGCTGGCAAACACGATAAACCTGATAAGTTTGTGTTTGATTGTTCCTAAAGACTGTCCCTCTGGGAAATCACTTTGGGAAACTTGTTATGGGCATCTGTAACGCATGCCAGAAATCTTCAAAGATTGTTCAGAGTTTATTCTTCTCAAGACTGCTGGTTTCTCAGGATAATCTCACATCATCAAAGACGTTAGAAATCCTAGATGATGAAAAACAATCTAAAGGAAAAGTTAAAGATTCCTTTAAAAGAGTTCGTTGCAGGAAACGTGTGAATAAAATCTCAAGGATATGGAACCTCACTAGACTTCTTATTAATCTTTTTGAGGAATACCATCGAGATGGATCAATTGACAAAGATCTATTTATGGCTTTTGAAAACATTTTTAATTCTCTTGAACGACTTGTCTTGATTAAGGAAAAGGGATGTAATGGTAAAAATGCTGATTCTGTCATTCGTGACACACTTTCATGTTTTGGCAACAACTCAGTAAAAATCGATAAAAAGATTTTTACAGGTGGTGTTGCAAGTTCTATCCATTGGAAAAATCCTTCCTTTAATCATAAGAAAAAAGAGTCAAAATTTTCAAATAACCCTGAGTATCATCATTACTATGATTATACTTCTGGTACATTTCACAAATATCGACCGGAGAAGATGCATGAGGAGTCCTCTGCTCATCTTGCCTCTTGGTAACAAGATTGGCATCACCCCATTTGTATATAACTTGAAGTGGGGCAAGTAATTGTCTGATTTGTGTTGTGTCTTTGTATTATGGGTTTGATTTATTTTTGAAATTTATTTCTTTCCTTGAAGAACAACCCGTTCGACGGAACTTTAAATAAAGTGATGTAGTTCTACTACTATCCTTTCACTGCACTATGTTGATTCTTTTCACAGTGTGCGAACCTTGATGGTTGAACGATGTAAAAATACCACTTTCCTTCTATGGGTCACGGTTCATAAACGGGTCCAAGCCCATCAATGGGTTTATAATAATTTTGGTACGCGTACCCTTCTTCTTCCTTCTCTTGTCCACGTACATGAACTTTTGTAGGGTTCCTGTGTCATCTCCATTAAAACATCTTTGGAGATCCAAGGGAGGCAAAGGTTTATATTAATCTTCAAGAAGAATATCAAGTAAGTTTTTTCCTTCTTCTTGTTCTCTCATTTTTAGATCTCATGGGGAATTTCAAGCTTTCAAAGAAGGTTTCAAAAAACTTGGATTCATCTTCTTCTAGCATGATTTTACCTAAAAATCAAGATTCTATTAGAATTAAATTTATCAATGATTCTAGTAGTAAGGTCTTTGAGAGGATTTCTTCTAGTGGGTTCATTCTAGAAAAGAAATTGGATATGGTTAGTGGTCATAAAGAAGATTTGATTTGCTTTGAAAGATTTAACCTTGGAAACATCTGTAATGGTCTTTGTGAAGGCTTTGACACTCTCACAAGAATCTTCTATTCTAACATCCATGATGTTGATCTTGATGACATGGAATTCAAGACCATGATAAATAGAGAAAGGGTTCTTGTTAATAGAGAGTTGATATAAGGGATTACCAAAATTCCTTTGGGTAATTTTCTTCTTCCTAGACCAAGGGAAGAAAGACCATCTTATGAAACCATTTCTAATGGTCTTTGTGGCAAGAATGTTGATTGGGCTGAAGGAAAATTTCCTACTAATTATCTTAGTCTTGCTTTGATGTCTTTCGGAAAGCTTGGTATATCTAATCTTTGTCCCTCCACAATTGAGAACTCTCGGTGGAGTCGTGAGTTTGCAGAGTTAGTCTATTTCCTTGAATTGGGTTCTCAAAGTCTTGATATTTGTGGATTCATTATTCATCAAATGCTTTCAACGACGTCATCCAACAAGAAGTTAGGCTTTCTTTGCTTAATTGAGCAAATTTGTCGAGCATATTCTATTGCTCCTATTGGAAACTCTATTGGAACTCCCAAACTTGTTCGTCCTTGTACTTTCAAACGTATGAAGGAGAATGCTTGCAAAAGACAAAGATTTGATTCCCTTGACGGTTCTTGTGATCTTATTACCTTGAGTCTTCTTCATCAAATTCATAAGGGTGTGTGTAAGATCAATTTCAAGGTAAAATGTGTGCAAGAAAAATTACGTGTGATTGCTACTAAGTTTCCCGAAATCAAGGAAGTTATGGATATTATTCAAGCCTCTTGGATGGTTTCCGATGATGAAGATGATGATTAAACTCTTTGTTTCTTAATATCTAGGAAACTTCTTATGAGAATTTATTCTTGTGTTTTAAGAAGGATAACTAGGGTTTGGAATAGCAATTATTGTGAGTACACATAGCTATTGCCAACGATTTTCATCTTGCAATATTTTTTAGATTTATTTATTTAAATTCTAAAGTTTATTTGGAAGATGATTTTGCAGTATTAATCTTTATCGGTTTTATATATTGCAATTTTTTGTATGGGATATGAGTGTTTGCGTCCGTGAACTGTGATTGTCCCATATATGTCAAAAGTTAAGTCTATTATATGTATTTATGCAAATATTGATGGAAAATAGAATGAACTTTTGATAACAAAGATTAAGTCTATGATATCATTATGCGAATATTGATGAAAATAGAATGAATCTTTGAATATTCCGCAGTATTGATCTTTCCTTGATCCACTTCTAAGTGAAAGTACTGTGCGGCTCTGTATGTTCTCTTATGTGAGCATTTCAGATTAAATTAATCATGGGTTCTCTTGTGGTTAATTTAATTGAGTTTTCTGGATACAAATTCATGTTTCATGTAATTTGTTAATGTCCAAAGAAATCCTTCTTTTCTTATAAAAGTAAGTTCGCTCTTGTTGTTCTCTCGGGAATGACATTTTATGGGGGAGAGTTCTTAATTGAACTTGTGCTTAATTGCCAAATCTTTGTGGGGAGTGCGGCTGTGGAATATTGTAGGAGTATTTTTGTATCTTTATAAACTCCTTGATGAATACACTAAGTTTCGACTATGTGAAATAATCGAAAAATAGTTGATATGTTCTTTTTTAGTCATGAAGTATCTCCATGAGAATTTCATTATGATCCCACTAGTTTTCGTACCTTTGCCAATTTATATTGACAAAAAGGGGGATAATTAATGTGTAGTTCACACTACAAATACATATGGTTTACAGATCATTATGTAAGGGCGAGTGGTTTTCATTGTGAGATAAAGTATTGACTAAGGGGGAGTGATACATATTACCATAGTATTGTTGTCAAAGTTGTGATACAATTGGACTTTGATGATGTGTAATAATACTATTACACTGTATAACAATGATTGAGAGCTACTGTTTTCTCATTTTTATAGATACAAATCTTCAACAACTATTATGCTGAGTTGAACACGTTCATAATCACTGGAGTACTTGGATGTGACGAAGATTTCAAGTGATGTTGAAGAACCAAGGAAATCAAGCATTTGGATGAGAAGCTACAAAGTTTATTTATTTTGTAATCCATATGTATTGATAGTTTTCTAACTAAAATTGACAAATGGGGAGATTGTTAGAGCACTGCTCGGTCGAACTCACAAGCGTTTCTATCTCAAGGTTTTTTGTCAAGTTTAGTTGCCAAAACTATAAGTCTTGATTTCTAGTCTACTTATAGCTAAGTCTCGGATTAGGATAAAAAGTGTAGTTGAGCATTAGACTTCACGGCGTTCATCAATTAAAGGCGAAGAACTACTGAGGGGAGCTTGTGGAACTTCATCAACCAAAGGTATGTGGAGACTTGAACTCATCTATCACTCAAAAGTCTATCTACTCTATCTCCTATTTGAGACAAAAGTCGTATAGCTATATAGACTTCGATTATACACATTTGATATTTCGAGTTGAGTTTAACTCTCTTACATATTTCTCAAAATATTTATTGGTAAGCTTTCGCTTTAACCAAGTTCATCTTATATTCTTGACAAAAGTCAAAAGATGATCATGTGAAAATCGCCTGGTAACATCTTACATGATTTGTGTGAGACGGTCATTTGATGTAGACTCGGAATGTTTCGTATTGATCTATCGATCACTTGAAAATTGCTTTCAAGCTAATAGTTTGTGTGAGACAGCTATTGTCGTCTTCTAAGAATGTTTCAATAATTGAACTGGGAGTTTAGAACAATTAACCATGATTGGATATAACACGGTATGAATACTTGTATGCTAACTGTTGCAAGTTATTCCAAGTCCGGGAACCATAGTATGCATACTCGTATGCGTACTGGTTGGTTAGTTAAAAGTCCAGGAACTTAGTATGCATACCCGTATGTGTACTGGCGTAAGTTCAAGTTCGGAAATCATCTGAGTTTGGAGGTATGCGTACCCGTTCGCATACTGGAAAACCCAAACCAAGTCCAACCACTTAGGTATGCGTACCCATTCGCATACTTGAGTAGGTTATGTTCTTAAATCGGTTTGTTCATGAACTAATACATTTATATAGTAAGGAATGCAATCTTTTGCAAACCTTGGCTATAATGTTCATGAATTGATTCGAGTGATCTAAATCGATTTTTATTCAATTGTGTCTTGTATACTTCTATGAGAATATAAACAATTGAACAACTCTAGAACTAGTTTCATTTGAGTCATTTGAACTAGTTGTGATTGAGATGAACAAGTTTGATATGAAAGTATTCATATGGATAACTTCGGTTAACTATTGTTGAGCCAACAAGGTGTACACGTGTAAGTATGGTTACTCATATCTAAATGAAGTAACTTTTCCTTTGTGTGTAACAAGCTAAGTTCGATCTAACGGTTGAAATATATTAGCTTGAGTCTAATCAGGTTTTCATCTAACGGTTAATATTGAATGCTTTATTACCAAGGAAACATTGATTCAAAACCCTGATTTGAAGATTATACAAGGGAGAACTCTAGCAACTGGGAAACCTAATCCCTACATCTCATGTGTGATACTAGTTGTGACTAGAGTCGATTCTCCTTTAACCTAGGTTTTTCTAAAACCATTATAGGTTAACGACTTAAAGGCTTCATTGGGATTGTGAAGCCAGACCCAACTATTTTCTCTGTAGTTGCGTGTTATGATCTTGTTGTTTACTATCGTGATTGAGTACTATCTTCTCTAAGATTTTCTTGAGATTTAATCTCCGATAGGCAAGATAAAAAGTAGTCACAAACATATTCGTCTCATTGTTTGTGATTCCACAATATCTTGTTTCACTACCATACGATTAAGATTATTGTGAGGTGATTGATATTACTAGGCTGTTCTTCGGGAATATAAGTCTGGTTTATCAATTGGTTCCTGTTCACCTTGATTTATCAAAAGACGGAACAAAACTCATATGTATTTTTGTAGGAGACAAATTTATCTATTCAATAGACTTTTCTGTGTGAGACAGATTGGTTTATCAAGTCTTCGACTTTGGGTCGTAGCAACTCTTAGTTGTGGGTGAGATCAGCTAAGGGAATCAAGTGCGTAGAGTCCTGCTAAGATTCAGAGGCGTAAGGAACGTGATTGTACCTTAATCAATGTGAGATTGGTTAGGGATCAACTACATTCAAGTCCGAAGTCAACTTGGAGTAGGTTAGTGTCTGTTGCGGCTTAATACAGTGTCGTGTTCAAATCTGGACTAGGTCCCGGTGTTTTTCTGCATTTGCGGTTTCCTCGTTAACAAAATTTCTGGTGCCTGTGTTATTTCTTTTCGGCATTATATTTTCTATATAATTGAAATATCACAGCTTGTGCGTAGTTCAATCAATTAGATAATCCAACCTTTGGTTGCTAATATAAATTGATTGACACTTGAACATTGATCTTTGGTACCGTTCAAGTTGTTTCACATAATAATAAGGCTCGTGAATTTCTATCTATTTGATTTGCTGATTACATTGTGAAATAGAGATACAACCCTTGGATATATTTCCATCGATTGAGTATGACTATCTAGTTGATTCTCTTGGAATTATATTGGAGTTTGTCCATACAGATTTCCTAAACGAAATATAGGATGAGGTTGTTAGACCCTCGCTTTTTCAGTTAACGACTTAAAGACTTCATTGGGATTATGAAGCCATACCCAACTATTTTATCTGTAGTTGCATGTTCTAATCTTACTTGTTCTACTGTGTTGAGTACTATCTTCACAAAGCTCTTCGTCCCATTTTTTATGATTCAACAATAACTTCTTCTACAACTATAGTTAAGTTATTATGAAGTGATTGATATCTCTAGGATGGTCATCGGGAATATAAGAACGGATTATCAATTAGTTCCTGTTCACCTTGATTTATAAAAAGACTGAACAAAACTTCGTAGGTATTTCTGTGGGAGACAGATTTATATATATCAGAATAGACTTTTCTGTGGGAGACAGATTTGTTTATAAAGTCTTCGACTTTGGGTCGTAGCAACTCTTAGTTGTGGGTGAGATCAGCTAATGGAATCAAGTGCGTAGAGTCCTGTTGGGATTCAGAGGCGTAAGGAATGCGACTGTACCTTAATCGGTGTGAGACTTGGTTAGGTCTCAACTACATTTCAGTCCGAAGTTAACTTGTAGTACGCTAGTCTCTATAGCGGCTTAATACAGTATGGTGTTCAAATATGGACTAGGTCTCGGGGGTTTTCTGCATTTGCGGTTTCCTCGTTAACAAAATTTCTGGTGTCTGTGTTATTTCTTTTCCGCATTATATTTGTTTACATAATTGAAATATCACAGGTTGTGCGTAGTTCAATCAATTGGTAAATCCAACCCTTGGTTGTTGATTGAAATTGATTGACACTTGAACATTGGTTTTTGGTACTGTTCAAGTTGTTTCTCATAATAATCAGGCTCACGGATTCTATCTGTTTGATTTTTTGATTACATTGAGAAACAAAGATATAACTCTTGGATATATTTCCTTGATTGAGTCTGACTTTCTAGTTGATTCTCTTGGAATTATATTGGAGTTAGTTCATACAGATTGCCTAGCGAAATATTGGGTGTGGTTGTTAGACCCCCGCTTTTTCACATACTATCAGAACGTATCCACTTGGTTTTTGTTGGATCTTGAAGGTTGTAAGCCAACAGACATGATTCATCTTGAGATCCAGTAGAACTATAAGATTCATAATCAGACATGATTTTTGATATGATCTTCTTCTTCCTTTCTGTATCGATTCTTTGAAAATCCTTAACTCTTTGAGCTTCCTCCTTATTTACCTTTGTAATACTGCGAGTTATTAGAGGCATGCTCAAGGATTTAAATAAGAATTAATCAGGGTTTCACAATACAAGCAAGAGAAAGTTTATCTTAAGAAGAGATAAATTTTGGACCGAAAATACAAAGAAATTTCCGAATATATATTTAGAATATATTCTGTTTCCTGTGTCTGAAATTCTCAAACTTGAAGGTTTATTAAAATTCAAAATTTTCAAATAAAAACTGATTATAGAAGATCATGATAAACATGAACAATAATTTTAAGACTAGATGGATTCACAGCTTATCCAAGGATTGTCACAATTTTTATGATACTAACGCAAAAACATGTGCTCTTGTTTTATGTGCTTCCTCATCCCAAAATTATGAGAACGAATTTGGATGAGGGTACACAATCCCCATACAACTAGGTTGTATCGGAGTAAGCCTTATTGTGCTTACAACGAGTATCAGAAACATAGTTCATGTTTCTCTTTGGAAGTTTCTTCCCAGAGTATTTTCTCCCCAGAAGATGATCCTTCCTTGATTTAAAGGTATGATAATGTGGAGAAATCGTACTGATGTGAGAATTTTCAGAGATAGATAGATCTCTCTTAATTCTGTCAATGAGATTTTCATAGGATTTTCTTATTCTAAGGATTTCCTTATTATGCACATCAGTTTTATCATCAGAAACAATTATTGGAAATCTTCCCTGATTGTTTCTTTAGGCAGAAATTATTTCCTTCCCTTTCTTCTGAAAATGTTCTTCATGTAGACAAAGACTATTTCGACATGAGTGAGGAGGAACCTTTTTCCTGAAGTGATTATCAACTCTTTCTTCTGAATTTTTTGAGTTGATTTTATCAGTTTCGGGTATATTCTGTCTTTCTACCGAGGAATGATCTTTTAGTTTTTTAAGTCAGGAAACTTCTTTTAATACTTTTACCAAAGTATTTTGAAGAAGTATAAGTTTCCTGTCAAGTGAATGAAAGTTGTATTCCTTAAGATCTTTTTCACGGAATCGATTCAAAGTTTCCTTTGGACAAGATTTTGTTTGATCATTAGTAGTCGTAGAATATGGTTTTTCATTCTCTTCTAACTTGATGTAGTTAGGAAAACTCTCATCATCATGATATGTTTCAGACATTATCAAACAAGTCTTGTTATCACAATCTGTAAAAGTCGAGCAAGGAATTTTATTTTCCTCATCAGAAGAAATTATAACAGAATCATTAGTCAGAGTCATAGGATGAATCTCTTGTTCTTGATATTTACCAAGAGCTTCTACTTTGACAGTGAGATTCATATTGTCTTTGGATAGAATGTTTAGTTGAATGTATTTTTCTCTGATCTCTTGCTTAAGAAGATTTGACTCTGTCTTTAATATTAACATTCTTGTAGACAGAGATCTTATAGTCTTTAGGAGTTTTGCCAACTCTTTATCAGCATCTTCTTTTCTATCAGAGATAGACTAAGATGTACTCTTAATTTTTGTAACTCCTGGATCATGAGTTAACGAGGGAGTAAAATCTTCAACTTTTGAGTATTTGTACTCTTGTATAACATTAACTGAATCTTCCATTAGATTCAATTCTTATAGATTGGATCGCACCAAACACAGATTGTTAGATCTTTTCGTGTTTGCTTGCTCTGATACCAATTTAAAAGACGAGGGTACCCAAAGACACCACAATCTTTTTGTTTACAACCTATAAGTCCTCTTACCTAAAGTGATCGTCAATGGAAAAAACCTAAAGTTAAAGGAGAATCGACTCTAGTCGCAACTAGTATCACATAGGAGGTGTAGGGATTAGATTTCCCAGTTGCTAGAGTTGTCCCTTATATTGTCTTCAAATAAGTGTTTGCAATCAATGTTACCTTGGTAACAAAGCATTCAATATTCACTGTTAGATGAAAACCTGATTAGACTCAAGCTAATATCTTTCAACCGTTAGATCAAACTTAGCTTGTTACACACAAATAAAAAGTGACTTCATTTTGATAAGAGTAACTGTACCTAAATGTGTACACCTTGTTGGATCCACAATAGTTAACCGAAGTTAGCCATATGAACGCTTTCATATCAACCTTATTCATCTTAAGAATAACTAGTTCAAATGACTCATATGAAACTAGTTCTAAAGTTGTTCAATTGTTTATATTCTCATAGAAGTATACAAGACACAATTGAAGCAAAATCGATTTTGATCCACTCAAATCAATTCATGAACATTATAGCCACGGTTTGCAAAAGATTGCATTCCTTATTATATAAATGTATTAGTTCATGAACAAACCGATTTTAAAACATAACCTACTAAAGTATGCAAACGGGTACGCATACCTTAGTGGACGGACTAAGTTTGGGTTCGCCAGTATGTGAACGGGTACGCATACCTTCCAAACTCAGTTGAAATTTCCGGACATGAACTTTACGCTAGTACGTATACGGGTATGCATACTAAGTTCCCGGACTTTCATTAAACCAACCAGTATGCATACGGGTATGCATACTATGGTTCCCGGACTTGGAATAACTTGCAACAGTTGGCATACAAGTACGCATACTGTGATATATCCAATCATGGTTAATAGTTCTAAACTACCATTTCAATCATTGAAACATTCTTAAAAGACGACAATAACTGTCTCACACAAACTATTAGCTTCAAAGCAATTTTTCAAGTGATCGAATGATCAGTACGAAACATTCCGAGTCTACATCAAATGACCGTCTCAAACAAATCATGTAAGATGTTACCAGGCGATTTTCACATGATCATCTTTTGACTTTTGTCAAGAATATAAGATGAACTAGGTTAAAGCGAAAGCTTACCAACACATATTTCGAGAAATATGTAAGTGAGTTAAACTCAGCTCGAAATATCAAATGTGTATAATCGAAGTCTATATAGCTATACGACTTTTGAGTGATAGATGAGTTCAAGTATCCATATACCTTTTGTTGATGAAGTTCCACAAGCTCACCTTAGTAACGCCGTGAAGTCTAATGCTCAATTACACTTTCTATCCTAATCCGAGACTTAGCTATAAGTAGACTCGAAATCAAGACTTATAGTTTTGGCAACTAAACTTGACAAACAAGCTTGAGATAAAAATGCTTGCGAGTTCGACCAAGCAGTGCTCTAACAATCTCCCCATTTGTCAATTTTAGTGACAAAACTATCAATACATATGGATTACAAAATAAATAAACTTTGTAGCTTCTCATCCAAATACTTGATTTCCTTGGTTCTTCAACATTACTTGAAATCTCCGTCACTTCCAAGTACTCCAGTGATTCTGAACGTGTTCAACTCAATTAAATTAACCACAAGAAAACCCATGATTAATTTAACCGGAAATGCTCAACATAAGAAAACTTACGGAGTCGCACAGTACTTTCACATAGAAGTGGATCAGGGAAAGATCAATACTACGGAATATTCAAAGATTCATTCTATTTTTCATCAATATTTGCATAAAGACATATAATAGACTTAATATTTGCAATCAAAAGTTCATCATATCTTCCATCAATATTTGCATAATGACATAATAGGCTTAACTTTTGACATATATGGGACAATCATAGTTCACGGACGCAAACATACGTATCCCATAACATTTTTTGCAATATATAAAACCAATAAAGATTAATACTGCAAAATCATCTTCCAAATAGACTTTAGAATTTAAATAAATAAATCTAAAAACATTGCAAGATGAAAATCGTTGGCAATAGCTTTGTGTACTCACAATAATTGTTATTCCAAACCCTGGTTATCCTTCTTAAAGCACAAGAATAAATTCTCATAAGAAGTTTCCTAGACATCAAGACAAACTCGTAATGCACATACAAGATGATTTTTCCTTAGAGAGTAGAATCAATCTTTTTGACATGGATTTACACTAAGAATAGCTACCGAAGGCGTATAAAAAGATTTTATTAATAAAGAAGAACATACAAAGTCATTAACGACCATGCACCATAGTTCACAAAAGATGATTGTAAACATTCAAGAATCCATAGCAATGCGTACTACTGCCCATTCTTGAACTTCCTTCTTTGTGATTCACCAACATCATTCTTGTAAAAGATACAATTGAGCTTTTAAGAGAAGTACTCCAAGAATCCAAGTGCCCAAGTCCAAGAGAAGTGGAACAAGTGCGACGAAACGGAGCAAAACACTCAAAAACAAGAGACGGGACAAAGACCAATCTTAACTCATCCAAATTCAAAAATTATCATCTCCAATTTGAATAGAATGCAAAGAGGAAGAGAATGAAAAAAGAATGAGGTCATTCCGAGTTCGTACGAAGAAGTTACGTCCAAAACAAGTTTACCGAATATCGACGTCTACAGGCCAGTATGCATATCGGTTTGCAAACGAATTTTCGTGACCTGGAGCAGTATGCAAACGGGTTTGCGAACTAAAATCCATGGATTTTGCTTTTAAATGATGGTATGCATACCTGGTATGTGTACCATGAAGTCCAAACATCCCGAACTACTATTTTCAAACCTAAACATTTAAGAACCTTAAACACAAATCAAGTTAGGTAGAAATGAACGATAAGCAAGGTACATGGATCATTATAAGTACTCTAAGCAAAAGATAAAAACACAAATCTTGCTCAATTTTATAGACATACCTTTTAGAAGGATCTTGTCGTGAATCCTACGGCTTTACCAAATATTCAATATCATACCTAACACAATATGGGCACCCCAATTCTCGTGCTTACCTCACCGTATACATAGCAGGGCATTCCTTGGTGAGGATGCACTTACAACACAATCAAGTTGTGTTGAGGTGAACAATGTCTTTCTCACCACAAGTGACTAAAACAGACCTTTCCGCGACTATGTATTTTTTTACCATCTATAGTTTTTGGCTTATTCTGTTTCACTTTTGGATTATCATGAAAGAGATCGCTTTTAGAACCTTTCACATCCAAATCCATCTTTCCAAAGAACTTTTTAAGTTCTAACATCATGGATATTGCCTTCTCCATAGTCATGGAATTTTCTGGGAGATCATTCTTTTTCACACTCAAAACATCATTGACTTTATTTGGTATCCACTTCTGAGTGCGTTTAAGAACAACCAAAACCTTCTTCCCATTACTCTCTTTCAGAATTCTCGGAAGAGTATTGGATTGACTATTCTTTTGCAAGTTAGTCTTTATCCAATTGGGAGCATCGGATCTTGTCTTCGTCTTTACAAAGTTATCCTTTTGATAACCATTACGATTGTGAAAAGGATTCGTATGACGTTTATAGGCAAATATAGGTTTATCACAGCACTGATTCCTTTGCCTAAAGGTTGGACATTTACAACCCGTAATTTCAAGGGTGTTATCCTTAACATATGATCTAGGTTTAATAACTTCTTTTGACACCCAAACAAGAACATCATGAAGTTTTTCATTCCTTATACAAAAACGGCATCTCCTTTGCAGGTGACCTTTGTTTCCGCAATAATGACAAATATAAGGAACATTCTTACCCGGATTCATGTGTGCTGGTTTTGGAGGTTGATATACTTTGTTCTTTCGAACCTTAACTGCCGGTGAAGGTACTTCACTTTTTCCATCAGTGGAAACCTTTTGTTCAGAAGAATCACCAGCCTTGACAAATTTTACCTCTTTGCTAATACTTGGAGCATTTATTCCCTTATAGCCCAATCCTCGTGTATCATGATGATTTTTAATTACTACTAGCATTGTGGTTAATTTGCTTGAACTAGTATTGACCTTTTTCAATTCATCTTTCAACATCTTGATTTTATCAAGAGCAGCAGCTAAATCAGCCTCAAGGCGTTTTTCACGAGCGAGATAAGCGCTTTCCCTGTCATCAATACTAATTTGTTGAGAGTTAATCCTTGCTTCAGATTCTGCAAGTTTTTCTTCCAACGAAAAAATACTTTTGAAAAAGGTTATCACATTCAAGTAACTTCATACGTTGGTTTTCCTCAGAATCCTTGAGGATTGATTCGTTAGAACGATTCAAAACATAAACACCTGCGTAACATCTTCTCAATTTCTTGTTTGCACGACAGAGATTAGTTAGAAAAGGTGTGACATGAGAAGTTTTCATCTTCTTCTTTTCCACAGAATCCAATAGCTTAACATACTCTGGGACTTCCTCATCAACATCTCTATCAATATCTGAATCACCTTCATCAGAAAGCTCATCCAACTGTTCTTTTAGGCGTGATTCTCAGTTATCAACAGTTTCTACATCAAGAGAATGTTTAGATATTGACCTAGATGTGACAATTCTCTTAGATGAATCCAAGCTTTGAAAAACATCCGGTAATTTCAGAACTGGTACGTTATTAGAGATAGACTCGTCCATAAAATCAGACTACTACAAACACAGACTTATAAGGTCTTAAACGTGTTTGCCTGCACTGATACCAATTGAAAAAGAGAGGGTCTAACAACCTCACCCAATATTTCGTTTAGGCAATCTGTATGGACAAACTCCAATATAATTCCAAGAGAATTAACTAGACGGTCAGACTCAATCAATGGAAATATATCCAAGAGTTGTATCTCTGTTTCACAATATAATCAGCAAAACAAACAGATAGAAATCCATGAGCCTGATTATTATGTGAAACAACTTGAACGGTACCAAAGACCAGTGTTCAAGTGTCAATCAATTTATATCAACAACCAAAGGTTGGATTATCTAATTGATTGAACTACGCACAACCTATGATATTTCAATTATATAAACAAATATAATGCGGAAAAGAAATAACACAGACACCAGAAATTTTGTTAACGAGGAAACCGTAAATACAGAAAAACCCCGGGACCTAGTCCATATTTGAACACCACACTGTATTAAGCCGCTACAGACACTAGCTTACTACAAGTTAACTTCGGACTGGAATGTAGTTGAGCCCTAACGAATCTCACACTGATCAAGGTACATTCGTTTTCCTTACGTCTCTGAATCCCAGCAGGACTCTACGCACTTGATTCCCTTAGCTGATCTCACCCACAACTAAGAGTTGCTACGACCCAAAGTCGAAGACTTGATAAACCAATATGCCTTACACAGAAAGGTCTATTGAATAGATAAATCTGTCTCCCACAGAAATACCTAGAAGTTTGTTCCGTCTTTTGATAAATAAAGGTGAACATGAACCAATTGATACACCAGACTTATATTCCCGAAGAACAAACTAGAAATAACAATCACCTCACAATAATCTTAATCGTATGGTAGCGAAACAATATATTGTGGAATGACAAACGATGAGACAAAGATGTTTGTGACCACTTTTATCTTGCCTATCGGAGATTAAATCTCGAGCAAATCTTAGAGAAGATAGAACTCAATAACAATAGAAAACAGCAAGATCAGAACACGCAACTACAGAGAAAATAGTTTGGTCTGGCTTCACATTCCCAATGAAGTCTTCAGGTCGTTAACCTACAGGGTTTTGGAAAAAACCTAAGGTTAAAGGAGAATCGACTCTAGTCGCAACTAGTATCACACATGAGGTGTGGGGATTAGGTTTCCCAGTTGCTAGAGTTGTCCCTTATATAGTCTTCAAATCAGGGTTTGCAATCAATGTTACCTTGGTAACAAAGCATTCAATATTCACCGTTAGATGAAAACCTGATTAGACTCAAGCTAATATCTTTCAACCATTAGATCAAACTTAGCTTGTTACACACAAATAAAAAGTGACTTCATTTTGATAAGAGTAATTGTACCTAAACGTGTATACCTTGTTGGCTCAACAATAGTTAACCGAAGTTAGCCATATGAACGCTTTCATATAACCCTTATTCATCTTAAGAATAACTAGTTCAAATGACTCAAATGAAACTAGTTCTAGAGTTGTTCAATTGTTTATATTCTCATAGAAGTATACAAGACACAATTGAAGCAAAATCGATTTTGATTCACTCGAATCAATTCATGAACATTATAGCTACGGTTTGCAAAATATTGCAATCCTTATTATATAAATGTATTAGTTCATGAACAAACCGATTTTAGAACATAACCTACTCAAGTATGCAAACAAGTACGCATACCTAAGTGGTCGGACTAATTTTGGGTTCGCCAGTATGTGAACGGGTACGCATACCTTCCAAACTCAGTTGAAATTTCCGGACATGAACTTTACGCTAGTACGTATACGGGTATTCATACTAAGTTCCCGGACTTTCATTAAACCAACCAGTATGTATACGGGTATGCATACTATGGTTCCCGGACTTGGAATAACTTGTAACAGTTAGCATACAAGTACACATATTGTGCTATATCCAATCATGGTTAATAGTTCTAAACTCCCATTTCAATCATTGAAACATTCTTAGAAGACGACAATAGCTGTCTCACACAAACTATTAGCTTCAAAGCAATTTTTCAAGTGATCGAATTATCAGTACAAAACATTCCGAGTCTACATCAAATGATTGTCTCATACAAATCATGTAAGATGTTTCCAGGCGATTTTCACATGATCATCTTTTGACTTTCGTCAAGAATATAAGATGAACTAGGTTAAAGCGAAAGCTTACCAACACATATTTCGAGAAATATGTAAGCTAGTTAAACTCAGCTCGAAATATCAAATGTGTATAATCGAAGTCTATATAGCTATACGACTTTTGTCTCAAATAGGAGATAGAGTAGATAGACTTTTGAGTGATAGATGAGTTCAAGTCTCCACATACCTTTTGTTGATGAAGTTCCACAAGCTCCCCTTAGTATTTCTTCATCTCCAATTGATGAACACCGTGAAGTTTAATGCTCAACTACACTTTCTATCCTAATCCGAGACTTAGCTATAAGTAGACTAGAAATCAAGACTTATAGATTTGGCAACTAAACTTGACAAACAAGCTTGAGATAGAACCACTTACGAACAGTAAAAGAACAATAAATCTGTTTGGTAACAATTCCATTGGTTCTTTCAAGATAAAGATATCTCAAGTCATATGCAAATGCTCTTCCGTTTAATCTAATAATATCATTTGCCTGGTTAGATCAATCTATCCAATAACTACAAAAGTAGTTAAGTTTAGATTCGCAATCAATCAATATATATTCCAACAAGAAACTATAAAGTGATGCCGATCTCACGCAACTAATCAATCGAATAAATCCGATTCTAGTTGGATCCCCGCCGATCAAGGTTTGTGCACATGCAAAGATATGAGAACTAAACAAGAAATCTTCTTCGTCTTCAAATCTTCTTTAATCTTCAATAAAAACCTGCACAACACCACTTGAATCTCTTATGATCAATCACACACATAATGGAGTCTGTTAACAACGGATTATCACAAGATGTATTTAGATCTACAAACTGTTCTAAAGATCCCGTTGATACTTCGATCTAGTTTGAGTGAATCATATATCAGAAGAGAAGATTCTCAAGAATAAACAAACTAGGTGCAGTCAAAGTTTCAACAACCGTTAGTCAATCAAATCAATCGTAAACTAATAACACTGCAATTATCTAGTTTCCCACTAACGATACTCATAGAGCTTCTTGATCCCACGGAAGTCTTTATACGAGCGGGCGTAAGAGATTTCACAAAATTAGGATACTTTCCTCTCCGAATAGGCGGCTCCACCAGAAACAACAAGAATGAAGTTTGTCTGGCTCTTAGGATTGTTTTCTAGAAATGTAAACTTAGGTATTTATGTTTGGACACCAAGGAATTTCCAAAACCAAAAATATTCTCAAGATATGCAATGAATGCCAAAATCGGTTTTCCTAATTTCAATAAATGCTTGTCCAAAATTTCTGAAATCTCTCAATAGAAAATCTCCAATTAGTAAATGCACATTACTAATTTTTATTCTCTAGAGATATGTATTTAATTGCTGGTAATTAAAGCATATAAAACCAAAAACCTTAATTAAAAGATTCAAAATTTATTTCGGCACAGGATCTCCTTGAGTACTAAGGAATATCTTTGAACAATAAATGATAAGAGTTATTGTACGTGTTCAAAGTATGTTGATATCTTTTCACTGTAAATCCTTATTCATATTTACATGGATTTACATTCTTGGAATCGGTTATACCACACTTCCAAACAAGTTTAGAATTGGTTGACCTGTATTCCAAGATAACTATGTGATTGATCAAATATCAAATCACATACATGGGTTCAATCGGTTCTACCAATCACTAGGATCGGTTATACCTCAATATGGAAATACTTGTGATCGGTCACACAAGTTACTAGGACCGGTTACATCAGTTACCAGGACCGGTTACCATATTCCATGGTATTGCTTGTGATCGGTCACACCAGTTACCAGGATCGGTAACACCAATTACCAGGACCGGTTACCAATTACAAGGATCGATTACACAACAATTTGTGATCGGTCACACCAATTACTAGGATTGATTACACCAATTACAAATATCGATCATACCATCTCATGGTGATTACTTAGTATCGGTTACACCAATTACTCAAAACTAGTCATACCAAATCATAAGTCAGGCATTATGATTAGTTATACCAAGATACATAACAAAGTTACGGTCGATTCTACCATCTCACACATATTGGTAATCCAAAGATATGCAATGAATAGTCGTACCAATAAGCCTGACGATTTCCCTTTCGATTCATAAAACAAGTTCATGAATGTACTTCCTTTAAACAAATGTAAAACATTGTTTCCTAGGATGAAATATTCACCATAACCCATTCACATAATCATAACAGTATATACAAGATTATGTCGATGTCATATCTACGAAGTTCAAAAGATAAGCGTTATACTGCGTAGTCTAATTCACTAAAACTATGATCATAAAAATATGACCATGTCACATCACTAGAGTATCATATAATATTTACAGTATATACAGCTTCGCAGTTATGTTTTTAATATAGCACGACTTGAAAGATACGTTAGGAATGAAACAGTTCAAGTCAATATTACTAACCTCAAGAGGAAGGATGATGTCGTCATTGTAGTTCGCTTCTTCTTCACATTCTTCAGGTCTTCGGAGTAATACTTGTTTGTCTCAACATTCATATACTTTTTAGTCCAACCTAAACGAAGTTGACTCTATATATAATCAAGCGACTTTAGATGAGTTTTGACACACTAAATATGACAACCAAACTTGACATACCAACGCTTGTTGAGTTCAATCGATCTATGCTCTAACATAGGTTATACTCTAGTGATGCTTCCTCACTCATATTTGAACTCTCTCCGAGTCTATCTTCTTTATCTAAGACTAATGTATATAAATCGCTAGACTCGGAAACAGTATTTTCAGGATATAACCGCTCCTCTAAACCATCATCGGCTTCGTAACAAGGAAATACTACATCGTCTAGTACACTAGTCAAATCCTCGACCTTTTGAATAGGTGATTAATCATTAAAATTATTAGGATCTGGACTATAGATAACATTATTTTCATGAAGCTCAATCGGAGTAACAAATTCCTGATTACTATGCCTACATATTTCAGATTCTTCATCAACACTATCCTCGTCATAATCATCATAATAGCATGAAAATGGTCAAACCTTATCTAAACTAGTGTTGCCAATTCTAACCTCGTCATCTTGATTATGCAAATAACTATCCTCATTTTCAAGGGTACTATTGGAAACGTTGTATTGTAAATTAAGATTATTTTGAGCAGTTCTTTTTTGTGCCTCTAACAAAAGCTTTTGAGTCGACACAGATGAATTCTATATAGTATCTTGTAAAGAAGGCTCACTCATGGGTGCAGTTTGTTTATTCATTTCTAACACAAACCTATTTGTATTCTCGGTTAAATGTTTGAGAGAATCTTCTAGAGGAAGAATAAGAACATAAGGATCATAATAAGGACTAGTTTTCAATAGTTTGATTGTATTGTCCAAAGACGAGGAACTAGCACTATAATATTCCTTATTTTCCTACTCATATGACTGATACGTGTGTGGATAGTAATTAGGCTCACCATGGTATGAGCCATACCCTTCAAAAGGTTGATGTTCCCAACCACTATTCACACTATGGTCAAAGTAGTAATGTCCATTTTGAAACTCAGTAGGATATTCATTGTGTTGGCTATTATAATACCAGTTCGACATTCTATTGTGCACGTGCAAATGCATGGTCGACTAAAATTGGATAAGCTCAGGTTACCACAGCAAAATATACCTACAGTAAAAGACTGATCAATGGTACAAGGCTGAGGTAACTATCGTCCTTCCCTGCAGCAGTTTTATTTAAATCAGCCCTTCCTTAGGGTTTTTAAAATAATAATAATGTCCAAGGTAAAAAATAAAGTCTAAAAATAATGTCCAAAAATAAAAAGAAAAATTACAACAAAGAAAACCTTAATAAAGTTTATAAAAAGAAAAAGAAATAAAATCTAAATAAAATTACTATATACAAAATCTTCTTCTTCACTCCTTTCGGATTCCTCTTTTCTTTGCTTCTTTGGCTTTGCTTTTATTCTCGGCACTTTCTCTTTTTCTTTAGCTCAACCCCGAATGTGAAAGCAAACATAAATACCAAAACACGTAAAAAAAAAAAATAATAATAATAATAAAAACAAATCTAAAAACAAGTCCCCGGCAGCGGCGCCAAAAATTGATGTAGTTTTTATAGTGATAAGAAAAAGTTCGTTCTCAGACTTGTAGAGATTTGATTTTAGACTTAAATTATAAACTAACTAGCAAACAAAGGAAAGATTGTAACTGTTAAAGCACTGCTCGGTCGAACTCGCAAGCGTTGCTATCTCAAGCTTGTTTGTCAAGTTTAGTTGTCAAAACTATAAGTCTTGATTTCTATTCTACTTATAGCTATGTCTCGGATTAGGATAAAATGTGTAGTTGAGCTTTAGACTTCACTGCGTTCATCGATTGAAGACGAAGAACTACTAAGGAGAGATTGTGGAACTTCATCAACAAAAGGTATGTGGAGACTTGAACTCATCTATCATTCAGAAGTCTATTTCTATGTTATCTCCTATTGAGACAAAAAGTCGTATAGCTATATAGACTTTACTTTATACACATTTGATATTTCGAGATGAGTTTAACTCGCTTATATCTTTCTCGAAATATGTGTTGGAAAGCTTTTTTCTTTAACCACGTTCATCATTATTCTTGACGAAAGTCAAAACATGATCATGTGAAAATCACCTGGTAAGATCTTACATGATTTGTGTGAGAAAGTCATTTGATGTATGCTCGGAATGTTTCGTATTGATCATTCGATCACTTCAAAATTGCTTTGAAGCTAATAGTTTGTGTGAGACAGTTATTCCCGTCTTCTAAGAATGTTTTAATGATTGAAATGGGAGTTAAGAGCTAAAACCCATGTCTGGATACATTACGGTTTGTGTACTTAGTGTAAGAAATGTTTTGACGGAAATCAGGACCGGAAGTTTGCATACCCGTTCGCAAACAGATTTTACTGTTTAAGTCCGGGTACCTAAGTTTGCATACCCGTTCGCAAACGGTTTCAACTGAGTTCGGTCCGGAGCTAAAGTTTGCGTACCCGTTTGCAAACTATCGGCTTGTGACCAATGTCCGAAACTTAAGTTCGCGTACCCGTTCGAAAACTTAAGTGGTTCAAGTTCTTAAATCGGTTAAGTATGATTTCATACTCATGAACAAATACATTTATAAATTAAGGAATGCAATCTTTGCAAACCATGGCTAAAATGTTCATGAACTGATTCTTTTGAATCAAACCGATTTTGCTTCAATTGTGTCTTGTATACTTCTATGAGAATATAAATAATTGAACAACTCTATAAGTAACAAAATTAGATTCATTTGATTATCAATTGATCTAGAAGTGTTAAGATGAACAAGGTTAATAGAAAAGTTTTCATATGGCTAACTTCGGTTATCTGTTATTGAGCCGACTCAATATACACGTTTAGGTACGGTTACCCATATCTAAATGAAGGTATATTTCATTTGTGTGTAACAAGCTAAGATCAATCTAACGATTGAAAGATTTTAGCTTGAATCTTAAATCAGGTTTCATCTAACGATAAGATTGATTGCTTTGTTCCAAAGTTATCAAACCCGGATTTGAAGACTATATAAGGGAGAACATTGTTTACCAAATGCAATGCATGAAGAGTTAAATCAATTTCAAAGACAAGATGTATGGGAGCTTGTACCTTGTCCCTCCAATATAACAAAGCCATACTTTTCGCTTAGGGATATTCACAGATTGAAGGTATTGATTTTGACGAAACCTTTGCTCCTATGGCACGCCTTGAGTCCATTCGTCTTCTATTAGCTCATGCTTATTTTCTTAAGGTTAAGCTATTTCAAATGGACATAAAATCCGCGTTCCTAAAGGGAAATTTAAAGGAAGAGGTCTATGTTGCTCAACCTAAAGGATTTGAAAATCCCGATTTCCCAGATCATATCCTTAAGCTCAAAAAGGCATTATATGGGTTAAAACAAGCACCTCGTGCCTGGTTCGAAAAACTAACTACTTCCCTTCTTAGGAAAGGTTTTTCGAGAGATGGAGCTGATAAAACATTGTTTACCAAATGGAGTAGGAAAGATGTAGTCATTGCTCAAGTTTATGTAGAAGATATCATCTATGTATCAACATCCGAGAAACTTGCTAAAGATTTTCAAGTTTCCCTTGGTAAGGAATTTTAAATGAGCAATGTTGGTGAATTAAAATTCTTTTTAGGATTACAGATTCAACAACACAAGGATGGAATTTACTTATCTCAAGAAAAATATGCTAAGGATCTGTTATAAGGTTCGGTCTTGATAAGTCAACTCCAAAACTGACTCATATGCCCACTACTGGTAAACTACATCGAGATGAGAAAGGAGTGAATGTGGATCAAAAACTTTATCGATCTATCATTGGAAGCCTTTTATATCTCATAGCCACTAGACTTGATATTCCGTTTAGTCTTGGTTGTTGTGCTAGATTTCAGGCTAATCCAAAGGAGTCTCATCTTGCAGCTGCAAAAAGGATCATGTGATACATTCAACACACTATCGGGTATGGTTTATCTTATACTTTTGATACTAACACTGATCTTACTGCCTATTCAGATGCTGATTGGGCAGGATGTATGGAAGACAGCAAGAGTACATCTGGGGGTTTCTACTATGTAGGATTGAATCTTGTAGCTTGGCATAGCAAGAAACAAAACTCACAATCCCTCTCAACGTGTGAAGAAGAATACATTGCTGCAAGATCATGTTGTACTCAACTTCTATGGATGAAACAAATGCTTGCTGATTATGGAATTGACACTGGAATAATGAATATTTTTTTTGATAACTCTGGCGCTATTCGCATCACTGAGAATCTTGTTGAGCGCTCAAGAACTAAGCACATCGACATCAGGTATCATTTTATTAAAGATCTCTATGAAAATAATATCATTAATATGGAATTTGTGCCTTCCCAACAACAATTGAATGATTTTCTCACCAAACCTCTAGATACCGCTACGTTTAACCACTTACGATAGTCTATTGGTGTTGTTTTGGTTCATTAGATTTCTAGCTTTTTTCTTTCCCCTGGATCTATCAATATCTTTTGGGCAATAAAAGCTTGAAGTTTCAGTGAAGTGTTGTTTAAATTCCTCATTTGTTTCTAGTTATAGTAGTTTGTTTCTGTTTAGTATCAAAATGTCCAAAGAAATTCTTCTTTTCTTATAAAAGTGAGGTCGCTCTTGTTGTTCTTTCGGGAATGACATTTTACGGGGGAGAGTTCTTAATTGAACTTGTGCTTAATTGTCAAATCTTTATGGGTAGTGTGGCTGTGGAATATTGTAGGAGTTATCTTGTATCTTTATAAACTCCTTGATGCATACACTAAGTTTCGACTATGTGAAATCATCGAAACAAAGTTGGTATGTTCTCTTTTAGTCATGAAGTATCTCTTTGAGAATTTCATTATGATCTCGCTAGTTTTCGTACCTTTGCAAGTTTATATTGACAAAAAAGGGGAGAATTATTTTGTAGTTCACACTACATATACATATGGTTTACAGATCATTATGTAAGGGGGGGTGGTTTTCATTGTGAGATGAAGTATTGACTGAGGGGGAGTGATACATATCACCATAGTATTTTTGTCAAAGTTGTGATACAATTGAACTTTGATGTTGTGTAATTATATAATGACATTGTATAACAATAATTGAGAACATCTGTTTTCTTATTGTTATGGCTACGAATCTTCAACAACTATGATGCTGAGTTGAACACGTTTAGAATCACTGGAGTACTTGGAGTAATGAAGAATTCAAGGAATGTTGAAGAACCAATGAAATCAAGCATTTGGATGAGAAGCTACAAAGTTTATTTATTTTGTAATCCATATGTATTGATAATTTTGTCACTAAAATTGACAAAGGGGGAGATTGTTAGTGCACTACTCGGTCGAACTCGCAAGTGTTGCTATCTCAAGCTTGTTTGTCAAGTTTAGTTGTCAAAACTATAAGTCTTGATTTCTGGTCTACTTATAGCTATGTCTCGGATTAGGAAAAAATGTGTAGTTGAGCTTTATACTTCACGACGTTCATCGATTGAAGACGAAGAAATATTAAGGGGAGATTGTGGAACTTTGTCAACAAAAGGTATGTGGAGACTTGAACTCATCTATCATTCAGAAGTCTATTTCTATTCTATCATACAAAAAGTCGTATAGCTATAGAGACTTTACTTTATACACATTTGATATTTCTAGCTGAGTATAACTCGCTTATATCTTTCTCGAAATATATGTTGGAAAGCTTTTTGATTTAAAAACGTTCATCATTATTCTTGACGAAAGTCAAAAGATGATCATGTGAAAATCACCTGGTAAGATCTTACATGATTTGTGTGAGACAGTCATTTGATGTAGGCTCGGAATGTTTCATATTGATCATTCGATCACTTGAAAATTGCTTTGAAGCTAATAGTTTGTGTGAGACAGCTAATCCCGTCTTCTAAGAATGTTTCAATGATTGAAATGGGAGTTAAAAGCTAAAACCCATGTATGGATACATTACGGTTTGTGTACTTAGTGTATGAACTGTTTTGATGGAATTCAGGACCGAAAGTTTGCATACCCGTTCGCAAACTTATTCAACTGTTTAAGTCAGTGTACTTAAGTTTGCATACACTTTAGCAAACTGATTTAACTGTTGAAGTCCGGGAACCAAGTTTGCGTACCCGTTCGCAAACGGTTTCAACTGAGTTCGGTCCGGAGCTAAAGTTTGCGTACCCGTTTGCAAACTGTCGGCTTATGACCAATGTCCGAAACTTAAGTTCGCGTACCCGTTTGCAAACTTAAGTGGTTGAAGTTCTTAAATCGGTTAAGTATGATTTCATACTCATGAAAAAATATATTTATAAATTAAGGAATGCAATCTTTTCAAACCGTGGCTAAAATTTTCATGAACCGATTCTTTTGAATCAAACCGATTTTTCTTCAATTGTGTCTTGTATACTTCTATGAGAATATAAACAATTGAACAACTCTATGAGTAACACAATTAGATTCATTTGATTATCAATTGATCTAGAAGTGTTAAGATGAACAAGGTTAAGAGAAAAGTGTTCATATGGCTAACTTCGGTTAACTGTTATTGAGCCAACTCAATATACATGTTTAGGTACGGTTACCCATATCTAAATGAAGGTATATTTCATTTGTGTGTAACAAGCTAAGATCAATCTAACGATTGAAAGAGTTTAGCTTGAATCTTAAATCAGGTTTACTCTAACGGTAAGATTGATTGCTTTGTTCCAAAGTTATCAAACGTTGATTTGAAGACTATATAAGGGAGAACTCTAGCAACTGGGAAACCTAATCCCCACACCTCATGTGTGATACTAGTTGCGACTAGAGTTGATTCTCCTTTAACCTAGGTTTTTCCTAAAACCATTATAGTTTGAGAAGCGCTACTTCTTCTCTACCCCAACATTCAAAATGAAAGTTTTATTTTGGAATGTCAGAGGCCTAAGAAGAATAAAGGCCAAAGACAAACTTAGGAGTATAATAAATTCTTTTTGTCCTTCTTTAGTTATTCTTGCAGAACCATAGGTTTGGTATGCACTACAAAATAATTCATAATTCAAGTGAGGTGAATAAAGGGAATATTTGGATCCTATGGAATGCTTCAATAAGTCTCCCAATAATTGTCTCAAATACAAGACAAGAAATTACAGTGGATGTAGGAGATACATTGATTACTGGAGTGCATGCAGCAACTTTAACTGTACATAGAAGAACTCTGTGGGAGAATTTAGTTAATATGAACAATTTAAATAAACCATGGCTTGTGATAGGAGATTTTAACACAGTTACAAGCTTGGATGAGAAAGTTGGTGGTTTACAACCTTTAAGGATATCAATGCAGGAATTCAATGACTGTTTGAATACTTGTGGATTAATTCATGCTCCAAAAACTGGTTTGGAATTTTCTTGGTGCAATAATAGAGCTGGTGTTGATGGTGGTTTTTAGTTCAGGGTTAAAATTGTAAAACCTTGTATTTAATGCGCTGTCATCCTGCAAAGGAACGAAAGTTATTTGAAAGTGATGAGTGCATAAACCTTTTCGCTTACATATGTATTGTGCAATTCAACATATTTATTAAATTTATCCAGAATGGTGCATGAAGCAACAATCCCAGATATTCTGTAAATTTTAACCTATTGTATTATTCACTAATGCATGACCTGCCTTGTATTTTCCTATGCTATGTTCCTAGCCGAACTCTCAATATTGGCATGACATGACGATTAATGTTCACTCGTAGCGGAGTGGCCTGAATCTCCCGAAGTGTCAGTATTGAGACCTGCATGAAAACACTCACGTAGGCTACACCACTCTCTGATAAAGAGATTAGAGTGTTTACACACTTTTCGATTAAAACATAGCGCGATCGAACGCGTTTAAATTCCTTAAGGAAAATCTAGACTGTTCATGTCAGTCTTAAAAATAATCACGGCCACACAATTTGGCCACGCAATTCAACAAGCCTAGCCTACTCCAAGCAGAATTAGGCAATCATCACGATGACCGATAGTGGGGACACTAGCATCCCGACCAAACGGATCCCATCTAGTACATCCGTAGCGCCTTCGAAAGATTAACTCTAATGTGGGTGATCGCGTTATTGGAAAAACAAGCTCAAACGAGCTAAGACCGACAAAAAGGGTCTCAAAACCCATCGCATCCGTCCAAGTTGGCCGGCCTAGTTAGACGGCTTAGATCGCATCTCGAACGATCAAAGAGGCACCAATGTGTTCACCGGCGGCCCAATTTTCTTCCCAGTCGATCGACTTGCTCATGGCAATTCAATGACGCATCAAATCATTCGATCGAACTAGGGAAGACGCGGCTACTTTGAAACCCTAATTTGTGTTTGCGGCAGTATGTTACTATCGCAATTCAATCATGACCGCCCATCTTCGCCATCCAAATTGAATGGCTTAGATCTAATTTTAGATGGACCAAGAGATGTCAGCGTGCACACCAGCAGACCGTCTCGTACATGGCTGATCGACCTTCTCAAACTAGCGCCCAGCGCTTTCATTTGATCAGCTAAACTAGGGTTGGCCACACGGCTTCCAAACCCTAATTTGAATAAATGGCAGCAAATAGATACCGCAAACCATCCCGTCCATCCAACTTCGCTAGCTTGGTCGGACACTTTAGATCAGATGTTAGATAACCGATAGGGCGTCGCTGTGATCACCGACCACCCCCCTCCCATGAGGAGAAATCGTCCAAGCTATAACTAGCCCATGTAATCCTCAAACGATCACCTAAAGATTGCCCTTCGTGCTGCCTCAATAGCAGTCATTAACTGCCACAAATCATCTCAGCCATTCAACTTAGCCAGCCAATTTGAGCGATCCAGATCCAATTTAGATAAACCGGTAGGATTTCAGAATGGCTACCATCCGCCACTCGCCTACAGGGAGTGATCGACCAAGCAGTAGCTCACCCCTAGAGCTACCAAACAATCGCCCAAAGGTGTCCGGTCATGCTCTTCTTTTAAGACGGTCGACTCGCGACTAATTTAGGCGATCTTTAAAACAATGATGCTTTACGCACATCGAATATAAACAATGCTTTATACGCATCAATTATAAATGATGATTCATAAACACTGATTTCACAAACAATTTTATTGTTTGACCTAAGAAGCACTACGTGCTGCTTTTAGCGACAAGTCTCACGACTTGACCCATTTACTCGAGATATCAAACATGTCACAAACTGGGGGATGCTCACTAGGGTATTGGTCTGGCGGTTTACAGTGTGCGGCGTGCAACGCGCCCATTACGAGAAAGTGTCAGGAAAGCACGGATGGTTAACAGTGATGAGAGTAATGGGTGAAAGTGTGACCGGTCTTCCTACATAATGGAAACGTGGTGATCACCACTTTTTACACAACCCCACTTCTCCACTACTTAACTGCCTCCACTTCCTACGAGATCAGGAGTGCGCTCGATAACTTGTATAAATTGGATTTCAACCTATTTCAACAAAAAAAAACACAAGTGTTATCAACACAAGTATCCAGAAACCATATTCTGATACAAGTCATAAAACATCCACACCTTCATTATTCAATATTCTGATCTCAAAAACCTTCTTCGCTTCCCTCCCTAAGATCAGCCCTTCTCCTTCACTTTGTGGCCGAATTGAATCTGGAACGGCCATTTCTTGGTTTAGACCAAAGTCTTACAGATTGATCTCTCGAATCTAAAAGTACTCCCGTGCAGTGCATTTCTTTAGGGTACTAATTCGTTTCTCATCAACATACCCAAATTTACCAAACAACTGGTGACCACAGTGGGAGATTAATCTCTCGGTTGCAAGATCAATTTTCAATTTCATTTCAGTTTTCTCAAATTCAAGATGGTAGATCTTTGGTCTGGGTCAGTTACCAACCCTGATGCTGCAGGCGCTGATAACACTCCTGGCTTTAATATCCCTACCGTTAACAACAATGTACCGCCTGCCAGCATAGTCAACACATCGCATGGTGCTACATCCTCTAGCACCAAGACCAGTAACGCCTGAAGGATCCCCTCTGGTGTGACGCCTCATATTACCAGAGCCAGAGCTGCTGCTACTCCTAATATTTCTTCAAGCAAGACACCTCTAATTATCACCAGGGCTGCCACCATTTCTTCATCAGGACGAGAGACCGGAGGAGCCAGAGGAAGCCAACCCCCTATCACTATTGTCGATTTGATAGAAAGACAAGAAGTTCTTGCTAAGGCTCAGACGGACATGGCTACAATTCATAAAGATAAGGAATCTGGGAAAGTAATGGCGCAACGCCCAAATTCATTCCAAGTTGGAGATATGGTAGTGAAAGTTACCACTCATCCTGATTCACCTACAGAAGGGAAAGACGAGCCGTACCTAGTGGCAGATGTTATCTTAGGGGGTTACTGCAAGCTCATCAATGCCGACAAACTGGAAGGCGTGACAATTCACTCACGATGGCTCAAACCTTTCAATACCTAAAACGTTGTGTGTTACCTTTTCCTCCAGCGTTCTCTTTAGTATTTTCTCTAGCAATTTCCCTTTTCATGCAATATTTGTAATTCCTCCAAAATGATTGCACTGCTTGCATTCATAATTAGGATTTCAATTTGTTAGTTAATCGAAGTATCGTTTCTTTTTAGAGATCTCTTTACTCCTGAATCATGACAAAAATTATCGAGTAAGCCTAAACTCTAATCATTACCCTTCAATTCAAACCAGAAAGACAAAACCCTAAAAGAAACACCTCATATCTTTCAATAAACACCGAAAAAGAGAGTACGTGAAGGAAAACAAAAAGGCGGCAAGGAAATTGTCAAGCGATCAGTGTGTGATTTTTAAGGCAAGAGCCTTTTGTACCCTGAAGTGCAGCCTGTTTCAACGATGAAGCATCCCCTCAATCACCACATGGATTGCAACGCGCTATCAATTGGAGGTGGACAAGTTCGTGGTCAATCCTTAATTTTTATCATTGCATCCCCTACTTCGAGCTATCATTATTTGGGTTATATGCAATTATCATGGAAGTGATATCCGGTCACATAAAAGGAAAACACATCACCGAGTGTCGCGTTCCCATCGACCGCACCTCAGTGGAATATGGAGATTCTATCGAAACCTTACTAGAGAGCGCTACAACTAGAGTATCAAGATTACATGAATAGAAGAACTATTATTTGATAAGGTTCAAGCTCCAACCATATAAACATAAAAACAACTGAATACCAAAAATGTCTACAAGCTACGAAAAGATGTTGAAAAGATAGCAAAGTGGGAAATCTAATTATCAGCGGGATCAACAGCGCCCTCACCAGAGCCGTTATTGGAGGCTGCTTCAACATCTTTTTCATAAGGCGCCCCCACATCCTTTCCAGAAGCCGCCTCGACTTCCCCTTCGAACGCTGCTTCAACACCTCTCTCAGCAGCTGCTTCAATGTTCCTTCCAGGAGACGCTTCAACATCTTCCTTGGGAGATGCTTCAACATCTTTTCCAGATGCCACTCCCATGTTCTCCCCAGCAGCCACTTCGTTCCCTCCAGCAGTCGCTTCGATATCCTCTACACAAGGTATTTCAACCTCTTCCTCTGAAGCTACACCGACATCCTTTTCAGAAACTGCCCCAACAGTCTTTTGAGAATGCTCCGGTTCGTCCACATCGGAATCGAGAATTATGATCCCATTATGAATAGGGTAATCATACTTATTCCCACCTGGAGATTGCTTATGCTCAACCCTCCGTCGCTTCAATCGAGCCGCGAATCTTTCAGTCCTGGCACTCGGGGGATGAGACGCTTCATCACGCTGAGACGCTTCTTCACGTCTCCACTTCTCCTCCATACTAACTGAAGCCAGAAAGGCTTGAACAAGTTCTCGAATGACGCATAAGTGCACAATAGACATACCCTGTATAACACGACAAGCTTCGCGAAACGGAGAATCTATTTTGGCCATCACCTTTTCGAATGCGTTAGCCCTGGGTTTGTCAACTTCAAAACTCTTCTCTGGAGAAGTTGAAGAGTAATCATCACCGGCAGTTACCATCATATACTGCGAAGAGGCATCTTGATTATATCAACAATCGATAAAAAAAAATCAAAAATCAAATTACATGAGACATATGGAACAATACCTGGAATGAATAAAAATGCAATTCCTGTAATGATCGGTGTGGGGAGAAAGGAACAAACACTTCTCTTTATATTCCACAAACCAGCAAGATCCCGGGAAGGAAAGGAGTCTCTACCTGCCGTGAATAAAGGATTCAGAAGCGGGATAACAATCAAATAGATACTTATCTACCTGAAGATAACTAACGTATGCTGAAAAGAAACGTATCATGCTCAAGAACCGAGCCAGCCTCTATCCTGGTAATGTATGCCGAACTTCTCTTGTGAATTTCTTCGTCTGTCACCATCTAGTGCTTACCCCGCAACAATGTCGTTATTACGTGCTAAGCATGGGACTTAATGTTGATGGTGGTTTTTAGTTCAGGGCTAAAATTGTAAAATCCTGTATTTAATACACTGTCATCCTGCAAAGAAACGAAAGCTATTTGAAAGTGATGAGTGCATAAACCTTTTCGCTTACATATGTATTGAGCAATTCAACATATTTATGAAATTTATCCAAAATGGTGCGTGAAGCAACAATCCCAGATATTCTGTAAATTGTAACCTATTGCATTATTCGCTAATGCATGACCTGCCTGGTATTTTCCTATGCTATGTTCCCAGCCGAACTCTCAATATTGGCATGACATGACGATTAATGTTCACTCGCAGCGGAGTATCATGAATCTCCCGAAGTGTCAGTATTGAGACCTGCATGAAAACACTCACGTAGGCTACACCACTCTCTGATAAAGAGATTAGCATGTTTACACACTTTTTGATTAAAAGATAGAGCGATCGAACCCATTTAAATTCCTTAAGGAAAATCTAGACTGTTCATGTCAGTCTCAAAAAATAATCACGGCCACACAATTCGGCCACGCAATTCAACAAGCCTAGCCTACTCCTGGCAGAATTAGGCAATCATCACGATGACCGCTGGTAGGGCCACTAGCATCCGGACCAAACGGATCCCATCTAGTACATCCGCAGCGCCTTCGAACGATTAACTCTAATGTGGATGATCCCGCTATTGGCAAAACAAGCTCAAACGAGCTAAGACCGACAAAAAGGGTCTCAAAACCCATCGCATCCATCCAAGTTGGCTGGCCTAGTTAGACGGCTTAGATCGCATCTTGAACGATCAAAGAGGCACCAATGTGTTCACCGGCGGCCCAATTTTCTTCCCAGTCAATCGACTTGCTCATGGCAAGTCAATGACGCATCAAACCATTCGATCGAACTAGGGCAGATGTGGATGCTTTGAAACCCTAATTTGTGTTTGCGGCAGTATGTTACTATCGCAAATCAATCATGACCGCCCATCTTCGCCAGCCAAATCGAATGGCTTAGATCTAATTTTAGATGGCCCAAGAGATGTCAGCGTGCACACCAGCGGCCCGTCTTTGCACATAGCTGATCGGCCTTCTCAAACTAGCGCCCAGCGCTTTCATTCGATCAGCTAAACTAGGGTTGGCCACACGGCTTCCAAACCCTAATTTGAATAAACGGCAGCAAATAGATGCCGCAAACCATCTCGTCCATCCAACTTCGCTAGCTTGGTCGGACGGTTTAGATTAGATGTAAGATAACCGATATGGCGACGCTGTGATCACCAGCCACCCCCTCCCATGAGGAGCAATCGGCCAAGCTATAACTAGCCCATGTGATCCTCAAACGATCACCCAAAGATGGCCCTTCGTGCTGCCTTAACAGCAGTCATTAACTGCCACAAATCATCTCAGCCATTCAACTTGGCTAGCTAATTTGAGCGATCCAGATCCAATTTAGATCAACCGGTAGGATTTCAGAATGGCTACCATCCACCACTCGCCTATAGGGAGTGATCGACCAAGAAGTAGCTCACCCCTAGAGCTACCAAACGATCGCCCAAAGGTGCCCGGTTACGCTCTTCTTTTAAGACGGTCGACTCGCGACTAATTTAGGCGATCTTTAAAACAATGATGCTTTACGCGCATCGACTATAAACAATGCTTTATACGCATCACTTATAAACGATGATTCATAAACACTGATTTCACGAACAATTTTATTGTTTTACCTAAGAAGCACTACGTGCTGCTTTTACCGACAAGTCTCACGACTTGACCCATTTACTCGAGACATCAAACATGTCACAAACTAGAGGATGCTTACTAGGGTATTGGTCTGGCGGTTTACAGCGTGCGGCGTGCAACGCGCCCATTACGATCACCCAAAGATGGCCCTTCGCTTCCCTCCCTAAGATCAACCCTTCTCCTTCACTTTGTGGCCGAATTGAATCTGGAATGGCCATTTCTTGGTTTAGGCCAAAGTCTTACAGATTGATCTCTCGAATCTAAAAGTACTCCCGTGCAGTGCATTTCTTTAGGGTACTAATTCTTTTCTCATCAACACACCCAAATTTACCAAAAAACAACAGAACCAGTTTTTACCCTCAAACAGCTGGAAATAAAAGAATAGTTTTCAATTTGGACAGAGCTGTATTCAATGATAAAGTGCTTGATATTTATCCAAGTTTGGATTATAAAGTGGGTGTATGGGGAATTTATGATCATGGTGTGTTGTATAGAGCTAATGCATAAATTCCAAAACCTAAAAATGTCCCTTTTAGAGCCTTAAAAGTTTGGAAGAGTCAGCCTGGTTTCATTCAAATTATAAAAGACTCTTGGCAGGAAGAAATGTTTGGTAATCATGGTTATTTTTTTATGAGCAAGCTGAAAAGACTTATGAAGACTATACAAGAATGGAAATGGAATGTCTTTATAGATGTAACAAAAAAACTCAAACAAGCAGAAGAAAAGTAATGCATGCTTTATTAATATCTGATAAAAGTCCAATGGATAAAGTCCTTCTTAATAATTTAGTGATGGCAAGAGTTGTTCAAGATATCTTGATAGATCAACAGAAGTAGATCATTCAACAAAAGTCAAGAGTAAAGTGGCTAAAAGAGGGGGTTTCTAATTCCAGATTTTTTCATGTGAACCTTAAAATTAGGCAAGCCAAAAATGCTATAGTGGAATTGGAAAATTCTAATGGTAGTATAGTGTCTAATCAAGATGAAATTGCAGATATTTTGGTATCATATTTTGAAAACAAGTTCAAGTTTCATGAGGTGAATTCTGTTCCAGACTTTTTTAAAGACATACCAAAAGTAGTGACTGAAGATGACAACTTCTTGTTAGATGCTACTCCAACTGATGAAGAAGTAAAAAAGGCAGTCTTTGAATTGGATCCATATAGTACACCTGGGCCTGATGGATTTGCTGGTTGGTTCTATAGAGCAACATGGGAAATCATTGGTAAGGATTTTATTAATGCAATAAATTTCTTTTGGAGTAGAGGATTTATCCCACCTGGATTGAATTCAAATTTCTTATTACTGCTGCCTAAAGTGAAGAATGCTAAAAGAGCAAACCAGTTTAAACCTATTGTCCTGATGAACTTTAGTTTTAAAGTGATCACAAAGATTATAACATCAAGATTAGGGGTGATAATTCAGAAAATTGTTTCTCCTCAACAAGGTGCATTCATTAAAGGAAGAAACATTCAAGACCAAATAGTACTAGCTTCTGAATTAGTGAATGAACTGGATACTCCAAGAAGAGGTGGTAGTATTGGCTTAAAACTTGACATTACTCAAGCTTATGATTCTTTAAGCTGGGAGTTTCTTTTTCAAGTCATGAGACACTTTGGTTTTTCAGAAAAAGGCATATCTTGGTTGCACACTCTTCTTCAGTCAGCAAAATTTTCAGTTTTATTAAATGGTGGCCCTATGGGATATTTTCAAGTGGGAAGAGGATTAAGACAAGATGATCCATTATCTCCCCCTTTTATTTGTAATAGCAGAAGACCTCTTGAGCAGAATAATAACAAATAGAATACAAGAAAGAAAATTGATACCAATGGTGACAAGAAAAAAGTTCAACCCTCTCACATTTTCTTTGTTGATGACATTTTCCTCTTTTGTAATGGAGATAAGAGAAATGTCAGGAAACTTTTAAACATTCTAAGAGATTATCAATCAACTTCAGGCCAAATAATCAGTCTTGAAAAGAGTAAGTGTTTCATAGGAGGTACAAGTGATCTAAAAAGTACACGAATTACAGAAGAATGTAACATGGTTCTCTCCTCTTTTCCTGATAAGTATTTGGGAGTCATTTTGAATCCTGGTAGGATCAAGACCATACTTGTATGGGGTTTTGTGGAGATACTACAAGAAAGATTGGCAGGATGGATAGGAAAATTACTCTCATTTCAAGAGAGGTTGATTCTGGTAAAATTTTTGCTCTGTAGTATTCCAATCTACAACATGGTTGTATACAAATGGCCACAAAAAGTGCTGAAAGAGTGTGAAAGACTCATAAGAAACTTTTTGTGGACAGGTGACCATGCAACTAGGAAAATAATTATTGTGAAATGGGATTCAGTTTGTTCACCATTGGATGAAGGTGGTTTGGGGCTAAGAAGGCTGGAGATAATAAATAAATCCCTGCTAATGAAACTCTTTTGGAGAGTTCAAAATGGTACAGATGAAATGGGAAAATATTTCCAAGCTAAATACCAAAACAAAAAAGTTGAGTGGATTGAGTACTATAAAAAGTCATCCATATGGCTAGGTTTGAAATGTATTGCAGTTGAAGTTCATGAACATACCAGATGGTTGGTTGGAAATGGGGCTAATATTTTTGTAGGAAAAGACAACTGGATTAAAGAAAAAGCTCTTATTGATCTATATCCAGATAATATTTTCCTGCTTCAATACCCTGAAATGAAGGTGGCAGATATTTTATTGGATGGTGAATGGGTAATTCCAAGTGAAATGCTGGAAATGATTGATATGAATGAGCTACCAGTAGTAAATAATGAAGGTGATAAGAGGGTGTGGAGTGGCTCAATTATAGGAGATTTTTCAGTGATTTCTGTTATGGAGTGTATCAGGAAGAAGTATCCTAAACAGAAGTGGTCTAAATAGGTATGGAATTCCTCTGTTCATCATAGTATATCAAGCAATGTATGGAAACTTGTTAGAGGTGCTTGTCCCACTGATGAGAACATGAGAAAAATAAAATTCAGTTTATCTTCAAGATGTGCCTTTTGCAAAAATTCTGAAGAATCCTTGGAACATATCTTATGGCATTGTGATTATAGTGAAATAGTTTGGAAATGGTTGGGTGACATGTTTTTTTTTGTTAACCCAAAATCTTTTGATGAAGTACTTAAAGCTGCTAAAGGAAAGAGTCCTGTTGTGAAAGAAGTTTGGAAAATTGTAGCTTTTATCACTATGCAAGAATTATGGTTCTTAAGAAATAAGTGTGTTTATGAAAATGAGAAGATTCATGACAATAAACTCAAGACCAAGATTATGATTTTCATTACAGAATGTGAAGTGAGAATGACAGCTCCAATGTGGAATTCATCATATGATCTACAAGTGGTAAAAAAAAAATTGGTTTACAATGCAGGGAAGTAAAAATGACAAGAATCCAGGAAATTTTCTTCACCTTACCTGAAAAAAATTATTTGTTACTCTGCTGTGATGGGGCATCCAAGGGTAATCCTGAGACTGCTGGATTTTGCTTTATTGGCAGAAATAACAGTGGAGATTGTGTGATAGCTATGTCTGGAGGTTTAGGAGTGGCAAAAAATTATTATGCAGAAGTCATGGCTGTCTTATGTGCAGGGGAATGGGCCATCAAAAATGGTTTCTTACATCTCATTTTCATATCAGATTCAAAATCAGTAATTGAAGCCTTTAGATCTCTATGACACAATTAGATTCATTTGATTATCTTTCATGATTGATTGATCATCATATTTAATATAGAAGTGTTAGATGAATGTGGTTAAGACAAAGTGTTCATGTGGCTAACTTAGGTTAACTATTGTTGAGCCAACTCAATGTACACGTTTAGGTATGGTTACCCATATCTAAATGAAGGTATATTTCATTTGTGCGTAACAAGCTAAGACCATCTAATGGTGGAGAGATATTGCTTTAGTTTTAAGCAAACTTAGCTTGAATCTTAAATCAGGTTTTCATCTAATGGTGAATATTGAATGCTTTGTTTCTAAGATAACTTATCTTTGATTGTAAGAAAACCCTGATTTGAAAGACTATATAAGGGAAAACTCTAGCAACTGGAAAACCTAATCCCGACACTTTCCTGTGTCCTAGTTGCGACTAGAGCCGATTCTCCTTTAACCTAGGTTTTTTCCAAAACCATTATAGGTTAACGACTTGAAGAATTCATTTGGAATTCGTGAAGCCAGACCCAGCTACTTTCTCTGTAGTTGCGTGTTCTTATCTTACTTGTTCTATCGTATTGAGTACTATCTTCTCTAAGATTTACTCGAGATTTATCTCTGATAGGTAAGATATAAAAAGTAATCACAAAGCTCTTCGTCTCATTCTTTGTTATTCCACAGTAACTTCTTCTACTACCATATAGTTAAGTTATTGTGAGGTGATTGATATTTCTAGGTTGTTCTACGAAAATATAAGACCGGATTATCAATTGGTTCCTGTTCACCTTGATTTATCAAAAGACGGAACAAAAACTTCATAGGTACTTTTGTGGGAAGCAGATTTATCTATCAGAATAGACTTATCTGTGGGAGACAGATTTGTTTATAAGTCTTCGACTTTGGGCCAAAGCAACTCTTAGTTGTGGGTGAGATCAGCTAAGGAAATCAGGTGTGTATAGTCCTGCTAGGATTTAGAGGCGTAAGGAACGCGACTGTACCTTAATCGATGTGAAACTTGGTTAGGGCTCAACTACATTCCAGTCCGAAGTTAACTTGTAGTAGGCTAGTGTCTGTAGAGGCTTAATACAGTGTGGTGTTCAAAATTGGACTAGGTCCCGGGGTTTTTTTTTTGCATTTGCGGTTTCCTCGTTAACAAAACTTATGGTGTATGTGTTATTTCTTTTCCGCATTATATTTTCTAATTGAAATATCACAGGTTGTGTGTAGTTCAATCAATTGGTAAATCCGACCTTTGGTTGTTGGATAGAAATTGATTGATGCTTGGACATTGGTTTTTGATACCATCCAAGTTATTCTCATACCAATCAGTACACGGATTCCATCATGTTCATTTGCTGATTAACTTGAGAAAGAGATATAACTCTTGGATATCTTTTCTTAATTGAGTCTGACTGTCTAGTTTATTCTCTTGGAATTATATTGGAGTTAGTCCATACAGATTACCGAACGAAATATTGGGTGTGGTTGTTAGACCCCCGCTTTTTCACTAATAACACTGCAATTATCTAGTTTCCCACCAACGGTACTCGTAGAGCTTCTTGATCCCACAGAAGTATTTAAACGAGCGTTCATAAGAGATTTCACCTAATTAGGACACTTTCCTCTCCGATTAGACGGCTCCAACAGAAACAACAAGAAATGAATTTTGCCTGGCTCTTAGGATAGTTTGCTAGAAATGCAAACTTAGGTATTTATAAACCAAGGTTGTTTGGACACCAAGGAATTTCCAAAACCGAAAATATTCTCAAAATATGCAATGAATGCGAAAATTCGGTTTTTCTAATTCCAATAAATGCTTACCCAATATTTCTGAAATCTCTCAATCGAAAATCTCCAATAAATGCTTATCCAATATTTGCACAATAAATGATAAGAGTTACTGAATGTGTTCAAAGTATGTTGACATCTTTTGTCTGTAAATCCTTATTCTTATTTACATGGATTTACATTCTTGGAATCGGTTATACCACACTTCCAAACAAGTATAGAATTGGTTGACCTGTATTCCAAGATAACTATGTAATTGATCAAATCACATACATGGGTTCAATCGTTTCTACCAATCACTAGGATCGGTTATACCTCGATATGGAATTACTTGTGATCAGTCACACAAGTTACCAGGACAGGTTACATCAGTTACCATATTCCCATGGTATTGCTTGTGATCGGCCTTACCAGTTACTCGGACCGGTTACACCAGTTACCAGGACTGGTTAACAATTACAAGGATCGATTACACAATACGCTATGATCGGTCACACAAATTACTAGGATCGGCTACACCAATTACTAGGATCGGTCACACCAATTACAAATATCGATCATAACATCTCATGGTAATTACTTAGGATCGGTTACACCAATTAATAAAAACTAGTCATACCAAATCATAAGTAAGGCATTGTGATTAGTTATACCAAGATACATAACATAGTTACGATCGGTTCTACCATCTCACACATATTGGTCATCCAAAGATTTGCAATAAATAGCCGAACCCATAAGCCTAATGATTTCCCTTTCGATTCACAAAACAAGTTCATGAATGTACTTCCTTTAAACAAATGTAAAACATTGTTTCCTAGGATAAAATCTTCACCATAACCCATTCACATAATCATAACAGTATATACAAGATTATGTCGATGTCATATCTACGAAGTTCAAAAGATAAGGGTTATACTTCGTAGTCTAATTCCCTAATACTATTGATCATACAAATATGACCATGTCACATCACTAGAGTATCATACAATATGTACAATATATACAGCTTCGCAGTTATGTTTTCAATATAGCACGACTTGAAAGATACGTTAGGAATGAAACAGTTCAAGTCAATATTACTAACCTCAAGTGGAAGGATGATGTCGTCGTTGTAGTTCATTACTTCTTCACATTCTTCAGGTCTTCGTAGTAATACTTGTATGTCTCAACATTCCTAGACTTTCTAGTCTAACCCAAACGAAGTTGACTCTAGTATATAATCAAGCGAATTTAGATGAGTTTTGACACACTAAAATATGACAACCAAACTTGACATACCAACGTTTGGTGAGTTCAACCGAGCTATGCTCTAACAATCTCCCCCTTTGTCAATTTTAGTGACAAAACTCTTATTACATATGGATAAAAAATTATAAAAGAATTCATTTTACATACGCTTGATTCCAAGTTTCAACAGGACAATAACCTGCATATATTCAATCAATAAATGCCGATGTTGGCATTTGAATAACAAAAGCTTTTACTCCCCCTAAAGGTAAGCTAGGTGATATTCAATCTGAACATCTTTGTTATTCCCCTTTTTGTAGTCAGAATACTACAACAACAATATGATATGTTTCTCCCCCTTAGTCAATGCTTTACTCTTTCGTTAGATATAACGTTTAAGCACAATTGTCCTTTTATTAGTGATTGCAAATCACTTGTTTACGCCATATATTTCTCCTCCTTTTTGTCACAAAATGACAAAGGTTCGAGCAAATAAAGGACAAACTGAAAGGATCTTACAAATCTAAAAGACTTGTAAACAACCTGTAAGAGTTAAGCACGAAGGTTTCACATACCACTTTAGATAACCAATATTAAAACCGAAACTACAAGTAATTTAGTTTTAATATGTTATTAAGGAAATAATTGCCCGAAGCAATTTTCCCTAATAGTTTAATGAATCGACTAAGAAACCTAATTCCCTTGTTAAACCTATTGTGTATGTGCAATCGCTTATTTCGATAAGACCAAAATAAAGATCAAAATTAACTTTATTTCTCTCGTCGGGCTCTAATTATTTTGACAATAACTTAGACCTTTCTCTTTAGACAACACAAACACTAGGTTAGTTAACTAGTTTTTCTTGCCAAGGCATTCGATTAGACTTGAATAACCGAATCTCCAATTTGATAAGTCTAACTAAAATCAGAATTAACATAGTTTCTCTTATCCGGAATCAAATTGGACTAAACAAATGATCCCGTATTTTGTTAAGCCATAAAAAATACATACAAACCAAAATAAATTGACTTGCACAATTATTTTCTTAACCGGAAGCAATTGAAACAAACATAGACATTATAGCACCGCAATTGCACTGAATTTCGTTAAGAAAAAACACTTGATACCCAACAATAAAGAAGATACCAAACAATAAGCCAAATAAATTGACACAGTTTTTCTTAACCGGAAACAAATGAATCATACACACACACACATCCATACACGATAATGGAACATATCAATTGTACCGAAATTTTGTTAAGCAAAAACAAAAGAAAAATATATGCAATATAAACAGGCTTTTCTTAAACAGGAAAACGATTAACTAACAAATTCGTTACCTCAAATTCCGCAGCCTCTTCTCCCCAGAAAGATTTATCATTAAGCGCAAGTTAAAATAAGAACTCTCCCCCAGTATGTTGTCATCCTTTCGTAAGAACAAAAGAACAACAACAAAGGCAACCTTTACCAGAGAAAGGTTGAAAGGGTTTTAACTAATGCGTGCCAATAGCAAAAGTTGAAAACCCGAAATACATATGTTATGCTTAACACAACTCATGTAAACATAAATTGATTCAACATATTGTGATTTTTCACATATGAGTTTCAATCAAAACATCTTATGATCCTTTGATAAAGCCTACCAACATGGACTAGAACTTAATCCCGCTAAATCAAAAAGCCACACAAACCATAAGGGTCACATCATATGAGATCGATTATTAAGGTTGATGAAAACTGAAATCAGATATCACATAAACCGAATACACATAGCAAAAATATAAACATTCATTCACTGGCTATGTTATCGGTAACTATCATAAGAAAAATTATAAAGAAATAACTTTATTCATTAATAATGATAGTTTTATTCAAAAATAGACCTTATACAATAATTGAAGTAAATCAAAACATTACTGTCTATTTTATGGATCAAGTATTACAACATATAACTTAATCCTTAGAAGTGCTGTGATTATTCACTGAGGTTTCTTCAGTGTTCAAGTTCTTGAGTCTTCTCTTTTCTTTCAGATGATTGAGTCTCCTTTTTAAAAGATTCACCTCCACAATCAACTTCAAAAGATTTGACTCGAGCCACTTTCAGTGTTGTTTCTACACGTGATTGCTCCACAGAATCCCTCTGCAAGGTTTCACATTTTCTACTTGTGTAGGGGTTATTCAACAATTACACGGATATCCTAACCCTTTACTAGATTTAGATTAATCAATAAACTGATTTAGTTGGCCACCTAGAACAATCAATCATAATATTTACTCATAATGGAAACAACGATAATCATATGAAGAAATCAAAATAGATTCATATATTAAATCAAATCAAGTTTACAACTTAGAATTCATCCTCAATCACTAGGTGCTTAGCTACTCATGGATGTAGTAACATCCATGATATACATATGAGAAAAGTTTAGAGATATCGTTACGATTGATGAACCGCTATGAAACCCTAGCTTTCGCTCCGTATATAGTTTTCTCCTCTCCAAGACTTACAATTTCGTGATCTCTTGATGATGTTTCTTTCATGACCTAATACATCTTTTTATAGGTTTACATTGCTTGGCCTTCAAGTATCTAGTTCGGTTCAAGAACCCGACCCGAAAATATGAAATAAAGACCCTAACCGTGAGTTTTGGCATTCAACAGTATGCATACCCGTTTGCATACTTAAATTTCAGTTAAAATCCAGGGGAATAAGTATGCATACCCGTTTGCATACTGAAAATACGTTTGCATACCCGTTTGCATACTTGATTGTCTTCGGTATTCGATAAAAAGCTTGTTTTTCCCACAACTTCTTCGTACGAACTCAGAATGACCTTATTCTTTTTACATTCTTTTCCTCTTTCAATTCTATTCAAGATGGTGATAAGAAATCCTGAATTTGAATGAATTAAGCTTGGTCTTTGGCCCGTCTCTTGATTTTGAGTGTTTTGCTCCTTTTCGTCGCACTTCTTCCACTTCTCTTGGACTTGGGCACTTGGATACTTGGAATACTTCTCTTCCTAGCTCTTTTCAGCACTTTGTAGCTTCTTTTTGGATGATTCACCTAATAAAGACAAATAAGAGAAAACAAGAGTAATAATACGAAAATATACAAAAATAATAGCTTAAACAAGTATGGAATGGATACTAAAATCATATGAATTATGCACTTATCACTTACCCAGAAGACAACAAGGATCTCCAAGTATGACACTGTATTGTGCATATAACAATTTAAACGAATAGAATGCTCATAAATTAGGTGAAAAACACGCTTCTTTAAGAACTCCAAATTGGATGTTTTCTTCAAAAACACACTTATTTTGTGTGTTCCATAACTCAACTCTAACTACTATATTAACAACCAACCACGGGTCTTTGATTATTCGACTCTTACCTTTGGAAGATTTATAAGAGTCCGTGAGATTCAAATGTGGATGGACGTTAAAAATTCCAGAAATCCAAACCCAAATACTCGTCGAAAAGCTACAGCTCCAAATGATATGTTGTAAAGATTCTTTCTCCATCTTACAAAGATGACATTTATTGGCTAGCTGCAGCTTAAATATGCTCTTAATCTTATCTAACGTAGCAAAGCCCCCCTTATTATCTTCCAATTCTGAGCTGCTAAAGTTGGATGAACTAACCTGCACCAAAGAAGAGAAGCACCCTCCATTTTCACGTACTTAGTTCTGAGAATTTCCCTTGCTGATTTGACCGTGAATTCTCCCCTCAAGTCTGACATCCAAACTCGACAATCTTCCCCATTATGCGGCCTTGGTAAATTTGCAAAATTAACTCCAACTGAAAGTAAAATATCAGCATGAGCATCAGGTATAACCCACTCACCATTCACCAACAGTCATTGACCATAACCGTACAGTCCAACCCATAGTTTCCTAGTATATCATAAATACTTCCGTTTTCATACAAAATATCAAAGAAAAGTAAAGTAGCACGACCATCACCAATTAAGACTTTAGTGTTCTTATCCACCTCTTTGTGCACAGCTCGAATACCAGGATGAATAAAAGAGATAACACCATAATATTTTATCTTGCCATTCCTTTTAGTGTACTTTGCCCAAAGAAAATGCGCCCACTTCTTTTTAGTTTTTTCGGACATTCCACCAAAGTTTCATCAATGGGGCCTTATTGGTAACTGCCATATGAGAAAGATCTAATCCCCCCTCTGCCACAGGACAACAGATTTTATCATATGCAACAACAAAAGAACGAGTTACCTCTGAATCACCCGACCAAAGGAAATTGCGAATAGATCTTTCACATTGATCCATAAATTTACAAGGCCATTTGTTAACTGCCATATTATGTATGGAGTAACTAACAATCACCGACTTGACAAGCACCACCCTATCTTGAAAAGATAACATCCTACCCTTCCATACCGAAAGTTTGTTCTTTATCTTATCAATCACATTACAAATATGACGATATTTAACAGCACCCGGCATGATTTGAACTCCCAAGTATCTATCCGGAAATGGAAATACTCATACCAGTTAAATCAGCAATAGTTTGTCATCTACACAGAGTGGGGCCCCCCCCCCCCCCCCCTACACACACACACACACCCCAGAATAAATTTTGCTTTTTTGTCTACAAACCGTCTGACCGAAGCACGTTGATACGTGCCCAGCAAATTTTGCAAACTCTTCATATTTCCCTTGCAAAAAATCATAATATCATCAGCAGAAAAAAGATGAGTAGGCGAAATACCTTTCTTAGAAAGCATTGGAGTCATCTTTTTTTCACTAAAAAACTTGGAAATATTCCTACTCAGAACATCTTCAATCAAAACAAAGATCAAAGGAGAAATAGAATCTCCTTAGCGCAAACCTCTACTAATTTTGAAGAAGCCTTTGGGACTGCCATTAAGAAGAATCGAAATACTAGCAGATTAAAGGATGGATAAAATCCAAGAACACAAATCTTCAGAAAAACTTCAAGAACAAAATACCAACCAACCGTGTAAAAAGCTTGAGAGATATCGATTTTAAGCCCCAAGTTACCATCCTTGTGCTTCATTTTAAACTCATTCACCATTATAGAAGCCACACTAATATTCTCATGAATATTTCTACCCTTTATAAAGGCCACCTGTTCCTCAGACACAAGCTTGTCCAAAACTCTACCCAAACCAGTAACAAGAATCTTAGTAAAAAAAATTTTTTTTTTTTTTTACTAAGACCTATTGGACGAAAGTTACGAAGAGTGTTAGCTCCCCTAACTTTAGCAAGCATAATCAACAGACTAGATTAACCCCTTGGGGAATAATCTTTTGTTGCCAACAGTACCTAACCGCATTAATAAGATCTTGATGTATAATTTCCCAACATTGTCTATAAAAACAACACGAAAAACCATCAGGCCCAGGCGCACTGTCAGCTCCCAAATCATAAACTGCAGTTTTAATTTCTCCTCCATAGGAATACTAACCATGAACTGACTTTCTTCAAGTAATACTATCATGTTCATAATCAAATAATTGCTCCTCAATTGGCAGTTCAACCCCATTAAATTTCGATTCAGAAAATTAAATCGTATGATCTCGAATTTGGTCACAATGAGTAATAGTATTATCATTCTCATCCACCAGTTCAGAAATCATATTATTACTATGGCGAGTCCGGATATTAGCATGGAAGAAAGTTGTATTGCTTGCACCTTCCATAAGCCATTTATTTCTAGAGTTTTGCTTAAGCATGATGGCATGTTGCATTCGCACTTCTTGTAAACATACTGAAGCTTCTCTCGAAGCATTCAGTTTGCTTTCATCAAAAGGATCTTCATCTGAGATGCGAATAGCATTTTTCATTCTCAATTTAGCTTGTTTAAACCCCATATCTACATTCCCAAACACTGTTCGGTTCCATTCTTTCATAGTAATTTTCATACGCTTCAATTTGAGCGGAAATATAAAAGCCGGGGAACAAGAAATAGGCTCATTCCAACTGTCCATCACCATTTGCATAAAACCTGGATGCGTAAACCACTTTTTTTAATACGAAAAGGCACCCTCTTCAGTCTTGTAATAACAAAAGGATAGCCAATCAAAGTGGAATGGTCGGAAACTTCTCTAGGAAGAGCTTTACACCTCCAATTCTCAACTTTATTAAGCCAAGCTTCATTGATAATAGCACGATCCAATTTACCAAGAATCCTGTGAATTCCAGACTACCCATTAGCCCAAGTATATATACTTCCTAATGATTCAACTTCAAACAAATCATTGGCATCCATCCAATCACTAAACTCATTAATAACTGATGTTCTTGGTTCATGGCCTCCTTTTTTCTCATCATTACGCAACACACAATTAAAATCACCCATGACTAACCATGGAGTGTTAACATCAACAGAAGTAAGCTGCTGCCATAAATCTCTTCTTGTAACTTGCAAAGAGCTTGCATGAACAAAACAAATTCGAACACCATCAACTTCAATAGTTATAGCCTGTCTACTAGAATTTACAACTACAAGAGTAGTGAAATCTGTAGACCAAAAAATCAAAATATTACCTTTAGACGAGCCAATAGAATTATGTATAACCTCCTTATTGAAACCCTCCACATAAAGATTTTGAATGCAACTAAAAGTGCAATGCACTTTAGGCTCAGCAAAACAAAAAACAACGGGTTTGAAATCTTTAAGAAGTTCCTTGAATTTGCACTGTGCTTCTGGTCGTGCAACCCCATTAATATTCAAATACAATACTCGCATTATAAAACACGAGTTGGAGAGTTGTTTCTTACCTTAGGACTCCCAGTTCAGAAAATGATTTTATCGGACGTGGTGAACTTCCTTTTTTGACACGGTTTCCAAGTTCAAAGTTCTCAAATTCAGAGTCAGACAAAGAATGAGAATTAGTTACGGACTCAGAAGAAGTATTAGAATTTTTTGTGTTACTTTTAAAAGAACTAAAATTTTGTTGCAAAGCAACCATCCTAGATCGCTTAGCTTCCTGGTCCGCCAAAAACTTATGTTGCTCCGGATCAGAATCAGAGCCATCTTCCATACCAGCCGTAACCAAGTTAAGAATATCAAATTTGTTTTTAGATAAAACCGTTTCCCCAGCTAGAAGTTCATCGAGAAGAGGAGTTAGAGAAGTAGTACGAGTCCTATCAAGATTAGGAAATTTAGTTCTTGCCAATTCAATTTCCTTACTTGACTTAGTTTCCCTAGCCTTAGTTTCACCCACTTTGGCTTGGTTAACTAAAACTGTATTCACAGCAGCTACAAGTTTTTCAATAGACGTTGTGTGAAGAATAGCTTGAGACTGCACATTCACATTATCCAACTGTTGAGTGTTCCCCAACTCACTAGTATGCTCCCCAATAACTTCATTAGTACTGGAGGGTTCAGCAATTACCGGAATAACTAGAGCTTGCTTACCCTTCTTTTTACTTTTCGCAACTTGCCAATCCTTCCCAGGTGGATTATCATTCCTCACCCTTGGAATCTGTTCAACCGCAACCAAATGAAGTTGATTATTCTTATTAACTACTTTGTTGGAAAGCTTCTTTCTGCATTCATCATCACTGTGGACAATAATGCTGCACTTCGAACAGAACTTGGGATATTTATGAATTTCAATATATTGCCAGAATTTCTTTCCATTCGCCTTAAGAAAAATTCTCTCAGGGATATGCTTCGGAAAATCGATATCAATTAGCACTGATGCAAAATATCCATATTCCAACTTGAGAGTTCTTTCATCAACTACAATATGAGTACCAAAACTCTTACCAATTGATAATAGTGATTTTTCCGTCCATAACTCCATCGGTAGTTCAGGAAACATGACCCAAACTGCAGCATGAGAAGTACGTTGCTTCCTTCGATTGAAACTGGGATACCAATCCTGAAGGTGAAGAACTTGGTTATTAACTATTGATTTAGGACCATTACGAATCTTCCCATTGTCTTCAGCAGTTGAAAGCATTATAACAAAAAAAAAACCTTGCTCACTGGAAGGAACTTAACGTCATGATCAAGTTTACATTACTCAACTAGTTTTTTTTTTAACTTCAGGGAAATTCAACCCTGTAAAATCCAATCTAGCTATGAAACTATGCTGAAATGGCTTACAGCCTTCTTGAAAAAATTTCATAGGAATTTCTAAAGCTGGTTCACCCTCTTTTAGAGTAGGGTTTGGTAATGTGGAAAGATCAACAGTTGTATGGTTTAGGGTTTTCTTTCCTTTGAGAATATCAGCAAACGAACCTGTACCACCATTGGTATTGGCAGCACCGGATGAAGTAGCATCATTAATCGAGGGTTCAATCATCTTGCAATCCTCAGATTAAACAAGATAATCAAATCAGAAAAAAGGATGTTTGGGAAAAAAATCGCATATTCTCTCTCCTCTCTCGAGAAAATTCTTATTAACAAAAGAGGAGCTTATTGTTTTCAAGGATCACTATGCCATGCTGCGGACAAAGTTAAGCACAACCTTTGTGCAATTTTGACGAAACGACCTAAACGGACCAGGCCATTATTACTTGGCCATGACCTTGCAATACAAGTTGGCTTAAGTTGTTGTCCCTTCGTGGATGAAATATGGTCGGTGCTTGATCCCTTTAGAATAGGGAAGTCTACGTAGGCAGCCGCAATGAGTTGCAGCATTACCGGTCCAGCACGTTGTCGCTCATATCATCTAATTGCAAGATGATTGCGGCATATTGGCCTCTCGTATCATCTGGCTTGGTATTGCGATGCAAGAGATGATTGTGTCCATACTTGATGAGGCGAGTTGCATTCCATTCTTTGGATGTTCATACTTCTTATCAAGGCGTTCGACGTAGGCATGCATCAATGGCGCATTGGGCATGGCCATAAAAGTAAGTTATATCGGTATTTGAGTAGCGGAGCTTGCATAAACCTAAGAAAGGTATGACATTAGCATGATTGATGCACCCTTGGCACGAGCAAGATCAGTGCATCCTTTCAGCAATGCTACTGCTAAGTAAAGAACATGAAATTAGGCCTTCGATGGCCTATGTGCAAGTTGGAAACGTGTGAAAGCTAAGTTAGTTGCATCATGCTTGTCGAGCATGCTTGCAAGGGCAAATGAGTGTATGATAGGTCGGTAAACCTACAATAAAATACTGCAAGTGCACGGTGTCTAACTAGTAGATAATAGCAAGTACAGGTCGTTCCCACGAGGAGTGTGAAAATACTTCTACTTACTAATACCAAAACTAAATAATCAAATAGATAAAGTTTTAACGATTTTCATAAATTTGGAACAAAATGAAATAATAATAATTCTGACAATAAATAAAATGGGAAAGGGTTACTAGGGTTTTCGATTTCCACCAATTCAATCATATTAAACTCTACTAATTTCTATTTATTACTCAAGACAAATATCGAAATCAATCTCATGTCTCGGAAGATGGTATGTTAAATTCTAAAATATTGTTTCTCCGCTGTAACTTCCTTCGCTTCATGGGTAGTGATTCTAAAGCATTACATATCAATCCGAAAGCATATCACGTCAAGGGATTTAACTAGAGAACGAAATATCAATTGAAAAGCATAAATAATAAAGAAAATCACATAATCGATTAAATACCAAGCTATTTAAAGAGAAATTACTAGTCAATGAATCATTATTAGAAATATCACTGTAGGGTTTAAATACTAAATTGGCTTTTATGTAAACCTTAACATGGATTAGCTAGGCATTGCTTTCCCAAAAGCCATAAATGTTAGAGCACTGCTCGGTCGAAATCGAAAGCGTTGCTATCTCAAGCTTGTTGTCAAGTTTATTTGCCAAAACTATAAGTCTTGATTTCTAGTCTACTTATAGCTAAGTCTCGGACTAGGATAGAAAGTGTAGTTGATCTCTAGACTCCACGACGTTCATCATACAAAGACGAAGAACTACTCAAGGAACTGGTGGAACTTCATCGACTAAAAGGTATGTGGAGACTTGAACTTATCTATCACTCAAAAAGTCTATCTACTCTATCTCCTATCTAGAGACAAAAGTCGTATTACTATATAGACTTCGACTATACACATTTGCTATTTAAAGTCGAGTTTATCTCGCTCTCGAAATATGTGTTGGTAAGCTTTCGCTTTGGCCAAGTTCATCTTTACAAGTGACGAAAGTCACGTTGATTATTTCAATATCTTGAAAATTGCTTTGATGAAAAATAGTGTGTGAATAACCTCAATTTAACATCCTCTAAGAATGTTTCAATGATTGAAATAAAGAGTTTAGAATATGTAACCATCTTTGGATATAAGCATATATAGTGTGTTCGCACATTAGTGTATAAGTCCAAAAACCGGGAACCAAATGTATGCATACTTGTGTGTATACAAAATGGTTGATGGAGACTGGGTAAGTATGCGTACCCATACGCATACTGGCGGAAGTTCAGGTCCGTGAATTTTTGCTGAGTTTGGAATTCAAAAACCAACTCATCTGGTTACCTAAGTACGCCTACCCGTACGCATACTGGCGGAAATTTCACGTCCGTGAATTTCTGCTGAGTTTGAAAACCAAACCAAAATCAAATCCGATTACTTAAGTACGCATACCCGTATGCATACTTAAGTGTGTTACTTTCTAAAATTGGTTTATTCGTGAACTTAAATTTATATAAACTAAGGAATGCATATTTGCAAACCATGGCTATAAAGTTCATGAATCGATTCGAGTGAATCAAAACCAATTTTACTTCGATTGTGTCTTGTATACTTCTATGAGATCTAAGCAATTGAACAACTCTTGAACTAGTTCATTTGAGTCATTTGAACTAGTTATGGTGAAGATGAATAAGGTTGATATGAAAGTGCTCATATGGCTAACCATTTGGTTAACTACTGTTGAACCAACGACTTGTACACGTTTAGGTACGGTTACACAAACCTAAATGACGTATATTTCATTTGTGTATAACAAGCTAGTTCGATCTAATGGTTGAAAGATATTAGCTTGAATCTAATCAGGTTTTCATCTAACGGTGAATATTGAATGCTTTGTTACCAAGGTAACTTAGATTGCAAACCCTGATTTGGAGACTATATAAAGGAGAACTCTAGCAACTGGGAAAGGTAATCCCCACACCTCCTGTGTGATACTAGTTGTATAAGCTAGAGTTGATTCTCCTTTAACCTTAGGTTTCTACTGAGACCCTGTAGGTTAACGACTTGAAGACTTCATTGGGATTGTGAAGCCATACCCAACTATTTTCTCTGTAGTTGCGTGATCTGATCTTGCCCAATTCTATCATATTGAGTACAATTGAAATAATTGACTCGAGATTAATTTCTTCGATAGGAAAGATAAAAGAAATTACAAACATCTTCGTCTCATCGTTTGTGATTCCATAATATCTAGTTTCGCCATCATACAATTTAGATTATTGTGAGGTGATTGATAATTCTAGGCTGTTCTTCGGGAATATAAGTCCGGGTCATGGATTGGTTCCTGTTCACCTTGATTTATCAAAAGACGGAACAAAACTTGTAGGTATTTTTGTGGAAGACAGATTTATCTATTCTTGTAGACTTTTCTGTGTGAGACAGATTTGTTTATTAAAGTCTTCGACTTTGGGTCGTAGCAACTCTTAGTTGTGGGTGAGATCAACTAAGGGAATCAAGTGCGTAGTATCCTGCTAGGATCAGAGACGTAAGGAGCGCAACTGTACCTTGGATCAGTGTGAGATTGATTGGGGTTCAACTACAGTCTAGACCAAAGTTAGTTTGTAGTAAGCTAGTGTCTGTAGCAGCTTAATACAGGGTGTGTTCAATCTGGACTAGGTCCCGGGGGTTTTTTGCATTTGCGATTTCCTCGTTAACAAAACTTCTGGTGTATGTATTATTTCTTTTCCGCATTATATTTTGTTATATAATTGAAATATCACAGGTTGTGCGTTGAATCAATCAATTGGGAAATCCGACCTTTGGTTGTTGATTGAAATAGATTGATACTTGAACATTGGTATTTGGTACCGTTCAAGTTATTTTCTCTTGTATTCAATTAGACTCGCAGATTTCTATTTGCTTGAGTAAGGATTGAATCGATAAATTGAGATATAACTCTTTGATATAATTTTTATTAAGATTGAGTTTGACTGTCTAGTTGATTCTCTTAAAAGTATATTGGAGTTAGTCCATACAGATTGCTACACGAATTATTGGGTGAGGTTGTTGTACCCCCACTTTTTCAATTGGTATCAGAGAGCTGGCAAACACATTTAAGACCTTATAAGTCTGTGTTTGTAGCGATCTGACTCTGTGGACGGAAGATTATCTCTTGCTGTTGCGCATACCAAAATGTCCTCCAAAGCTTTCAATTATGCCAAATGTCTTGGAACTACCTCAAAGGATAACTCCTTAGATGATTCTTCCGAATTCCGAGGTAGAAAGGATGCTTTATCAATTGTTGATAACATTTCTTTAAATGAGACAGTTGACACTTTGTCGAAAGATGAAATGGACATAACCAGAATTTCAAAAAAAATCGTTTGTGGCTATTGATTTTCGTAATCATGCTCAGCTTATTGATGTATTTGAAAAGTTTCTTGGTCGGGAATGGGAACTCTATAGTATAATTGAATCCCTCTCCAACAATATCGAAAAACTTATTCAATGAACTACTCTTCAGCGTGAAAAAATTAGTTCTCTTGAGAATATTGTTAAAGAAGACTCAGTTAGAGAGAAACGTTTGATCGAGACGCATTCATCTGATCTAAACAGACTTCGTGTTGAAAAGGAGAAACTAAGTGCTTCCCTTATTCTAGCCCAAGAACAGTCTAAATCCTTGAAAAAGGAAAACTCTGTTTTAATGAGAAACTCTTCTGTATCGACCAATTCTCAGACAGAATTAAAGTACATGAAGAGATGTTCTCCAAAGGAAGTTTCTGCTAAGAAGTTTTTACATAACTTACAATCTTCTAATAGGGCTATGAATTCAAAACAGGGTCCTGTAAACGTTTCTCCTCCACGAACCTGTTCTTTCTGTGGGAAAAAGAATCACTATGTTCAACATTGTGTTGCTAGAAAGAAACAGATTTCTGATCTTCAAAATCTACTTCTGTTTACTGTCAACCGAGTAAATCGTCTGAAGGCATCTACAATGGAGTTCATTCCTGCAGAAAACCAGAATTCTCATAAAAGGATTTTCAATGGTCACTCATCCCAAAATCCTCACAGGAAACGTGTTTCTCCGAATGGTGCAATACACATTCCCAGCATCTATGAGAATAAATCTGGTAAATCCAAGTCTAGATGGTGGAGACATGTCTCTTCTAATTCTGTGGAACCAATCTCCAAAGGTCCTAGACTTAATCCTCATAAAAATATTTCTGATGGATCACCTAACAAGGTTATGTTAAATTCTTATGGAATAAAAAATAACCGAAGGAAGGTAAGGAATACCAGGTTCAGGCCTTCAGATGGAATTTACAACTCATCTCTCAACACTCATAGTGGGATTACATCGCACTTGACTGCCTAATCTTAGGCATCTTTATTCTTGTATCTAACTTGAGAGATGCAAGAATGATTTTTGGGAGATACTCAAGTCTAATGAAGTTTTTTTTTCATTTATGTTGCATTTGACTATGCTGTTTTATCTTGATGTAAAAGTAGAGTCTCTTTACTTCTTGCTGTCTTGAATCGCACTCTTATGCTCTGATTAATTTTTAATTATTGAGTCATGATGATGTGGGATATATGAAAACAGAGGTATTTCTTTTAATCTCTTCAGTTCTGTTGTTTTCAACCGGTCCAAGAACGTCAGGGTCTCTCTTGGGAGTTTAGGGTTTTCACAACAAGGGTGTCAATCACTTGCCTGAAAACATATATATATATATCTTATATTGTTTTGCCTTCCCTATATATATATATATATATAAAGGTATGGAAAACTCCTCAATACCTCAAGAATTTGTGAATCTTGAGATGGAAGAAGACTCTAAAGGATGCAATTATGTTCAAGATCTTGTCCTGAAAAAGATGATTGAAAGGAAAGAGTATAACTCCTAGGTTGGAGAATCTGTCAAGGATTTAATTCTTTTTCAGAATGACTCTAGGGCCGAGTTTGCAAACATTCAACTGCAAATAAATCAGCTGCTTGATGGTCAGGCCAAAATCCTTGATAATCAAAACATCTTGATCAGGAATCAGAAGAAACTTATCTTGGATTGTGTCAAAGCTAGGCATCTCGCCCGAATTGTTGACCGGAAAACTAATGTTCTAACTCATGAACATGGAGTCTCTACGGTCAAGAAAATCAAGGATATTAGTGATACCTTTTATGATGGACCCTTTCAAAGGTATGAAGTTGTCAAAGAAACTTGATTTTCTTATTATGTCTAGGAAATCTTCTTATGAGAATTTTATTCTTGTGTTTTTAAGAAGAATAACTAGAGTTTGGAATAGCCATTATGGTGATTACACATAGCTATGTCCAACGTTTTCATCTTCAATATTTTTAGATTTATTTCTTTAAATTCTAAATTATTTTTGTTTGGAAGATGATTTTTGCAGTATTAATCTTTATGATTTTATATATTGCAATTTGTTATGGGATATATGTGTTTGCGTCCGCAAACTATGATTTTCACATACGTTGTCAAAAGTTAAGTCCTTCGTATGTCGATATGCAAGTATTGATAAAAGAATGAATGAACTTTTGACAAAGACAAAAGTTAAGCCTTTTATGTCATTATGCAAATATTGATGGAAGAAAGGATGAGCTTTTGTGTACAAAGATTAAGTCTATTGTATGTCATTGTGCAAATAGTGATGGAAGATAGAATGAATCTTTGTCTATTCCGCAGTATTGATCTTCCCTGATCCATATCTTTTATGTATATATTGTGTGGCTCCGTAAGTTCTCTTATGTTGAGCATTTCCAATTGGATTAATCATGGGTTCTCTTGTTGTTAATTTAGTTGAGTATTCCGGTTGAATTAATCATGGGTTCACTTGTGGTTAATTCAATTGAGTATTTTGGATATAAATTCATATTCTTATATGATTTATTGTTGTCCAAACAAAAAAAAATCCTTCTTTTCTTGTGAAAGTAAGGTCGCCCTTGGATCAGTGTGAGATTGATTGGGGTTCAACTACAGTCTAGACCAAAGTTAGTTTGTAGTAGGCTAGTGTCTGTAGCGGCTTAATACAGTGTGTGTTCAATCTGGACTAGGTCCCGGGTTTTTTTTTGCATTTGCGGTTTCCTCGTTAACAAAACTTCTGGTGTCTGTGTTATTTCTTTTCCGCATTATATTTTTTATATAATTGAAATATCACAGGTTGTGCGTTGAATCAATCAATTTGGATATCCGACCTTTGGTTGTTGATTGAAATTGATTGATACTTGAACATTGGTCTTTGGTACCGTTCAAGTTATTTTCTCTTGTATTCAATTAGACTCACAGATTTCTATTTGCTTGAATAAGGATTGAATCGAGAAATTGAGATATAACTCTTTGATATACTTTTTATTAAGATTGAGTTTGACTGTCTAGTTGATTCTCTTAAAAGTATATTGGAGTTAGTCCATACAGATTGCTAAGCGAATTATTGGGTGAGGTTGTTGTACCCCACTTTTTCAATAAACATATATAAAATCGATAGCTAATCAAAATCAAAATGGAGAACACAAACTTCAAACCCTTATGTTCTCCCTTCGGCTCTGTAGCCGTCTCCCATCTCTCTCCCCTCTCTGTTTCTCTTCCGTTATCATATAAGTTCTACTGCGAGCCTAACAAAAGACCTAGAAATATCTTCCAAGGACCAGTCCATACGGGTCCATCAATTTCCAAAGTGCAGCCACATCACCACTAACTTGCCTATTCTGTCCGTCCAAACTTGGTACCCAGCGGCTGCAATTCCAAAGCTTAGCTAGCTCCCTGACTACTTCAGGTCCTTCCCAGACCGACCACAACACCAGTTTCACTGCACAATTTCGGTGTTCACTCCTTCCTACTTCTTTCAGGCTATTCTGCGAGCAACTGCAGCGCAGTTTTAGTGCATCCAGAGGCAGCCTTCGGCTGGTTGTATGGTGCGCTTTTTAAATCTTATTTGACCTGCAAATTCAGCACTCCATATCTTCTTCACATACGAATCAATTCAGCTACAAACATCTCCATTCCCTGTTTAAGTCACACCCAAGATCGATCACAGCATCACCTTTATTTTTGTCTTCTAATTTCTTCACCGTTCAACGTACACGGCACTCTGAAAACTCAAATAGTGCTGCCAAGCCATTCTACATCTCGGCTACACCACTGACTCTTCCCTTTCCAGCTAAACCTCCTCCCATAATCTTCAATTTGAGCTGGCATATAGACCATTCTCCACTGCAGCTCCTTGTCTCGCTGCCATGGCAGCGACAACAGATGCTACTTCAATTAAACACATAGAACTCCTTCTTAATTCTCTCCCTGGCCATCTAAGCACCACGACTGCGAGCTCTCCATCTCGGCTATACAAACATCACCTACTGCAATCGCTTCACCATTTATTCCCACAACAGATTCATCTCAACTTCATAGTAGCCTGAATTCTCGACATCCAGCCATTGCACTGCCATCTTCATTCACATCGAACCAGCACCAACACGAATCAACGAGCCCATACACAAATTTGAGTAGAACCCTTCTAATTGATTGATCCATCAAACTTGATTTCATCTCCATCACCGTTTCTGATCTTGCAGCCATATTTCGACCCCCAAATTCAATTGTCTGACTGTTGATAATAAACAAAATCGAATCCTTGAAATCTTCATTGATGATGTTGTTTTAGGAAATTAAGAATTCAACCCCACTACATGATTCAGCACCCAGTGCGAGAACCCATTACTGGCAGCACTTATTAGAACTGACGTTGTTGAATTGAAATAGAGAAGAGGTTTGGAATCCCTCTTGCTGTATAACGTCTCCATTCACTCCCTTTCCATTCATATTCTCTTGGAATATGCCACCAAACCGTAGTGTAGAGTAACACACATCTCACTATTTTCGAGTCTTTGGTCCACTGACTCCACTCACTGTTTAAATCATCATGAGATTAATAAAGTGGTGCACCATTGAATATGCAGCCCAGTCAGCTCTTCCTCTCCATGCCGTGAATAATTTTAGTGGTGCTGATATATAAAAAATACCAGGCCAGCCATATTCAATTATTTTCGTCATGAACGCACATTAGCTTCTATTTAACAGTTTATCCTTCCAATGATCGGATTCGCTTGTATTTTCTACAAAAGGTTTAAATTAATATTATTAACCAAATAATAAGGCCTAGTAATTTGGTTATGGGTATAAATGCGTCGCACTTACGTGCTTATCAGCGTACATTTGCCTAGTTTTAAAACCCGGTAAGTAGCATCAGAGTGGCATATCGAGGAAGTTATGGCATGCGCGTCCAGACACGCTAGGCGAAATTTTACGGTCCGTCACAGTTGGTATCAGATCAAGTTCCGAGATAACTCTAGGGACTGTGCGGAGTGGACCTGTCATCGAATATTTTTCCCCAAAGAAAAAGTTAAGTTACAGAGTAGGCCAACTTTTGCGCGAGAAAGAGTTTATAACTACTATACCAGTTATCTTGCAATTCGAGTTGGGCTTGGTTAAGTACTGTAAGTTTTCCTGGCCTAAGTAGCGATCCACTTACAAGTGGTAATCCGAAAGACCGTTCGGAATGGTAGGAAGACAATGGGACTGATCATCCCCACACGTTGGCAACTGGCTAACGGTGTGGGTTATCAGGCCGGCTAGCACCCCACTTACGAGTGGCAACCCGGGAGAACTGTCTGGAACAGTGGGCAACTGGATCCTGTTCCACATAATACTACAAAAAAGAAGTCGTTGGTCGTGTTAAACTTGTGCCAAATTCTTAGCACCAACCTCGTGAGCTTTGGGATTCCTGAGCGTATGGCGTGGGATACTCACTTAGGATACCGTGTTGAGATATCTTTTGACAACTGACCAAATAAATATTCTTGGTAATGTTATGAACTCTTTTTGGATTCCTAACTATGCGGTATGGGACGTTTTCTCAGAAGGTCTAATGTTGGTACATGAAAAAATAACTACCCATTACTAGGGGAAGGCAATTCTTAAGGAGAGGCTAAGCCCATGGGATGACATGAGGACTAAAGGCCAAAGGCTTATTGGTATATTCATATGTATGAAAGGATAAAGGATGAATTAAGAAGAAAGTAGGGGTTATTCTAGAAGAAATGGCAATAATGGTAAATAAGAGAGTACCAAGGACATGTGGCATGGGGGGATCCTATAAAAGGAAGAAAGTAGTACAATGGAAAGTATATTCTCTTACCTACTATTCTAGGAAAAGGTGTAGTAATTGATGTGACTTGGACGAGTGATCCTAGTATCAAATTACCCTTAAAACATGTAACAAATGGTTTGTTGTTAGAGAAGGATGGCTTGGGAATGAAGGTGAGAGAAAGTAGGGATGGTTTCAAACTAGAAGTAGAAAGTGAAAACTGAGGTGTAGTTAGGATAAATGGTCTGGAAAAGGTTTAGGACGTTTAGTATAAACATTAACAGTGGTTTGTTGCATTCTAGCAAGAAAGAAGGCTTCAGTATCTGAAGTTGGTTTGAACATCTGCGCAGAGGTTCTGATTTCATGTTTCAGACTACTTATAAAGCTCAGAGTAAAACACTCCTCTGTAAGATTTTTGTTCTTAGCCTTCATAAATGCTCTCAGGTGTTCATACTATTTATAATACTCTTCTACTATTGTAGTTTGTGACAGTTTATTAAAGCTACCAATATAGTTATCAAAACATATATCCTCAAATCAACAGCATACATCAATAACAAAAACATCTCATTCAATACCCTCTTGATAATCAAGATACCAATCATCAACCTTACCATCAAAATGAATTGAAGCAATATCTACTCGCTTAGCTGCATCTATATTCTTCAATTGAAAATGATGCTTGAAAAGACGAGGGTACCCAAATACACCACAATCTTTTAAATATCAACCTATAAGTCCGGTATATTAAGTGATCTTCTATGGACAGAGTCGAGACAATACAACTTAAGTCTTATACCTTGTGTGATTGTCTATGGATGAGGTCGACAATACGACAACAAGATATTTACTTGACAATAGTTACGGTAAAAACCGATTGACTATTAGGATCAATATCAAATAATTCAAATTAACGTACAAGTGTAATTTACTTTAAATTATAATAAACAAATTATAATTGCGGAATAATAAAGTAAATGACTCAATAAGATTTTGTTAACGAGGAAATCGCAAATGCAGAAAAACCCCAGGACCTAGTCCAGTTTTGAATACTCTCAGAATTAAGCTGTTATACAATATCTAATACCAACTTCGTATAGTTGAGACCAAGTAGACTACCCCTAGCTACTTAGTTTCCTCAGTATCCCTACGCCTTCAACTTCTAGAGTCACTGATGTAATTTTAGATAGTGGAAAGAAATGAGGTTGTCGTTCACTCGGATTTGTAAAGATTACAGTTTTTAAAAATACTAAATAAATATATACAAAGATATTTAACAATGGGCGAGAGGTACTGGGACTAAGGATTTAGCCAATCTTTATAATATAAGGTTCACTTATTTATTCTCAACAATTTTATCTCAAGAAATATAAACATGGACTCTATTTTTGCCAAGGTAGATTCTCAAAACATTGATTGTAAATGTTAAGCATGGGACATCAAATCACCTAAGCTAAGCATGACCCATCTAATCAAATGACAACCAATTTAATCAAATCATATTTCAATTAATTTTAATGCAAAAGTCATAAAAAGAATAAAAATAAATTTACCCATGTATGAAGTTCGGCCTCCTCCGTCGTCCCAGTGTTGGGGTTTAACTCATCATGTCGAAAACACACTCAAAATATGTATTCATGGCTCAAAAAGTGTTTACAAGAAGAGAAAATAATGAAACAGGAAATCTGCAACAGCACAGGTGCGTTACACACCGACTGTTTCAACTCTCAACTGTTATGATGAAGATAATCGTTACAAATCTGAAGATAAATGTTGCAGAAAAGGATGAAGAAACTGTTACAATGAAGATAAATGTTGCAAACTAGTTGAAGAAACTGTTATAACGAAGATAAATGTTGCAAACAAGTTGAATAAACTGTTACAACCAGTTGAAGAAACCGTCGCTGTTTCCCTGTTCTTCACGAGCAGCAGCAGCAGCAAAAACAACAGAGTTCTGAAAACTCTTGATTCACGCCTCCTGAGCTCTCCTCTCGACCCCAAACTCTCTACACCCCTTCTATGGAACCTTGTGACTCTATTTATACACCAAAATCCTAAAAATCACGCGTCAATTACACAAAATAATTCTCATTTACTCCCATGCATGGAAAAGAATAATTTCCATTTTTTGATTAATTACGCGTCTAATCTCGTGCTGCACACACCAGGAGCATTCCTTCACGTCCCATAATAAGTTAGGAACGCATAAGCCACAAGAAAACTTCCCAAAATTACCAAAAATTCTGAAAATATCTTACGGGAATATCACGCATGTTTTGCTCTACACTTGAATTCTAGCCAATTATGGTCGAAACCAAAGACCATACCACGTTTATATGGGTCCTAGGAATGATCCCAATCAATTCCATCCCTTTAGTCTCTCTGAAATGACTCCAAAAATCTGATTGAAAATCTTCCATGGATAAACATAATTTTCCCGCCTTTTTTTGTTTTTGAACGTGAAGGAGAGGGGGTGCCCCTTATCCGCTGCTGGATTCCGAATAACAAATGTCCCTTGGGTGCCTTTATTCAACTTTTCGAGCCGATTTTTCCAAAAATGTTTATTTCCCAAAAATACCTACAAACACATGAAACACCATAATAAGTACAAAAATGGGTACTAACAATATACACAATAGAGATGAAAATAGACACATAAATGCGTCTATCAGTCACGCACGTGAATAGCTACTCATTTGGATCGTACTCCAAACAGCAAAAGATTGGATTTGTTTGGTAACCACTCTAATCAATCTTTGTAAAAGATATGTTGAGTTGTTGACAAAGGCTCTTCCGTTTAAACTAATAAACTCCTTTGTCTGGTTAGATCAATCTAAAACTTGATTACTGAAATAACCAATTTTTAGATTCGTAATCAATCAATATAGAACTCAAAGAGTAACTATAAAGCGATGTTGATCTTACACAACCAGACAATCAAGTCTATCAAAAATAAACACGATTCTATTTGGATCCCAGACGATCAAGGTTGTGCACTAAATTCACAAGATACGAAAACTAATAAGAAAATCTTCTTCGTCTTCAAATCTTCAATTGCCTTCTCAATAACCTGCACAACACAAACTTGAATCCTCTTGTGATCAATCACATACAGAACGGAGTCTGTTAACAATGGATTATCACAAGATGTCTTTAGATCCGCAAATGGTTTTAAAGATCCCATCGAAACTTTGATCTAGTTTGAGTGACCCTTATATCAGAAGAGAAGGCTCTCAAGAATAATCAAACTAGGTGCAATCAAAGATTCAACAACCGTTAGTCAATCAAATCAATAATCGAAAACTAAAATAGCAATGCAATTATCTAGTTTCCCACCAACGGTACTCGTAGAGCTTCTTGATCCCGTAGATGTCTTTAAACGAGTGGTCGTAAGAGATTTCGCCTAATTAGGATACTTTCCCGGCTCCACCAGAAACAACACGAATGAAGTTTGCCTGGCTCTTAGGATAGTTTGCAAGAAATGCAAACTCAAGTATTTATAGACCGAGGTTGTTTAAACAACACGGAAATTCCGAAACCGAAAAAATATTCTCAAGATATGCACTAAAGTACCTAATTTCGGTTTTCCTATTTCCAATATATGTTAATCAATATTTCTGAAATCTCCCTTAGAAAATTTCTATTATTAGTATAGCACATTAACTAATAATATTTTTTAGAGGATATGTTTTAATTTTTGGTAATTAAGACATATATTATGATTTTATTATGTTTTCTTTTTTGTATTTTAATTTTAACATTAAACTATATATATATATATATATTTATATTTATACACATAATATGCCATAAAATAATTAGAAAATAATTTGAATTGAAATTAAATTCTCTAGATATTTGATACTACACACTTATTTTAGAAATTTAAAGATAAATTTGATATGTTTCGATATAATAATAACTTATTAATTTATCGATAAATTAATATTTCGCTAAATTGTTAGGATTTAGTAGTCCCAAGACTATTAATTTATCGAAGTTTTACTGTAACAGTAATATCTAGAATATTATTAGGTTAGACGTTGATTAAGGAAGTGGTTAATTAATATTTTTAGATCACTAATAAGATTTGGGGAAAGGCTATTCTGGTGTACAAAGTTAAAATGTTAATTAGTTAAAAACAATAAGGAAAAGAGTGACAAATGTCGAATTTCTATTCGCCTCCCATGCCCATCAAAAATTTATCCAATTGCGTGTTCTTTTTTTTTATATTTTTTTTTGAAGGAATAAGGAGCATGAAAGCCCCAGAATTTATTGATAATTGAAAATAATTACATAATATTCAATAACATCCATAAATCGAAATACATGATTAATACAATAATCTTGACCCGAAAGAAATCGAAAACAAAATTTTGTACCAAATATATGTAGATCGAAAGGGGAATTGAAATCTTCTAATGGTTTATCACCATTTTGTAGGATACTCTCCGAGAAGATATGATGCTTCCATAAAAGAAGTAATATGCCCAAATTCCACATCGAATTCTGTAATCTCTGATCATCACGTCCGTAAATGGCTGATTGAAAGATTGAACGAAATCGAAGGCCCTCCAGGAGGTATGAGAAACCGTAATGGCAGACACTTGCCATACGTATGAGAATTAAAAGACACAGTAAATACATATCAATCATTGCTATAATGCAATTTTATTTATTCAAACATTAAAAAAACCTAAACTACTCTGCTCGAATCTTAACAAAATCAAGATCCGGGTAGAAAAGATAAAGAGATTTTATGAAGGAAGATGAAGATAACTGATTTTTTGGATGAAGATAACTACCTACTTGCAGAGCGTTTTTTCAGACCATTTTTTTATATATATATTAATCATTATAAAACTAATCTATTAAATTAACTAATTATAATTAGTGAGGGGTAAATTAGGAATTATATAAATTATCTGGATATGGGTGATTATGATTTACTATTTAAATTCCTATTTTACCCTATTATCATATTGATTCTCAAATACTAAAATAAAATAAACAAGTGTGAAATTCTCGTTCACAAACCTTCCTCTCCCACACACACACTCATCTCTATTCATACTTCCTCCCAGCAGAACTTAAAAGAAAAAAAGAAAATATCATGTTTTCCCAGTATTATTGCTTTTACCACCATCTTGTTCCATATTTCTCAACGAAAAGAGAAAAACAAAAATCTTGTTCCGTTTTGAACCGTTTCTTCCCTAAATCGAAAAGCTAAAGTCTCCAGAGATGAAAGAAGTATCAAATATCTACAATTGTCCATTCAATTTATCATCCTTTTCTCATTATACCAGTATGAGTAGTAGAGTCCTTAGAATTTACTCTCCATTACTCCCCCCCTCCAAGTTCATCACCAATCCAAAGAATAATATTTGTTCGTCTCTAAAATCTCAAAACAAAGAAACAGTAATTAGCCTATCATCAATTCTGAGAGTTATTCCAGATTGGGCAGATGGTATAAAAGAGGAGCGGATGCAAAAGAAGAGATCTCTATACAATCACGAGGATTGGGTTCAACACCGAAGTTCTCTCCGTCATGTTCGCCATTTCATGTCCAGTCTATCTTCCAGAGTAGTTCTCTCTTTAATCCCACCAGTCATTGCTTTCACATCTGTTGCCGCAGTTGTAGCAACTTATAATTCTGCCGTGTCTACATGGCATTTGTTGCCGGATTTCTTCCCAATTTTGAGAGCTTCGCCATTGCCGTATCAGTTAACAGCACCTGCTCTTGCTCTTTTACTAGTATTTCGTACCGAGGCATCTTATTCGAGGTTTGAAGAAGGGAGGAAGGCTTGGACTAAAGTCATCGCTGGGACAAGTGAGTTTGCACGACAAGTCATTGCTAGTGTTGATAGGAGGGAGGATGATACGAATACAGCCATAAAGAATGCACTGATGCAGTACATAATGGCATTTCCAGTTTCCCTCAAGGTTTATTTCTTAAGTATAATTTAGTCTTTCATTGCACTTATTCTTATTAGACTTTCTACGTGTGGATAGGTTAAATCTTTTATTTGGAATTGGATTGAAACATGTCTGCGATATTTTTATTTTTCTATTGTTTGATGCAGTGTCATGTAATTTATGGCTCAGACTTTTTAAAAGACCTGCAACATCTGCTTGACGAGGATGATCTAGCTGTCATTCTTGGAGCACCGCATAGACCTCGTTGCATCATTGAGTTCATCTCTCAAAGCCTTCAGTTGTTGCACTTGGAGGAGTCAAAGCGCACTGTCTTGGTAATTCCTCCTTTCATATTGAAAAAGAAACGCTGATGTTTGTTTTGCATTTCAATCTCCTAAATGTATGCTTAAGGTTTTCAGTTTTACTGTATGCGGTTAAGCATTCCGGATTAATTAATCAGCATAGAATTTTTCTCTAACTGAAATAAAAACACAACTGTTTTGGTTTCTAAAGGCTTATATGTACTTTAATAACAAAACAAGTTTCTATGAAATCTGTCCTACCATCAAAAAAATTATGTACGAGCAAGAGTTGGTTTTTTTTAGTATAGTAGGATGAGCTTGTGCTAGGAAATTGTTTATTGCCTTTAAAATAATATACAGGCTTACTACCATGCATGCAGGAGTCAAAGTTATCTTGTTTACATGAAGGCATTGGTATCTGTGAGCAACTTATGGGTATTCCGATCCCCCTATCATACACTCGCTTGACCTCAAGGTTTCTAGTGCTCTGGCATCTTACTCTTCCCATAATACTTTGGGATGATTGTAACTGGATTGTTGTTCCTGCTACTTTTATCAGTGCTGCTTCCTTGTTCTGTATTGAAGAGGTAATATTAGTAGTTGCCCATGTGTTTACTTTTCTGTTTTCAAAATTTTAAAATACAGGGCTGTTGCTTATACTGATACCTATAGCGTTCTTTCGCCTCTTGGTACTAGGTTCCCTGCTCCAGAAAAAATTTCTCTTGGAAATCTTACTAGTCCTAACCTTTTCTTCTTTATGATTTCCTACACTACATTTATACCTTGCCTTTGGGATTCTAATATCAATGATAATTATAATCATATCCTTAAAAACGTTTAATTTGTAGCCCCATAAAACCTAATGGTGAAAGGTCTTATTTAGAAAACACCTACATTTCAATCAACTTAAAAGTGACGGTGATGTACATTTTTTAGAGGATGAGCTACTTGATGAGTTGTTATCATTATCACAAATCAGCCCTTGAAATTATTTTCATGTTAGGTCCACAACAATATGGTATCAGAATAAGTTGCATGTTAAGTAAAATTCTCTCTTTTTCTGTTTACAATTGGAGGCTCCTACACCGGAAATGGTGGGTGGTTAACATTGAAATCTAACCAGCAAGTATCTGAAGAAGAAGCTTTTATACTCTCATATTAATTTTCTGCCATTTCTGCCGTAATAAGTACAGTAATATATTTGGTTTTACGGCTTGATGCAGGTTGGTGTTCTCATTGAGGAACCATTTCCAATGCTTGCTCTTGATGAAGTATGTGATATGCTTCACAATAGCATTCGGGAATCCATCACAAATGAGAAACTGATCAGGGATCAGCTTCTTGCAAAGAAAAAGTGTAGTAGTAATAGTAGCAGTAATACTGCTCGTGGCAGCATGAAACATTCTATGATTGGTCAGCACAACTTTTGAGGGATATAGAGAAGATGCATGTGGTATGTCGCTGCTCTTGTTATCTAGTTTATTGTCGGATTATTGAATTTCTGAAAAATGAATTAAGCAGCCACAATGGATTACCAATTGACACATGAAGTTTGATAGGCATCGGTCCTAGTGACCACCACCAAGGCTTTAGAAACTTCAAGCAAGTTGTATTTGGCCTTTTCACACCTTTCTGATGTTAACAATGGATTATCGATTGACACCTGAAGTTTGATAGGGATCGGTCCTATGTACGTCTTAGTGCATAGAGTCGTTTCGTTAACTTGCAGTGTATGATATAAATCATAACCACCACCAAGGCTTTAAAAGAATATTATCTTCTTCTACTATTAGTACCACTCCCTAAAACCGTCGTGAGGCTTGAGCTCATAGGGTAATGTAGCTCTGAAATAATGTAGGTATGGAGCCCGCTGTATATGTAAGTTTTCAGTTTGCTTTAATGTCTTTGTTCTGTATTATACAGTATACTCTCTTTCCATGGCTATACGAGATTCACATATGTAAACTCACTCTCTCTTTATATCTTGTTTTGTTCATATATGTTAATTAAAATCAGTAAAGTATTATGACCAGTTGTTTAGAAACATGCCACTGATGACCAATGACATGTTCTTCAATCTTTGCCGTAAACATTCTCTTTTGGGTCCCTTGCGTGTAAGTTCCTTTTGCCACCATTTTACACAATCTTTGAATTGCTTGTACAAAGAAAAGAAGAAAAAAAACTAAACCAAAAATGATAAAAAAAATATTTCCAGACTTCTATTATTCCTGTTATAAAGAAATGAGAATTTATTAGTATCACGTAAAGATGAGGGTTGACTGCATGTGAGATCAAGAATGATGTTGTTGCATGCATTATTAAGTAATTCAGCCGAACATAGACTAGTAAGTAAGTTCTAATCATTTGGAACCTGAAGTCGGCCGACCTGACAGTGACGTAATTGAAGTCGCAGCTTAATGATTTCCTATAGTAGGTTTAGGAATTGCATCTTGTCAAATCCTAGTTAAAGTCAGGTAGAGTACTTATTTTAATTGCCTCCTGCCGTAATTACTTGATATGCCTCTTGCTGATGATAATTGATAAGAACTGTAAATTCTCTTGCAAACTGTCACTTTTTGGCAAATTGAATTTTGAATCAGTTATTTATTTACGTGGCAAAAGAAGAAAAGGAATTTTTGAATTAGTTGAGTATTGTTTTGTTGGTCTCTTGCCATCTTCAATAACTACTGCACTTTATCTGAGTGCAGTTATGTGGAGAGGGTGCACTGATGGGTTTCTTCAACATGCTGAAGAGAGGAATATATCCTGATGTACGCTTCTTTCTGGTTTATCTTCTTGCAGCAATGATGGGTTAGTGCATGGTCGCAGAATTTTTACTACATGACCAGAGAGTTTTTGCCCCGTAATGGGACATTATGCAACAATGGTGGATCTTCTTGGATAGGTTCGTGAGCCCTTGTAGAATTCACACAGATTCAAGATGGTAAGCTTTTATGGACAAGAACCGGCGGCTCATTCACGTCGCTAGTGATGACAAGTTTTTGTGCCAGCAACGGATTTTGGATAAAGCTAGTAAGATCAGACTCCCAAGACCTGTAAAGTTTCAGTGCATTTAGAGAAAAGCAAAAGAACTTCATATAGTGTATTTTTTTTCTATATAAGAATCCCAATAGGATTTTTTATTGGTTCTGGAAACGGATAATTAATAATCCTGTATTTCTGCTTAATTGCAATGATACAATCCGCAAAAAAGTGGGACAGTCGGTTCTTACAACAGTACAAGATCATAATTACCCGTGGGTGTATTTAAAAGAAAATATGGACAAGGTTGATGACAAAATTCTGATGGAAAGAAAGGGTATTACAAAGAATTTTAGCCGAGGAATGATACTCCTGCAGGCGGTACCCGTGCTAGGTCTTTATTAATTACTGCACAATTGGTTTTGACTGCATCTGGCCGACCGTTCTGAAATCTCAAGGTGGGAGGTTGGAGTAACAAGCAGTCCAACTACTGATCTTAACTCAATCTACATTTGCTGTTTTCTCTTCTGTATAGCAAATCAATGTTATAGCTGTGATGGTTTTATCTTTTTATACTCTACCGATTGGAGAAAAGGGTGGATTGAGTAAAAAAGACGGAGGATGTTCTTCCTTTGTCTTTGTTATTTTCCTTTTCCCCCCTTCTGCAACTGCTTCAATTAGGAACCTCACTTCCTCCTCCAGTAGCACCTTCAATGAGTTGCAGTGCAATCTTTGTTTCGCATCCTTCTCATATCCAAATACTTCAGTAGTAGAGACATCAGAACTATGCAAGATAGCAACACAAATAGAGAAAGCTTGCAACTTGGACAACTGGGCATGAAAATCAACAGCATACTGCCCATCATTCATAGCTTTTATCGTCAATGCTGGAATTTTCTCTTTAGATCTCTGTGCACAGATCAGAAAGAAGCAACTAGTGAGAGACTAATATTAGCTTGTAACACCAGATTCAGTTAATTAAGAACAATTAAGAAACAAAACCATCGGATCCAAAGATGAAGGAGGAAGTAGGAAAAATTAGCTACCAATTCCTCAAAAAGATGCCTCTTGGCAGTGCTACAAAAGAAAAAAGGTCTAGAAAGTTGAATCCATCTTTTACGAATATCAGAATCTCAAGTATTATAGAAAAATAAAGTGTTTTGAACACCTACTGTCACTGCATTACATAAACTAAGAATATGATACTCTTTTATATAGGGCCAGAGATTATGATAAATATATAACAAAGCACTGCACCTATACGGGAAAGATACCTGAACAAAAAGCTCTAAAGGCCACTTATCGTCCATCAATCGAAGACCACTACCACCTGTAATGTTTTGAGCTCTCGCGCTGTCTAAAACAAGAAGTGGACATGCCATGTCCCAACCGCCACAATCACAACCTCCATTTGATCTCCATCGGTCTAGCAACGGTGACGGGCCATCCCCGCCTTTTTCACTAGAAGGGAAACCGTGAGTGCCAGATGGTGTTACCACCGTCACATTTGTCAAGCTTCTTCTTCTTCTTGTACCCGGAGCTAGGCTCTCGTTACTTCTGCTATTTACTCCTGGGAAAACCAACGAGTTTCGGCTATAACCCACACAAGCAATATCCTCTTGTTTGTCCCCCTTCAAGCTCTCTCTCTTTTCAAATGGAACTTGTATTACAACTCCTGCAATTTCAAGGTTTGGAAGCAAATCACCAAGTGCCCAAGGGTAAGTCAGTGGGTTACCAGAATCACTGACGCTGCCAGATGAGTGTCTAACTTCATGCCTGTGATTCAATGGATCCTCGTGAGGTGCCAGAACCTCCTCCGACTTATCAGGATGGTTGTCCACAACCATGCTCTGCATCTCACAAGTAGTGCCACTACCCTTGGCCACTTCTGCTGGTGGTTTACTGGTGTTGGTGGAAGAACAGCATCGAGAGATTTTCCTTGCATGTGCTATATCATACAACACAAATTCTGACATCACCGAATTATCCAAATCTCCATTTTCTTTGAGATCTGAACACAAATAACTGGAGGCTTGCATCTGCCCAACCACTGAGTCATCTTTCTGCCTCTCCTTCCCACCCCATGGACTTCTATTACTGCTCTTCCTTTTACAACTGTTCACCGAATGAAATGTATAAACCCAATTGGAAGTACTGTCCTCCCTCCATGGCTTGGCTGCTAGGACCTCTTCTTCAGGATCCTTCAACGAGAACTCAAAAAATGGGACCCCGAGTTTATGTTCCAACTTAAGCTGGCCATGAAGGTGTGCAGGTGAAGAAGAAGCCGTGCCCATACAATGGTCGACGAACAAGGAACTAGTTTCCATCTCATGAGCTGTGTTTGAGAAGTCACTCAACAAAGATTTGCAAATTGTCTTACTCCTCTTAATGGTGGCTACTTCTTCACTTGTGTGTGGTACATATACTGATGGACTTCTCAAAGATTTAGACTTCATGAAAGGATCTAGCATCCGTCTAAAATGGCTGAAACGAGTTTTAGGGTCAGCCTTAGAGCACCGATCACTTTCAAGTCTATAAGTAGAAGAATAATAAGGCATTCCTAATTTTTCAGACGACGATTTGTGCAAACTGAATACCGTATCTCTTTCCAATGAACTTTTACCATCTTTAAGAGGATCCGCTGTCCGACCGCATTTGAAGTTCTTTCTGGCTGTTGAGCCTCTTACTGCACTCTCAGCTCCCGAGAAATGTTCTCTGTCGTCCGAGTCCACAAGGGTTTCACGAAAGCCATCTGATGAGACATCTCCAGCCGAAACACAAAGCAGGCCAGGCTGAAGCCTGCTGATATTATCTGACTTAGTAACTGTCATGGAATTTGGATTTGAATCCCAATTGTAGCAAGAAACTGGAGATGATTTCTCCTCCACGGGTGATTTGGCCTCCTCATCTGGGTGAGTCAAAGATTTGATGATCTTAAAAGATGACGTGGTATCATTTCTATATGACAGTTCTATCTTCTCTCTTACTTGAACAGATCCCATATTTTTCAATCTCCGTACTTCTGTTGAGCTTTGATATACCGAACCCCTCTTAGATGCTGCATTACCTGATAACATAGAAGCCCCAGAGGACGTGACTTTGCAGGAAGAACTCAAGGATTTATTAAAGCTGATATCAGGTAAGTTTCCACCCAGTCGCGAGAGGGAGCTTCTCGCAGTGGGTTTTCCTCTCTCATCCCTGTTATCTACATTTCTCCCATTACAGTGGTGTGAAAGACCACCATGTTTTGGGACCTCGACTACTTTGCAATACTTTTCAAAGTCTAGTTCCGTGTCTAAGCCCATTGATTCATGTGCAACACTGCAAAAGATGAAAATTAGGAAAACAAGGTTAAAAAAAAGTGTAGCACTCTGAAAATTTTAAGAATGAAAACGTTATTGATCAATCTGATGAAGGTTACCATTCTTGATTCGCCTTCAATCAAGAATGTGTTCACTCCTCTTTGGAAAAATAAACATGTATACAATTCACTCTAACAGGTGCTGCAGTAAAATGTGATGCGCATGGATACAAGTTATGCCTTGGAATGAAAGACAGTTTCAAATCCTGTCATCAGTGGAAATAAGTGAAAGTATATTCAGCAACAAATATATAGAAAAAAAGCCACATTTTTATTTCTCACCTTGTAACATCGCACTTCTTAAAAAACTTATAACATCAAAGGAAGAATCAACATTAAACTACTCAGAAAGACTCATATGACTAAAAAAACCTGGAAATAGATTGATAGAACAGATCTTGAACTAAAGAAGTGAAATCTTAATAAGGCAGTGGTCCTGTTATCTGTTCAGATCTCACAAAGAAGAACAAAAAATTATTGAAAGAACAATAAGACCCCCCATTACTATTTTCTTTGGATCTAGTTAAGCTTAAGCATCTAATCACTCTAAGGAACCCTCATTTTCATTCTAGGTCAATAAAGAGAAGTGCCAAAACAAAAATAAAAATGACCCACCTTCAAAAGCAATAATAATCTTCTTTAAAGAACAAAAGAATGAAACCTCTTAGAAATCTGAAAGACCCAAGAAAATAATACAGTAACTTCAAAGCAAGGTAGAGAGAAGGAGGGAGAGAGAGCATGCCTGTGAGAGTGTTATTGAGTTACATGAGGAGAAGAATCAGACAGGGAGTGCTGTGACTGCGGTTAGTTCTGGTTTTGTCTGCTCAGAATCCAAGTCTCCATTTCTATGATGGGTGCTATAAGGAGGACCGGTTTTACTCGCTTGGACACCAGAATATATTAATTGTCTTTAACTTTAATCAAGTATTTAATCTTTTCTTTTTGAAGCATATCAAGTATTTAATCATGTTGCGAGTAATTGTGGTATCCTTTACCCTAACAGAATGTTCGTTTCAAGTAATTGGATTCCAGGGAATCCAATTTCTAGAGAATGCACCCAATTTCTTGAACCAAACGGTGCAAATGAACCTTTTGTAATCAAAAATTTTGATTCTTAGGAATCCAATTCCCTCCAAAATAGTAGAATTCCATTGCATTGGTCCAATAGTGCAATGGAATTGGATTCCGGAGTAAAAACAAAGATAATTGAATTACCTCAACCGAACATGAATTTTTAGGATTTGAATTGCATTCCTTGGAATCCAATTCCAAGAATTGGATTACCCCATAATTGATTTCTTAGGTTTCCAATTCTCCCAACCGAACGGGATATAATTTTTTTCCCAACCTTAAAACAACAGTTATAACATTTATTTATTTATTTATTTGAGAATAAAGGATTGCATTAAAGAAACCAAACGAAAAAAAAACAGAAAGATTGTTGTCATGCTATCAGTACGGGACATTCCATGTTCTGAGTTTGAGACAACAACCTATTGGTATTACTAATACATTCTTTATGATTACTTAACTTATCTAAACTAATAAACATATTTAAAAAGGCTGGTAAATCTTCCTCCCAACTGTTGAAAATTGAAGATTATCTTGCCTCCACCGCTAGCTTATCTGCCACAGAATTGCCAAAAAGTTGTTGCATTCAGCTAAGATTTGCACTGCCTCCTTGACTATAATATGATTCCTCCAATCCATCATTGTTGCCTTTCCTTTGATAAATCCCACAATCCTTTCACAGTATCCTTTCATCCAGAAATGTGACAAATCTGCATCTTTGGCCCACTTAGCTCCCTGCAAAAGAGCTACAGCTTCTGCTTTTTCTGCACTTGCAGCAAGGAATACTCCCAACTTAGCTACTCTTCCATTACCACCATCATCTCTCAGGATTAGTCCAAAACAAGCAAAGACTGTCTCTGAAATCCAAGAAGCATCATAATTCAATTTAAAGCAATGATGTTCAGGGCATTTCCAAGGAACATTGTGAATTTTCTTTATTTTAGGACAAGTAGTAGCTGTTATCAAATTTCTTTCATTACAACTCCAATAGTTTAAGTGTCTCTGAATCATGATAGATGTTTGTAAAGAAGAAGCATTTTTTTCCTCAAAAATCCTGTTACACCCCTCTTTCCAGATAAACCAACATTTCGTAGCATTAATTTCTATTATCTTGTCTCCCTGTGATTGCGACCAATTGAAATAATCAATGACAAAATTTCTTACAGTATTAGATGGACCTTCACCAACAAAAGGTGGCTGCATCTATATCGATTTAGCATACCATCATTCAAACAAAAGATGATGAACAGATTCTATTTTATCTTTACATAAAATACATTTATAGTCTACATCATGCATATGTCTACTAAAAATTCCTGTTACTGGCAGGGCACCATTCATACATTTCCATAGAAACAGTTTAATTCTTTAAGGCAGCTGAGTCTTCCAGAATTTCTTCTAGAACATCTCAGTAACTTTATTTCCTTCATGTTTACCATATAGTCTATCATATAATAATAGAACTGTGAAGATGCCATTCCTAGTTAGCTTCCATCTAGGTTTATCCTGATCTAAGGTATCATTCACATCCACAAACAGTTTTACATTCAATATAGTTTGAGCAATAATATGAGGAAAAGAAGCAATTATGATTTCTTGGTTCCACCTATTAGTATCTGGATTAATCAGATCCGATATAAGTGTTAACTGAGAGTTCCTTTTGGAACAAATTTGATCTAGAGTGATTTCTAAATCTGGTATCCATTGGTCAGTCCATATATTAATAGACTGACCATCCCCAACCTCCCAACAAGTGTACTTATGAATTAAATTAGCCCCTGAACAATACAGTTCCACATCCAAGAGGATTTCACAACGTTTTTTAAAGGCAAAAAAGTTTTTTTTTTTCTGAAATACTTTTTTTTGAACATCTTAACCCACCAAAAGTTAGGTTTAGGGATGATTCTCCAAGAAATCTTAGCCAACATTGCTTGATTCATTTTTTACGCGTCTTTGAAACCCAAACCTCCCATTGAGATTGGTTTACACATGAATTTCCAGGATTTTATGTAATGACCTTTAGCATTAGCATCTTTTCCCTACCAAAAAGCACTTTGGATTGAGTTTATTCTAGCAGTAATCTTTTTTGGGAGTTTAAAAAATCCCGTTTGGTATATTGACATATCAGAAAGAACTATTGACATATCAGAAAAAACTGATTTGTTAAGAATCAGTTTACTTGGTTGGTTAAGAATCTTGCTTTTCCAACCTTTTATTCTTTCTTCCATTCTGCTTACTATGAAGTCAAAAGTTTTCAGCTTTGATTTATCAATAAACAAAGGAACTCCCAGATAAGAGTCCTTGATATCTATTTTCTTTATTTTTAGCATTTTGGACATCATTTTTTCCAGCTTATGGTGTATTTTTTTACTAAAAAAAATTTCCTGACTTTTCAAAATTTACCATTTGTCCTGAAACCATACTAAATTCATGAAGAGCATTTAACAAGTTTTTGCAGCTTTGCAGGTTTTCCTTTGTGAAGATTAGGCAATCATCAGCAGAGAAAAGATGAGAAATTGGAGTATTATTCATGCTTATTTTTAATCCTTGAATTTCCTGAGTTTTCTTTAGATATTATTAAAAATCTCGAAAAGACCTCCATACATATGAGGAACAGGTAGGGGGACAATGGATCCCCCTGTCTTAATCCTCTTCGGTATCATATAGTTTTTCTAAACTCATCATTTTAGAATTAATCAATTTTTGTGAACCTGTAATAACTTTTAGTTTGTTCAAGTTTTCTATTTCAGTTAAAAGTTTCATAATTTTATTTGTTGGTAAACCAAAAACATTTTTCCTCCAAAATGTTAGTTGATTACCCAAATTATGTAGATTGAAAATCATCGAATCTGTTGGATTAGAACTTTCCTCAATCCAGCACGAATTTATCAAATCTAAACAATATTGATCTTTTAACCATGTATCAAAAAATTTAAAAGAAAAAACATACTTTTAAAATAGAGGGCAATGATCAGATCCTACTGAAACTAGAACATTTAGAGAAGATTCTCTGAATTGGTTTTGCCATTCCACATTAACAAATGCTTTATCCAATCTTTCTTGTATATTTTCATTTCCCTCTCTATGATTATTCCATGTAAATTTAGGTCCTTGGTAACCAAAATCCTCTAGAGATGATCTAACAAGGAGTCTTTTGAAAGGTTCTCTTTCACTTTCAACAAAAGGTGCCCCTCCTTGTTTATCCTCTTTACTCAGGATTTGGTTCCAGTCTCCTAATACCATCCATGCCGTTTTGTTATAGTTTACTTTTACCGCAATTTACTCCAAAAATTTCCAAGAGTCTAACTTAGATGGTTTATAGGGTGATCCATAAAAGCCCGTTAACAACCATTCCTTGTCAGAGAAATTGGTCTTAATTAGGACATTGATCATATTAGAGCTTGAATGAACAATTTCAAAATTAAAACCATCCACCCGTGCCAATAGCAAGTCCTCCTGCTATGCCCACTGGGTCAACTATGAACACATTTGGAAAATCTGACAAAAATTTCCTTACCACTGATCTTTTCTTTTTAGTTTCAGATAAAAAAACTACATAAGGTTTCTCAGAATTTATCAGAAAGTTGAAATGTTGTTTAGTTTTTTTTTTATCCACAACCTTGGGCATTCCAAGCTAGGATTTTCATAGTTTAAAAGGTAGAAAAAACTTATAGAACCAAAAACAATCAATTCTAGGTTCCACCAAAGGTATATCCTAACAATCCTAACTCTGTATCTGTAGTTTAAACTAAAATAAATATAAATCTAAAAATTGCTTGAACTAAAGCAGTAAAATCTTTTTAAATAGGCTATATGCTTATCAGAAAAAATGAATTTTAATTTTTCAGTTATGAAAATTTACCTGGATCCCCTTCATTTTTTTCCCACCATCTTCATCTAAATCAGCAGCCACTTCCTTACTGATTTGATTCCTTTCATTCTCCATTCTTTCATCCCCCCTTGGTTCAGATTTGATTCCAATTTCTCTACAATATCAGACCCCAGGAACCATCCAAATTGATCTATCATAATCTTAGATTGTGTTTCATCAGTAACATCTTCCGAATTTGAGTCTAGAGAGCTATTCAATTCAATTAGATCTGGTGAATTCAGCGACATTCTAAAAGTTGCATGACAACTCTTAACTTCCAATTCTACATACGGAGTATAATACTCATCCTCTTCTTCCGACAGATCTTTTGAGAATGAGTAATGAGCATCAACAGTTTCAAAATTGAACTCCGGTCTTGTTTCATATGTTGACAACCTATGGTCTACTACCACTTGAAAACGACCCGTTTCAGGTGGAAAATTATTCAGATCCGGTGAAATTTCAGAAAAGAATCTTTTCCTGTTTGTTGTATTTTCATCTGAATCAGTCAATATCTCCTCACTACCATCTTATAAACCAACAGTTCTAGAGTTTCCTGATGAAATATCATCGATTGAAATATGTTGCCTATTAAGGACAGAAAATTGCGAGATATTTACTGGTGATGCCATTCTAGCATCAGAAACCAACTGGTTATCTATTTGGTCCCCAAACAGAACTTTAAACTATGGTTCCAAACTTTGAGACTCAGTCACATCTGGCTCAGTAACTTCATTGACATCATAAATACATTCTAGCTCTCTATTATTCAGTAATGCACTTGTATCAACTAGATGACCTAACCTGAAGCAGTTATTGCAAATTCTATATGGAATGTTCAAATAGTACATATGTATCATGGATTCCGGATTAGAACCCACTTTCACTCTTAATGAAAATTTTAGAGGTCTTTTAATGTTTAAATGAATTTCAGCCAACATCTGCTCATCACCAACAGGATTTGCATTGGTAGGCCTTAAAGCTAAGTCAATTCCTATATGATAGGCAATCTGACCCATGACAACTTCATTGTGATGGAAGTTTTGAAGATTAAAAACTGCACCCAAACCTTTATATATTTAAAGCATTTCTTTCGATTTTCATACCAGGATAGCAATGAGCTAAAGGAAAAGCATTTCCAAAAATATGCCAGGGATCCAAAACTAGTAGGTCAGTCATAATCTCATGGTCAGTAAAAGTAAGTTGGAAAACATTTTCGGAAAGAAAATTCTTCATACTAAGGTAACATCATGTTTCCCGTAGAAGGTGTTTATGATAAAAGGCACCAAAGATGCAGAAGTAATATCCCTAGTTGATGCTTTGTTAACAATCGGATGGGCATTGTTTCTCAATCTTGCATTTGCACCTTTATAGGAATAATGCATGATTCCAAAACAAAGAAAATATGCAACTGCGTAAACAGATTGAACTACTGTCGAAAAAAGATGAAAAATACAACTCTCTTTTTAGAAGGAACACAGACACACAAACAATAAAGGAGGAATTGAGAATAAAAGGAATGCCGTCTTTTTTTATATTTAGTTTAAATTCTTTCACTAAGGTTTACCCATTTTTGACTGATACTTCCACAGTCATTTGTATTCACAAAGTTCCTAGATACCCTAATGGCACACAAAACAAAATTACAGTAAACTTGTGGCTAATTTTTGTAGCCAAGAGAACTGATTTTAGATATTTATGTAACAGCTGTCTTCAAGACTTCTAGCCAGACTTTGTCAAGTTATCCGGACTTTGTCAACATAAACATGAAACGGTAAAGTCAATACCCACTAGATTACCGACTAGGAAAAGAAAAGAAAAAAAAAATGATTCAGTAACTCCATGCCTTCCTTCTAGCTAAAGTTACAAAACATTCCCAGATTTTTCATCTCCCCATTCAAGCTTTTAATTTATTTTCCACTCATAAATTAAATTGACACAAAATTATGTATTTAGATTCATCCCCTATTGATTCCTTCCATACATTAAAATGTGTTGGAGACTACGAAGAAACTCTCAAACTTCTTAACACTCGTTTTATAAATGTCTTAGTGATTATCATTGTTAACCTACCGTTTACTACTTTGAAGAAAAAAAAACGATGAATCCTCACAATCCTAATCTCCTTCACAATTATCTATTTTAACGTTGTTCTTATGGGCGTCTGCATCATCTTATTATTATAGAAAATTCCCAACCCCTGTAAGCTCTTACCCCATCAGTTGCTCCTTTACCAATTAAAGCCAACCTGAGTGCAAACGCAGCCAACAACCAATTCTTCAGTTTTTATCATCCCGATCCTCTCCGGCTTATAATTATTGTTGATCGTTTCCAAGCTTTCTCTCCCGATCTCAACCGGGTATCTCTTGAAGATTGAGCAAAGCCAAGAAATGATCAAACAAACTAGATATATTCAAGTTAAAGTTGTTATTTATGTAATGAAAAAAACAGAATATGCATCCTAAATGAATATGCAAATGAAAAATTAAATCCCTCATAATCCTTTTTGCTAGACCTCTAAATTTCATCACCATCTATCATTAAAACCAAATCACGAAAATCTTGGAAGGAATCAAATCTGTTGTTTTATTCTTTCTCAGTGGCTGCCAAGGAAGATGCTGTTTGTTTGTAGGGGATCCAAGAGGTTTGATTACTCCATACTAAAAACACATGTTCAACATTTGAAATTTTGAAAATTGAAAAAGTTATTGTTTGAGAGCATTTCTCTCCTCTCCCGATGGGGAAATGTGGCTAGTTACTTTGGGCGCTCCGCAGTTATAACATGTTTAGATGTGAACTTTTCGACTTTTCGAAGTGTTGAGAACACAAAATTTAAAATGACTGGATGTTAACTTTTCGACTTTTCGAAGGGATGTGAACGCAAAATTTAAAATGGTTTCTAGAAGAAAAAAAATTAAATTTGTGTGAAACAAAATGTTTTTGTTTCGGACTTCTGAGATTAATTTCTAGAGAAGCACTTAAACTTATGATATCCAAACAGCCTCTTAATGCCTCCCCTTCTCAAAACCAAGAAAAAAAAATCCATAACTGTCTTCCTCCTTGATTTGGTTTTACATAGCATCGTTTTATTTCCTGAGGTTTGCACATATAGTGAAAATAAAAAGAAATTACCCCATAAACTATCTCCAGTAGGGCATAGTTTTAATTATGGGAAAATTGGGCTAAGGCCCCACCCATGGATAGCCCATACGATGAGGCCCCTAGTTAAAAGAGTTTTAAAACCAGGCCCCGAATTAAAAATAAAATTTAATAGAGGTTGAAATGAACAGATTGACCTTCACTATATAAGTATCTAACCTAGGTTTTCTCTCACACAAACACATTTATTTTCATTTTAGGAGAGAGAAAATCGATCTCACCTGAAAAATTCCAGATCGAAAACTTTCAAAGAATTGCAGAGAAAAAAAAATTCAGATCGAAAAAAAGAAAACCAAAAATAGGTAGGTTTTCGATCAATCTTCTTCTCCCTGTTTAATCTTTTCTTCTTCTTCCTGTTTAATCTTTTCGATGAATTTGTTGATTGATTTAATCTTTTCTTCTTCTTCCTGTTTAAATCTTCTAGCCGAAAAACCAGAAGAACAAACCAGAAACCAAAAAACCTAGAAAAATACATCAGTTTTTCGATCTGTTTGCTGAGAAGAAAGAAGAAGAAGAGAAGAAAGATCAGTTTTCTCTCTTCTCCTTTTCCTCTCTGGTTTTAGGTTTGGATTTCTGCTTTCATATGTTTCGCTTCATCATGATTGATGTTTTGATTTCATTTATCTGTTGATTTTGTGGTTGTTTTTGAAAATTAGGGTTTCGTAACTAAGTTTGACTGATTTAGGTTTCCTGATTTAAAATCAACTAATTTATATTCTTACAATTTCCACTGCAAATTCAGATTCAGGCGATAATCAAATGGCGAGAGGAAGAAGGAATGCCCCTGAAGAAGATCCTGCATTAATAGGTATTATGATTCTTTCACTTCAAGATGTCATTTACTATTGGGGTATATGTTTTGTGATGTTTCTTTTGTGATTGAGCCTGTGTAACTATAGAAATAGAGCCTGTGTAACTATAGAAATAGAGTTACACTATAAAAACTGTGTAACTATAGAAATAGAGCATGTGTAACTATAAGTTACACATTCAAAATCTCACCACTGACTGTATTGTGGTTTGTATATTGATTGTGTAACTTATAGTTACACATACAAATGAGCCTATGTAACTATAAGTTACACCACATATTAAAAATCTCACCACTGACTTGCCTTAGGTTGTGTTTAGCTTGTGTAACTAATAGTTACACATCAAAATTGGTTGTGTAAATTAAACTTACACCTTCATAAGCATGTGTAAGTTAAAGTTACACCTTGTAGAATGTCTAAGATTAAGTTGCACAACACATTATAGCATGATTCAGTTTGTGTACTTGGCAGATACACATTCTTTGTACCATGCTTTTGATTTTGCAATTAAAAAGAGTGTATTTGATAAGTACACAACTTACTGATTCTTGTTGTTTTGTTGTGTCATGTGTACAGGAAAGTTAAGACACTTATTCAATGCAGTTCAGGATTTGGTGAAAGAAATAAAACCAATAGGACTATCTAAGAGAGCTGAAAGGTATCTTAGGAAAGCGCCTTACGGTGATCTAGTCATGTTGTATTACGATGAAGTTGATGTTGCTGCTCCAAAGAACATGAAACAAATAACAACTAACAAACATGGGGTTGTGAAGCTTTCAAACTGCTTTGATAGAGATTTTGAGGTACCATGTTCATTTAAATTTGGAGAAAACTTTATAGAGTCTATATCGGCAAAGTTTGCTGGTATAATTGGAATGAAATGGATTGGAAGTAGAAAAGGTCAAAAGTTGATAGAAGGTTTAATTTAAAGAAATTGGATGAAAACGTATTATACAACAAGTATTTTTCTGATATCAAAGAAACACAACATTCAACGGCAGTGACCAAGAAGAAGATTATGGAGACAATAATAGAAGTTATGAAGAAGAAAAAGAGAAGAACAAAAATTGATGATGAGCATGTAGTTTGTTTGATAGGGTTTTATTTGTGTTGTGTACTTTTTTTGGTGACAAAAATGCTAGCGCAGTGAATGTTAAATATCTTGCAATCGTTGAAACTTATGAAACTATTCTCAAGGTCTCCTGGCCAGATTTGGTACATGAGCATTTGTTTGAGGAAATACTAAAAAATGCAGACTGTCCTTCAAACGTAAAGGCTTGTGTGGCATACCTACTGGTAAGGATAATGTTTTTACTTGATTGTAGTTCAAGTAGTATTACTGCTGAGTTTTAGATATTTTTTGCTAATTGACTAATTAAATTGATTGATTGTTTATATGTTGCAGATCTTGTTTGCTGAGCACACACCAGCAGGATTAATCCAAAAAGTTAAAACAACGAACAAAAGATCCCGAGGGTTGGAAGGTGGGACGTGCAAGTAATATCAGATTTCATAGCTGGTGCAAACTTGACATAGTTTTCGGTAAATGTTTTCTATTACTTGGTTTATATCTTTTTTACTATTACATTAAAAAGAGCTCGTGTAACTGATATTTACACATGCAAAATATCACCAGTGAATTCAGTTATATTGTGTATATGGCATGTGTAACTTCAACTTACACATATAAATGTGCTTGGTATATTTAGATTGTGTAACTTTAAGTTACATGTGCATTTTTCCTTCTCTCTTTAACCTCTCCATCTTTTAATTACAGCCAACTGCTAGCTTTGTAGAAGAGTTTTCATAGCTTGAAAAGCAGCTTGGTATAGCAACCGTGGATCCAAGCAAGGACCAGCTGCAAAGGTGGCTCCGAGAGCAAACAATTGAGAACGGAAAAATGAAAGAGAAACTACAAGCAAAGCAAGAAATGTTTGATGCAGTGCACAAAATTGCCAGAGCAGGGATAAAAGATGAGGACCTTTCCAACACACAAAATTACGAGAAACACATTGTATGTTGCGATATTATGAAAGCAATGGGTATTGAACCTTACGCAGTGACCCAGGAAGAGTTTGTGCAACAATAAGATGGTGGACAAGGACATGGAGGTACTGAGCATCAAGAAGAAGAGTCCGAGGAATAGACTGAGCAAGACAAAGGTGACGCGGAAACTTCCTTCCAATAAGACTGTAAGTAGTTCTTCGTTCTTTTAAAAACAAAAATTAACGTCATTATCATCATCCTAAATAAAACAAAGCCTTAATATTGTTTCTCATTTCGATCCTTGTGCAGTTCCATGTATCAGTCTTGCAGATGGAAATACGCCTACAATTATGCAAGATCAAACTGCTGCATAGGGGAGCAAAACACCTCTCAGGACATACAGTTCGAGTATGAAGAGTGTGACAAAAAGCAAGACCGTTCCAAAGAAAAGGCTCGTTGCAAAGCAAAATCCCACTCCTGCAGATGTTGTTGATGAGGCACAGAAGAAGCTGATGAAGAGATACCTGTTGCTGATGAGGCGCAGAAGAAAGCTGAAGAAGGTGGTGTTGTGGATGAGCCGCAGGTGATGATGATGTCGATGAAGAGACACCTGCAACTGTTGGTGACAGTTTGATTATGACTGCTCCAACTCAGCCAACACCTGAAACTTTTGATGACAGTTTTGCTTCAACACAGTTTGATGACTCTATGGTGATAACTGCCACAACACAGCAAACTCAGTGTGACAATCCCGAGACCTACAGGTTGGTGCGAATAAGAATTAACCAAGGTGATATGACGGATGTAACTGAAATGATAGATGCAGTTGTCAGCCACATTAACCAAGCTGAAGGAATTTCTGAACATGGACCTGCAGAGATGGAGAATCCAGAACCTACATCCATTGGTAAACCATCTTCCTTGTGTAACTTATGAATTTTTTTTCCTTCTGATTCCATTTTTTTTTTTATAATGCAAGTGTAACTTCAAATTACACATTGTATAAACATGTGTAACTTAAGGATACACACATTACACACTTTGATATTACACATCTTATATGCATGTGTAACTTCATATTCCACATTGTATATGCATGTGTAACTTAAGGCTACACACATTACACACTTTGATATTAGAGTCTTTTTTGCACTTTTAACATCATAGTAACACCTATGCAGGTGTAACTTTAGTTTACACAAGATGGGCATGTGCATTTTTTTTTTATTATCCTTATTTTTGTTGTTGCACAGCTCAAACTCAACTGAACCTTGGTAGTGATCCAATTACTTTTAGCCTTGGCCTAGACAAAACTCCATTACCTGTCGGAGAACTAGTCAAGGAAGTTGTGAATGAACAAAGCCAACCAGGAATCATACAACAACGCTGGATGAGGAGAAGAAAAGCTGAAACCGAAAATCTCAAACAGGATGAAAGAAAGCCAAAGAAGCATAAAGGTATTATTACTGATGAAACAATGGCTGCAGTCCCAGAGGTAGAAGAAACAATGGATGTAGATGCTGAAGAAGATGATGGGACAATGAGCAAGGATGTAAAAGGTTCCAGAATTATTGAAATGCTGGATGGCGATCAAAAGCGGAAAGTACTTGAATACTTCAGTGCACATCACAGAACGTAAGTAGATACAAATGAAACCAAAAGGTTACTGATGATCTTTTTTATTGTTGTAGTAAAAAGCATTCGAACTCTAAGACTTGTGAAGATTTTCGATTTCAGACTTAAATAACACTAAAAATAAGAAGAAAACTTAATTCAAAATTTGATTTCAAGATATTAAAATATACCAAGGCTCCGGATTCCACTATTCCTTCTAGTTGATTGGTTTACAAAGAGATTTCTGAAATTATTATTAAGCTCTTTTTATCATTAATTCACTTTTAATCTATAAGGTGTCCAAATATTAAATTGTAATCCCTAAGCATGAATCGCTTGGTAACGGCGAAGGATTCCTTGGTCATCTTTTTCTTATTTGTTTCTTTTTATTTATTTTAATCCAACCCCCCTTTGTCTTAATTACATAGCTCTCTGTGGGAACGATCCTTACTATTACTATATTACTAGTTAATTAGTGAGAAATATCTCGATTAATTTGTTGTGGTTACGACACGCATCAAGAATCGACTCTTGCTTATACAACTAGTATCACACAGGAGGTGTTGGGATTAGGTTTCCCAGTTGCTAGAGTTCTCCTTTATGTAGTCTCAAAATCAGGGTTTGCAATCTAAGTTACCTTGGTAACAAAGCATTCAATATTCACCGTTAGATGAAAACCTGATTAGATTCAAGCTAATATCTTTCAACCTTAGATCGAACTTAACTTGTTATACACAAATAAAATGTAACTTCATTTAGGTTTGAGTAACCGTACCTAAACGTGTACACCTAGTTGGTTAAACAATAGTTCACCAATGGTTAGCCATATGAGCACTTTCATATCAACCTTATTCATCTTCACCATAACTAGTTCAAATGACTCAAAAGAACTAGTTAGAGATTTGTTCAATTGCTTAGATCTCATAGAAGTATACAAGACACAATCGAAGAAAAAACGATTTTGATTCACTCGAATCGATTCATGAACATTATAGCCACGGTTTGCAAAGATTGCATTCCTTAATTTATAAATGTCTTAGTTCACGAATAAACCGTTTTTAGAAAATAACCCACTTAAGTACGCATACTTAAGTACCCGGATTGAGCTTGTTTTTAGTTCACAAACTCCAGCTGAAATTCACGGGATACGAACTTCCGGCAGTAAGCGTACGGGTACGCGGACTTAGATCCGGACATCCTAAACCATTAAAGTACGCATTCTTTGGTTCAAGGATTTTGGACTTACACAAGTATGAGTTCACATACAATGTTTATATCCATTTAAGGTTATATATTCTAAACTCTCATTTCTATCATTGAAACATTCTTAGAGGATGTTATATAGAGGTTATTCACACACTATTTTTCATCAAAGCGATTTTCAAGAGATTGAAACAATCAACTTGAATTTCGTCACGAATAAAGATGAACTTGGCCAAAGCGAAAGCTTACCAATACATATTTCGAGAAATAGATAAGCGAGATAAACTTGGATCGAAATAAAATTGACAAAGGGGGAAATTGTTAGAGCACTGCTCGGTCGAACTCGTAAGCGTCGCTATCTCAAGCTTGTTTGTCAAGTTTAGTTGTCAAAACTATAAGTCTTGATTTCTAGTATACTTATAGCTAAGTCTCGGATTAGGATAGTACGTGTAGTTGAGCCTTATACTCCATGGCGTTCATTGAATGGAGACGAAGAACTACTCAATGGAAATTATGGAACTTCATCAACAAAAGGTATGTGGAGACTTGAACTTATCTATCACTCAAAAGTCTATCTATTCTATCTCCTATTTTGAGACAAAAGTCGTATTGCTATATAGACTTCAATTATACACATTTACTATTTCGAGCTGAGTTTATCTCGCTTATCTATTTCTCGAAATATGCGTTGGTAAGCTTTCCCTTTAGCCAAGTTCATCTTTACTCGTGACGAAAGTCATGTTGATTATTTCAATAACTTGAAAAACGCTTTAATGAAAAATAGTTGGTGAATAACGACTATTTTAACATCCTCTAAGAAAGTTTCAATGATTGAAATGAGATTTTAGAACATGTAACCATCTTTGGATATAAACATAGTGTGTTCTCACATTTGTGTAAAAGTCCAAAACCAGGAACCCAAAGTATGCGTACCCGTACGCGTACTGGCAGTTTTTGGAAATCCGGGTAAGTATGCGTACCCGTACGCATACTGGCGGAAAGTTCACGTCCGTGAATTTATGCTAGAGTTTGAAAGTGAAAAACAAACTCAATCCGTTTACTTAAGTAGGTTACTTTCTAAAATCGGTTTGTTCATGAACTCAAACATTTATATAATAAGGAATGCAATCTTTGCAAACCGTGGCTATAATGTTCATGAATCGATTTGAGTGAATCAAAACCGATTTTTCTTCGATTGTGTCTTGTATACTTCTATAATGTCTAAGCAATTGAACAACTCTCTAACTAGTTCATTTGAGTCATTTGAACTAGTTATGGTAAAGATGAATAAGGTTGATATGAAAGTGCTCATGTGGCTAACCATTAGTTAACTATTGTTGAACCGACTAAGTGTACACGTTTAGGTACGGTTACTCAAACCTAAATGAAGTTTTATTTCATTTGTGTATGACAAGCTAAGTTCGATCTAACGGTTGAAAGATATTAGATTGAATCTAATGAGGTTTTTATCTAACGGTGAATATTGCACCAACAGAGAAACGTCTCTGCAATTCTTCTTCTCAGCTCTGCAGCCTCCCAAATCTTCCCCAAACTCTCCGTTATGCTTCTAAACTTTCCCCAAAGTGTACGTACCTCCTTTTGTGAGTTCAACAACAAGTATTTATACCCACAGGACAAAATCTTGCATAATGAATTTGATATATTTTCTTTCCTCCTTCGACTCGAAAAATATCTCCCAAAATCTTCTCACGCGTCAACTGATCTGTAAAACACTCCCTGCGGAAGAAACAAATCTCCAGAAGATATTCGCACCCTACCTACACCTGTAACTTCCAAAAATAAACAGAAAATAACCCGAGTAATAACTTGGTTTCTGTTTAGTCAAATCGGTGAATTTCTCTTATATTTTCGAATCTGAGAGACATAGTTATCCTGTTTTGTCGAAACAGGCATATCCCAATCCAACCCGACAACCAAATCCGAATATAACTCCACCTACTACCAAATCAGAATGTCCGTGATAGTTCCTCTATGTTCTGCTCCAACACGATCATGCAGCCAATTTTGATCGATCAAAACACTTGTACCAGCTCTATTATGCTCTAACAGGATCATCCCAACAATAATCTTCTCTTGAATCTCTTTAAATCTCGCTTGAATCTCGAACCCTAATCTGCAGGTGTGCTGGTTCATTTTCCCGCCAAAAGTTCAGGTTTGAAATGTTGAAGATGGTTGCCCCTTATCCGCCAGTAGAGTCCCTTTAGCAACTAGGGTGGAAATAGTAGTTTCTGGGGTGTCTGTAGTAATTTCTCCTGGAAGTCCAAATGCCACTTTTTGAGCAACTTTCTTCACAAAAGCATATTTCTCCGAAAACACCTACAAAGACATAAAAACCATAATAAGTACAACAATTGAGCACTAACAATATATAGAATCGAGACAAATCAGACACAAAAATATGTCTATCAAATACCCCCAAACTTATTATTTGCTCATCCTCGAGTGAATCTAATTTACAAATAAAATCCTAACTCACTGGCGCAGGCATCGCGGTTGCACTTAGCATGTGCAACAAGCCTTTAAACCCCTAGGTGGCCCTAGTGGACGAGTTATAGTCTCGGGAGGGTTTACCAGAGGTGCACCCACAAAACCTTTACTCCAGACCCTAACTATCTATGCAGAACCTTGGAATAGCACTAAAGAATCTCCTTGGTTGGCATACTCTCATTGACTACAGGAGGAAGTACCCTAATGCGAAATTCCAATTGTTGTACACGAGTTTGCACTTAAGCATACTAAAATTCATATATAAGTTACAAAGCTCTACTCATATAGTCGCACTATGGACATCAATATCAGGAATCAAACAAATCACATGAATAGATTAAGAAGATGGAAATAGAAATAGATGGTTGCGAATGGACGTCAATGCCAAGATGAACCTATGACCTAATGGATTGAGATACTGGTCTGGACTAATATCAACACAACTGGCATATACAAGGGAACCAGTGGTCGATAATCTTAAATCTATATCAACTCAGCTGGCATATACAAGGGAACTAGTGGTCGACTTTATAATAAACCTTTTATTATCATTATTATTATTATTTTGCAAAAAAGAATTTTGTATTTTATTTAAACGACATGATTAGATCTTTTGGATCCAAGCGCATGTTTCTTGTCAGCAGATTACATGATAATTCCTATGGATCCTGCATTCCACGCTTGTTTAGGCGACGGAGACAGGGAGAACACACACATATTGCTATCCAAGTTTTTATTTTTATTTTTGAGAATTATTCCGTTTGGTCTGATTGGTCTGGTCTCTTTTTATTGTTTAGTTATTATTTTAGTAACTCAATCACTCTATTTCAACCCAGCGGACATCAACATAAAAATTTGCAAAAACAAAAACAGAAGTAATAAGATGATTCCGAGATATGTGAAACTATCATGTTATTTCTAACACCTGAGCTCTGTGCTTTTATGAATAGACTCTTTTAGATGTTTCCATCTACTCAGATTGGTTCCTCAACTCCTACAATCAAAATGCTTCCATCCACTTAGATGGGTTAGTGTCATCCTTAATAGGCATAAATTTCTAGGCTCTGGAGTTTATTTATTGCAACTAACAAAAAGTTTCTTCCCCACCCCCAAACTTAAATCTAACATTGTCCTCAATGTTTCTAATGAAAGAACAGTACCAAAAATATAAGTAACATGAGGAATTAGTAAAGAGAGAAGTCGGAAAGATAGTACCTGGGTGAAGCGTAATAATCCTTCCTCGGAGAATAAGGAGAAAAATAAAAATAAAAATAAAAACCTAAAAATAAAAAGAAAAAATAATATACAACATACAACATACAATTACCAAATACCTCAATGGTCAATCAAGGTAAATAGGGTCCTCCAGAGGGACCTCCTCAATATCACATGTAGGAAAAGGTTCTAAAAAAGGCTTCAATCTCTGAGCATTAACCTTAGAAGAACTACTACCATCTAGTGTTTCAATTTCAACAGCGCCATGAGGAAAAACAGTGCGGACCATAAAAGGGCCGGTCCATCGAGAGCGCAACTTCCCAGGGAATAGATGCAAACGAGTATCATACAGAAGAACTTTTTGACCTGGAGAAAATGACTTTCTTAAAATATATTTATCATGCACACGTTTCATTTTGTTCTTATACTCCTTAGCACTATCGTATGCATCTCTACGAATCTCGTCCAACTCATCGAGCTGGAGTTTTCTGTGAGCTCCTGCTTTGTCAAGTTAAAAGTTTAGATGTTTAACAACCCAATATGCCCTATGTTCTAACTCAATAGGTAAGTGACATGCCTTGCCAAATACTAGACGATAAGGTGACATTCTAATGGGGGTCTTAAACGCAGTACGATAAGCCCATAAGGCATCAGTAAGCCTCGACGACCAGTCTTTTCTACTAGGATTAACCGTTTTCTCTAATATACGTTTTAACTCCCTATTGGAAACTTCTACCTGACCACTAGTCTGTGGGTGATATGGGGTAGCTACTTTGTGAGTAATACCATATTATTTCATTAAAAGTGCAAATGGTCTATTACAAAAGTGTGTTCCTCTATCACTAATTATAGCTCGCGGTGTACCAAAACGTGTAAGTATATTATCTTTCAAAAACTGGAGTACGGCCTTGTGGTCATTTGTTTTACACGGAACCGCCTCAACCCACTTAGACACATAGTCTACAGCGACAAGTATGTAAAGATAACCAAAAGAATTAGGGAATGGACCCATAAAATCAATGCCCCACACATCAAAGACCTCAATCACTAAAATAGGGTTCAAAGGCATCATATTTCTACGAGAAATGGTCCTTAACTTCTGGCAACGCTCACAAGAAGCACAATGACTATGGGAGTCCTTAAACAACGAAGGCCAATAAAAACCACACTGCAATATCTTAGCAGCAGTCTTCTTAGTACTAAAGTGACCCCCACACGCATGTTCATGACAAAAGGAGATAATACTAGACTGGTCATTCTCAGGTACACATCTCCTAATAATCTGGTCTGGACAATACTTAAACAAATAAGGATCATCCCAAAAAAAATGCTTAACCTCAGCTAAAAACCTAGAACGATCTTGTTTACCCCAATGTTGAGGCATTCGACCAGTAACAAGATAATTCACTATATTTGCAAACCAAGGTGATTGGGAAACAAAGAACAATTGTTCATCAGGAAAGCTATCCTTAACGGGAGTGAAATCATCAAGGGAATCCACAACAAGCCTAGACAAGTGATCTGCTACTAAATTTTCAGCGCCGTTTTTGTCTCTAATATCTAACTTGAATTCTTGTAACAATAGGATCCATCTAATTAATCTTGGTTTGGAATCCTTTTTAGACAAAAGATATTTTAAAGCAGCATGATCAGTAAAAATTATGACCTTAGAACCTAATAGGTAGGATCTAAACTTATCCAAGGCAAAAACGATGGCTAACAGTTCCTTTTCGGTAGTTGTATAGTTCAGTTGGGCATCATTTAGAGTTTTGCTAGCATAGTAAATAACATGAAGTAATTTGTTTTCTCTCTGACCTAACACAACACCTATAGCATAATATGAAGCATCACACATAATTTCAAAGGGTAGGTTCCAGTTAGGTGCCTGGACTATGGGAGCGGTACTGAGTAACGTCTTAAGCTTATCAAAAGCATCTAAACAAGCATCATCAAAGACAAACTTAACATCTTTCGCAAGTAAATTGCAAAGAGGTCTAGAAATCAAGCTAAAGTCCTTAATGAATAGTCGATAAAATCCTACGTGCCCTAAGAATGACCTAATCTGTTTTACGGTTTTTGGGACCTGTAAAGTTTTAATAAGGTCAACCTTGGCTTTGTCTACCTCTATACCCTTCGAAGATACGATATGCCCTAACACAATTCCTGATTTAACCATGAAATGACATTTTTCCCAATTAAGCACTAAATTATTTTCCTTACACCTAGTTAACACTAGTGTCAAATGATGCAAGCACTCGTCAAAAGATGAACCAAACACTGAAAAGTCATCCATAAAGACCTCTAAGAACCGTTCTACCATGTCAGAAAATATGCTCATCATACACCGCTGGAAAGTAGCAGGTGCATTACACAACCCGAAAGGCATGCGTTTATACGCAAAGGTACCAAAGGGACAGGTAAAAGTAGTTTTCTCTTGGTCCTCTGGGGCAATAACGATCTGATTATAGCCCGAGTAGCCATCTAAGAAGCAATAATGACTATGTCCAGCTAATCTCTCTAGCATTTGGTCGATAAAAGGAAGAGGAAAGTGATCCTTCCTTGTGACCTTGTTCAATTTTCTATAGTCAATACAGACACGCCATCCCGTGGTCACTCGGGTTGGGATTAATTCATTGTTATCATTCTGGACTACAGTGATACCTGATTTCTTGGGAACAACCTGAACGGGGATGACCCACTTACTGTCTGAAATGGGGTAGATAATACCCGCATCTAACAACTTAAGCACTTCAGTTCGAACTACTTCTTTCATATTAGGGTTCAGTCGACGTTGCTTTTCCCTAGAGGGTTTAGTGTTATCTTCTAAATGAATCTGATGCATACAAACAATAGGACTTATACCCTTAATATCTGCTATGGTCCACCCTAAAGCTTCCTTGTTGTCTTGACGTACAGTGAATAGCCTACTTTCCTGATCACTATCCAAGTCGGAAGAAACAATCACAGGTAAAGTCTCAGATGGTCCTAAAAACACATATTTCAGGGTATCTGGTAATGGTTTAAGGTACAACTTAGGGGGATCTTCTAAAGAAGGAATTAAGGTAGATTTATAAACTAGTAGTGGTTCGAACTTAGGCCTCCATCCATTACTAGTGTCCATCAAAGGGGCGGCATCTAGCAAAGCATTCACCTCGTTAATTACACTATCGTCATAAAAGTCAAACCCAAAGTGATCTAGGCATTTCTCTAATGGAACTTCTTAGCAAAGTGTTTGGTAATGACTCCTGAACCAAGGTTCCTATCATGTTTACCTCCTCAAAGGGCGAGTCATCTAACTTAGAGGGTTGCTTACAAATATTGAAAATATTAAGCTCAATAGTCATATTACCAAAAGACAGGTTCATGATACCATTTCGACAGTTAATGATCGCATTGGATGTAGCTAAGAATGGGCAACTAAAATCACAGGTATCTGGTTTTCTGGGTCTGGGACAGGTTGAGTATCTAGGATAATAAAATCCACTGGATATATAAACTTGTCGACCTCAATTAGAACATCCTCTATGACTCCACGAGGAACTTTCACTGACCTATCAGCTAACTGGAGTGTTATCTTAGTTGGTTTCATTTCACCTAGCCCTAGCTCAAGGTACATGTGGTACGGAAGTAAGTTCACACTAGCTCCTAAGTCAAGTAAAGCTTTTTCTACCCGGTAATTACCTATCGTGCAAGAAATGGTAGGGGAACCCGGGTCTTTGTATTTAGGAGTAGTGGTATTCTAGATGATCGAACTTATATGAGTAGCTAAAAAGGCTTTCTTAGGGACATTCAGCTTTCTCTTTCTCGTACACATATCCTTAAGGAACTTAGCGTAAGCAGGGAGTTGCCTAATTGCATCTAATAAAGGAAGGTTTATGGTAACTTGCTTAAAAACCTCCAATATGTCATTAAAATGGGATTCCGTTTTGGTTGGTACTAGTAGCTATGGGAATGGGGCTCTAGGCACAGAATCAGACCTCTCAGGGACCGAATTGGCATCATCAGGAACTTTATCAGTCTCCTCAGCTACTGGTGGTCCTGAGGGATGAACTACAGTATGTTCACTATCGGGCATGGTTACCTGATTGTCTACTACTCTACCACTCCTAAGGGTTCTAATTGCATTCATTCCTTTGGGATTTGGATTGGGCTGACTAGGGAACCTTCCAATCTCTCTTTCACTTAGAGTCTTAGCTATTTGACCTACTTGATGTTCTAACTTAGATAGAGTCTAAGCATTGTTTTGTAAACTCTGCCTTGTTTCTTGTTGAAAGCTAGAGTGATTGTTTGATAACATTTTATGGTTCTTTGCTAGCATAATAAGAGTTTCCTCTGAGCTAGATATTTTATTCTCAGAAGGGTTTTTAGATTGGGTTGAACCCGAAAGATTCTTAGTATAACCAAAACCTGGGGGTGCCTGAGAATTACTAATCTGACCTTGATTCTGACCCTGAGACCATGAAAAATTAGGATGCTTTTTCCAACCGAGGTTATAGGTCTCTGAATATGGGTCAAATTTTTGACGGTTTTCAAATCTAGAGTTGTTTTAAAGAGCGTGTGCTTGCTCTTCACTAATCTGTCCTTCCCAAAATGAGTTATTGGGCTCTATTCCACAACTAGAGACTTGAGAGGTTCTAAGCCTATCATCAGTTTCAACAAAAGACTTATGTTTAGACTGACTTAATTCTAAAGCTTCTAACCATCTAGATAAGGCAACAAACTTAGCATCTGACTCAAAGCTTGAGTCTACCATATTGGTGCTATTTCTATTTACCAAAAGTATTTTAGGGGGCTCTACACATGATTCCCACTGTTGGGACTTGTCGGCTACTTCTTCTAAAAAGGAATATGCTTGATCAGCAGTTTTATTTAAGAACCCTCCAGCACATAATGACTCAACCAAGGATTTGGTTGAGTAGTCTAACCCGTCAAAAAGAATTTGCACTAATTTCATTTTTTTCAAACCCATGATGGGGACACTGCGCCAAGAGATCATTGAATCTTTCTAAAAACCTATAAAGAGACTCTCCTTCTTGTTGCATACTGGTGCTAATTTTTTGCCTAATAGACGAGGTTTTATGTTTTGGGTAAAACTTTTGGAAGAACACAGAAGTGAGTTCATCCCATGTTGTTATGGATTCAGATGGTAAATTATTTAGCCAAGATTTAGCTTTATCTCTTAAGGAAAGAGGAAACAATCTAAGTTTTAAAATTTCATCACTAAGGTCTTTAATCTTAACTATTCCACAAATTTCCTCAAAGTCCCTTACATGAAAGTATGGTTTTCTCATCATCTTTCCCTAAGAATACAGGAATCATCTGAATAGTACTAGGTTTCAACTCATAATTAGCCGAAGAGGCTGGTAATCTTATGCACGATGGTCGGGTGGACCTAGTTGGGTACGTGTAATCTCTTACAGTTGTCATTTCTGGCACTATAGGAGTATTAAAGATATTTTCCTCACCGTGAGAAGAACGTCCAAAAATAGGACTTTCTAGATTTAGGTAGTCAAGATTCTTGTTTCCTAAAATATCACTTCTAGGTTTTTCACGCATAAACCGTCCTAGAGCGTCTCTCTTACGTTCTAGCATACAAGAATTCAACCAAAAACTGTGCACATGCAAATGCTGGGCTAACTAATTTAGGTAGGCTTGGGTTACCACAACAAAATATACCCAAAGGTACGAGGCTGAGGTTTGTGATGTTTCGGATGATAACGCCCAGAGGGTTCACCATACTAAACCACTTGTTTTCCTAAAATCGGTGCCGGACGAAAATGCAATTGGTGTGTGCAAGTGTTTTTTTTTTTTAAAATAAAAAAAACAAGCAGCAAAATATAAAATTACAGGTCCAAAAGAAAAATAAAGAAACTAATAAATAAAAGTTCTTTAAAAATAAAAATCTCCAACTTTATCCTTTAATGGCAAGCAAGTCTAACTTTCCAACTTTCGCTTCAAGTCAATCCTGCACACCAAAAACAAAAATACCAAAGTAAAATCTAGAGAAAATAAAAATAAAAATAAAACTAAATAAAGACTAAAAACAGAAATAAAAATCTAAAACCTAAACCTAAAGACAAGTCCGCGTCGGCGGCGCCAAAAATTGATGATTATTTTTATTGTTGTAGTAAAAAGGATTCGAACTCTAAGACTTGTGAAGATTTTCGATTTCAGACTTAAATAACACTAAAAATAAGAAGAAAACTTAATTCAAAATTTGATTTCAAGATATTGAAATAGACCAAGGCTCCGGATTCCACTATTCCTTCTAGTTGATTGGTTTACAAAGAGATTTCTGAAATTATTATTAAGCTCTTTTTCTCATTAATTCACTTTTAATCTATAAGGTGTCCAAATATTAAATTGTAATCCCTAAGCATGAATTATCAAAGAATTGATTCTAAGCATAACACATCGAATTGATTCACAACTAATTAAGAAAACCAATTTTATCTTTAATTATGTTGATCCTAGTGAATTAAATAAAATAAATAATTAAAGAAATTGTAAAAAGAATTTACCAATCAAACATGAGTGAATAGTTTCCTCCTTTGCCTTGGTTGCGCGAGAATTAGCTCATCATGGTGGAAGCACGATCAAAATATTGTTTCATTGCTCAAAAGTGGTTTACAAAAGATGAAAGGAATGCAAATTATTAAAAACAGGATTTTGTGACGCATGAAAAGTGTCGCATAATCACTATTACAAAGAACGATACAGGAGTAGTGCTGTTGGCACTGTTCCGCAGTCGCTAGAAAGGTTTTGCAAACTGCCGCTTATATGCGACAGTTTCCAACGACTTTCAGACGCGGGTCTTATGTTCTTCGTCTTCTTCTTCTCTGCACCAGCAGAGAAACGTCTCTGCAATTCTTCTTCTCAGCTTTGCAGCCTCCCAAATCTTCCCCAAACTCTCCGTTATGCTTCTAAACTTTCCCCAAAGTGTACGTACCTCCTTTTGTGAGTTCAACAACAAGTATTTATACCTACAGGACCAAATCTTGCATAATGAATTTGATATATTTTCTTCCCTCCTTCGACTAAAAAAATATCTCCCAAAATCTTCTCACGCGTCAACTGATCTGTAAAACACTCCTCGCGGAAGAAACAAATCTCCAGAAGATATTCGCACCCTACCTACACCTGTAACTTCCAAAAATAAACAGAAAATAACCCGAGTAATAACTTGGTTTCTGTTTAGTCAAACCGGTGAATTCCTCTTATATTTTCGAATCTGAGAGACATAGTTATCCTGTTTTGTCGAAACAGGCATATCCCAATCCAACCCGACAACCAAATCCGAATATAACTCCACCTACTACCGAATCAGAATGTCCGTGATAGTTCCTCTCTGTTTTGCTCCAACACGATCATGCAGCCAATTTTGATCGATCAAAACACTTGTACCAGCTCTATTATGCTCTAACAGGATCATCCCAACAATAATATACCAGGGTTGGTTTCCCTTATAGCATTAATATACCATACCAAGTGCGAGTATGACTTCACATCGTCGCCATAAATGGTCTCATAAACCTTTTCCCTACCATTATAGGCCTGATAATACTCCATGGTAATTCCATTGTTGGTCTGGAAATCATCTGCAATTTGCCTTGGCTTCTTGTGAGGATTTTTCCGAACTTCTTCCTCAATCAAACTAGACGTGAAGCTGGTTGAGTATTTTTGATTCAAGTTGCGCCCACCAGCACCACAAATGTGTTTTGGGTTATAATCCCTGACTGAAGAGGTTCATACAAAAACAAATCAACCACAAACCAATCTGGTAAAAAATACATACTGTAACAAAACATTACAACCACAGATAACAGAACACAGAAAACCTACCTGAAACATTTCATTCCTTTCATCAATTGAAGCTGCATGAAATTTCCAGTCGCATTCTTTTACTGCACACTTAGCCGTGAACCTAGAACGCTTATTGTGTGTTACAACCATGTTGAAACCAGTGCCAAGACGATACCTGGTGTAAGCAATCCTGACTTGCTTAACTCCTTCAACAAACACATGATCAATCTCACCAAGCACCTTGGGCCAACCATCCGATAACAAAGGTTTTGCAGGCTTGCTTTTATCTTCAAAATACATTGCAATAGAACGATTGTTTCTCGACGAAGACGTAGTAGAACCATTAGAAATAGAAGAAACTTCCCTAGAGCTAGATGAAGAGGCTACATGAGTAACATTTTATAAGAAAATATCAAAACTGGTCTTCTTTTTACTGTGTGTGAGCGATGCAAGAGCTTGAAGTGAATAATCACAGTCAACCGGAAGATCTTTCCCACCTTCTCGATAGAAGAAACAAATACCAAGTGGAGTAAAATGCTTCCATTGCTTGCAAACTTCGACCTTAAACTCATCAAGTGTGGTTTCAACATCAACACGAGTGGTAATGAAATATGAAAATTAGCGAATAACAGCAATGCAACTAACAACATCCATGACAACCTGAAAAATACAAACATACACTAAAAAATATCAAAAAACAAACGAACGCAATTCACTCGGGGGTGTTGCCCCCTCGTGAGAAGTATATCCGATGCGGCAAGCTAAACATAAAATGACCAATCAACATACTCAACAAAAGGAAAGCAATAGATACAAATGCTATAATTGTTTACAATCACACATGCTACAGGACAATATGTGTAACTTCAAGTTACACATTTTACAAAACAACATGTCTTCCCAGATTTGTTGTTTTCTTCTTGTACCAACAAATATTAACAACAATAATAAAAGAAATTCAGCTAGTAAATTTCTTCTCGGAGAACACATGCAATAACAAATAGCATTACACCTGCTACAGGACAATATGTGTAACTTGAAGTTACACATTTTATAAAACATTATCTATACCTAGATTTGTTGTTCTTCTTCAGATACAATGTTGTTTATTCTTCTTCTTCTTATAATCAACAAATACTAACAAGAATTATAAATGGAATTCATCTAGTACTAAATCTCTTCTCAAATCAATAAGAAATGAAAATAATCCAAAAACAAAAATCAAAAACAAAGAAAAATTAAAAACAAATTCGAAATCAAACAACAACAACAAATTTCGTACCTAGTTTAGTTGTTGTTCTTCTGAAATAATCTGGTTTCTTCTTCCTCTTCTTCGTATCAACAAATTCCAAATCAAAAAAAAAAAAAGTAAAAAATAATAAAAAACCAAAATCATAAAATCGAAATCAATAAGATCAAACAACAACAGATTCGTACCTATATTTGTATTTCTTCTTCTAAAACAATGTTGTTTAAGCTTCCTCTATTCCAACCTGTCTTCTTCCTCTTCTCAGACTCAACAAAATCCAAACAAAAAAAGATACGGAGATAAGTAGAAGATTGAAATCAAAAAATCGATCAAAAAAACTATTGAATCAAACGTATTTGATACAAACATAAAAGATAAATTGATACAAACCTATTTGTTGTTCTTCAATGCAGCGTCTCACTCTTATCAGATCTGAAAACCAGTGAATAACATCAACAAATTGATAAAAAAATTAACGAAATGTTGTTCTTCCTCTCGTCTTTAACACAGCAAACTAACGAACTCTTGTTCTTCAATGCAACGATTCGTGTGAAGAAAAAATTCCAATTTTGTTTCTGAAGAAATAATCTACGAGAGCAGAGAGAAGAGAAAGCTAAAAAAAAAATTGATTTGATTTTCTGTTTCTGTTACTGTTACTATATAAAACGACTATAAATAGTGGAGGTTAGTTTTGGTATTTTTAGATTTATTAAAAAAGTTGCTGACGTCAGCAATCCTGGATAATTCAAAACCTGGCCCTAAAAATAAAAGTTCTGGGCCTAGAAATATCAAAAAATGAAAGTATGGAGTTGATAGTGAAGGATACATTTTATAGGGCTTCTATATATTGAACCCATATAGTAGGGGTTATAGTATTTTTCACTTTAATTATTCGTAAAAATAAAATTGAATTTCCTTTTTATTTTAAATAATAGTAATAATTAGATAAATCTTCTCCTTTAAAGGGCTAAATCATAACCGTCCCCACATTGAAAGGTGAGAAAACCCACATCACCATTCAAGGGTGAACGCTACCCACCTTTAATACTGCTTGAACCCATAATTGGAGAAACGCGAATGCCTCTAATATTTTCTCCTCCTCGTCTGCCGCATTTCCTTCTCGAGTCGAGTAGAACACCTAAATCCCCCAACAGATTATTCGATCATCATCGATGGCATAACCTTTTCCTGACGAAAAAAGCTGAAATATTCAGATCAGAGAGGATTACGTTTACACAAGATGCACAGATGGTCACAATTACGATTCTAACTTATCTTTTATGAAGGTAATTCTTTTTGGCTGATGATCAATCCTTGGTTGTTATTGGTTGTTAATGATTCAAAGTATTTGAAGAGAAAAAAAGCTCTTTATCATCTTACTTATCCTCTACCATAGTTCTCCCATGGAAAGTATGATCCAAATTCATTTTTTATCTCTTTGCTGACTTTGATTTGTGGTACCTTTTTGTTTTCACTAATCTGTAGGGCTGTGATGTCACTGGGATAACTAGGATGTACATATTAGTGATTATTTTGACCCCTTTATCCATAAACCCTAAAACTTCTAGCTTTGTGATTCTGTTCGGAGGTAATTACTACAATATAGTTATGTTTTGTTTACTTTGTCCAATACTCTATTTCATCTTATTTATTTGCTTCGCAGTATTCTTGATTGTTTGGCGCAGTTATATGAAAATGACATTACTCTGGATTATAAGCATGAACTCGATGTGGCTCTTCTGAGAGAGGTAAATGTTTTGATTTAAGTGTCTATTAGTAGATAAGTATTTCCAGAAGAGAGAATGAGTTTTTCTTGACTTTGCAGTGTATTTGTTGGTTTTGCACCATTATTGATATGTCGGTTTAAGCCGCATTCTAAACTGATGAAATCCGTAGGACACCTCCTACTCTTCAAGATGAGTTGATGCCTAGAACAATTGTTGTCTCCCTAACACATCTTGATTTGAACTGTACTGTCATATAGACATTGTGTTTTCTAATTATATGATTTTTTTATGGTTTCCATGATCGTTCAAATTCTTAGCAATGTCAAATTTTACTAGTTTGGATAAAAATGGAACATGTTAAACAGGGATACTACCTCAAATGTAACCAAAGAAGTTATGGTTGCTGCCGCTTCAACTGTCTGTTGAGGATAATAGTTTTGACAATGATTTACGGAAAAGCAAGTACTACTCGGACAACAATAGAGTGATTTTGCAGATATTGTGTAATATTCATTTACTTAACATACTTTTTTTGGTTTATGAAGTCCTTCATTATTTATGCGTGCACTGATTTTTTGTAAATTTTTATGGCTAATGTTTAGCTCAATTTGGTTGGGACTTGGAATTCAGTATAGTTTAAGAAAGAATCACCATTTTGCATGGTCATATACAACTTATGGAAGAAGTAATATATTGCACAGCCATACACAAAATATTTGTTCCTTCTCCAATTAGTGTTGGTTAATTGTTCTCAAAACAATTTGGCGTGCATTCGATAATTTTAAGATTATGCGACAACATTGTATTTCTTATGAGGTCCCAATTCTGTTTCTAATCAAGCCGTTATGTTTGTACATAAATGGTGACGTATGCCTAATATTTTCAAAATTTCAAGACTGTTATATTGTGGCATCATTTTGAGTTATGAACTTAATGTAAGAGTTAGTTTGACTATACTCCTGCATGCCTTGCTATTGATCTTCTTTCTCTCTGTACATCTGCAGATTGCTAGAAGTGTTTCCCCCTACTATCAGTTATTTCACTGCTCTATTTATTCCTTCCTTATTTACTCTACATCAAAAAACGAGCAGTTTGTCAAATTTGGAACATTTTCATGTAGTGATTTCCATGATGCGAATCAGTACTTCAAGGATATACAAGTCAATTTAAATTTGTTAAATTTGGACCATTTTCTAACAAACATTTTTAAGTCAGTTAAAATTTGTTAAATTTGGACAAATTTCTATTGAGTAATGTGATGAAAATGTGTCTGTGAACAAGTTTGTGCAGACAACCAATTTATGATGCATAAGAAAATGTAGTCAGTTTTGTTCATGTGAACAAATCTGTTTACAAAGTATGTTTTCTCTACATTTTAGTATGCGTCTGTTTTAGTGTAAAAGAATTGTATGGACATAACTTGTCCATGTGTCATCTTATCCTTTGGGTCTTATATTGACCATGTATTGGAAAGAGAAAAGTAAGAGAGAGATTATTAAGTTATCAAGAACAAAAGAGAGTGAGTAGAAACTATTAGTTTCACACTTCTCCATTAACAAAATCCTTCTTAATCTTCATCATAAATTCACCCAAAAATCAAACAATTTCTAACAATTTTGTTTTCCTTTTGCTATATTGGTTGACTTGATTGTTGGTTTTAAATATTAAAAATTTAAGTTCATTTATCTATTTATATGGCATTCTTAGAATCTTATTAGCTCTTTCTCGCTGCTATCAGTGGAAGGTAAGCTCTTCTACTATCGTGGTAATCGCTACCCTAATTCCAAATTCGCTATACTATGAAATGTTGTTTTTTTCCTTTAGGACGGGTACAATTTCTTAGTTTGTTTAATTTCTTTTTATGAATTTCTTTTTCTTAGCTTTGTTATTATTTTTACGATTTCAGTTTCTTAGTTTGTGAAGCTATCAATGTTTGATTTTGATTGTCTACTTATAGGTTGGTTTATAAAGGTGGTGGAGACAACAAAAGCAAATCTAGAGATAAGCAATTAGCCAATAGTGAACATCGTGGTGTTTAAACACTCAACTTCAGCCATCATGGAACTCAATTTGGGTTTCCTTTGGAATTTTAGTATTAGTGAAGTGGATGTAGGCGACCTTAACTTTCTAACCGTTACTTTTTTACTTCTTTTTTTCTCGATTGGGTAGTCTTGGTTCTTAGGGTGGTAAAGAGATTTTGAACTTGATCAATCGTGATTCTTTTTCTTACTATCAGTGTAACATCTCAAGCTTACAGTTCTTCTTTTTTGAGCAGTGGTAATGTCTGTTTTTGTTTTACTTACTTTATGTTGTTTTGTTATTTTAGGACATTGATGTTTGCCAAACCTTTGGATTAATATGAAAAATGCATCGTAGCTTTGTGAAGATGGTGTAACGATATCTAGCAATTGTTTTTTTTCTTTTCCATAACTAAAAGGATCTGGATTCAGAAGCTGTAATTAGGAAGGGTTAAGAATTGATGTTATTTGGGAATGTGTCATTGATGTTATTTGGGAATGTTTCGAATTGATATAGAGAGTAATATAGAACTATTGTAAATCTGGACACAGGACAATATGCATACTAATGAAAACTGTTATAGGTCCAGAACCGTAGTACATGTACTCAGTACACGTACCAGAGTAGTTATATGTCGACAGAGACTTGGTGGTACGCATACCCGGTATCCATACCACAAAAAGTATGTGAACTCGTAAACCTGGATTGGTACGCATACCTAGTATGCATACGGAAAAAGAACTGTTGGTTTTGAAACCGGTGTGGTATACATACCTGGTACGCAAACCGGAGAAGTTCTTTAAGATCCGAAACCTGTTTTTGTCTTAAGGGTACACATACCCGGTACATATACCATGACAAAAATAGTCACGAACAGGGTAGAGTACACGTATCTGGTACACGTACTTGCCATGTCGAATATTTTCAGATGCACATAAAATTATTTATGTGAGATAATTAGCATTTGAATAAATCTCTAAAAACACTACATAGACATGATTGATCACATTATAACCTATGGTTGTGAATCAAACTTAAAAGTCTTATGTGTTTATGAAAATGATTAAGCTTATGGTTCAATCGGATAGTTTCGGCTAACTGTCCATGAACAATGTCTTTATACACGGTTCGGTTACGGTTCATCCTAACCAGAGTGTATATCTTGTTATGTTAATATTATTTTAAAGATTCATCTAACGGTGGATATTGTTTGCTTGGTTCCAAAGCTATCTTAGCTTAAACCTAAAGCAACCTATATTTTGAAAGTCTATAAAAGGGGAACCTCAAGCAACTGGGATCTTTGAATCCCGACACTAATCTTGTGTGTCCTAGTTGTAAACTAGACTCATCCTCTTCTTAAAACCCTTATAGGGTTTAGCGACTAAAAAGACTTCACAGGGATTCGTGAAGCCAGGTCCAACTATCTTTTATCTCGATAGTTCGTGTATCATGATCTTGTTTGATTGTTGAGCTGCTCACTCGAACAAGATAGAAAGAAATCACAAAATTCCGTTCATCTCAGACTTTGTGATTCTACAGGTTTAATACTTGTGAGGTGAATAATAATTGTAACGACCCTCAAGCTCGTCAACGCTATTAGACCAGTCAAGTGACGATTTAGCCGATAAGTTGAGATGAGTAAAGGTTTGAATGTGTTGTCTGAATAGAGGTGTAGGTATGGAGAATGTTGTGTAGTGGTTCAAATGGAATGACATAGAGATATGTGGTTGTAAAGAAGATGTTGTTTGAATATAACTGGTGTTACAGGGTTATTGTTTAACTGGTTACATATTATGAGAATTGGTGGTAATGGTGATTCTGAAGTTTGAATGTGACTCTCAAATGGAGTCTGGTGTGATGATTGTTGCTGTGTATGTTAATGGGTTTCCTGTTAATATAAGTTGGGAATATAGATTGTGGAAATTTGATGTATGAATGTGCAGGTGGATTTTGGTAAGTAAAATGGTCATACAGTTGAGGGTGAAGCTGTATTGTGATTGGATTAGTGGTCATAGTAATGGGGGAGAATGAGTCTAGATGAAGTGGTGAGGATTTAGCTTGTAGTTAAGAGTAAGGTGTACTGCTGTTTCTGTTGGGCAGTGGTGTGTGATGAGTCAGGAGAGTAGAAAGATTATGCGTTTGGTGATTGTAGAATCTCAGTTGGTAATCTCTGAGAGAGCTTGCAGCTACTGCAATTGCAGGTAAGCTTAGTTTGTTTTGTAAATGAAGTTTGAAGTTTATTTAGAATGAATAAATGAATTGCTATTTGAAATGATTGAAGTTGAACTGGGGTTAGAGTTTTGTTGTGTAATGAAGCTGTAGTAGAGCTTTGGTGTGTTGCACCATGATTGTGCAATGGCTTTAGCCTCGAGCCTTGCTGTTCAGTCAGATTCTGACTGATGTACTTTCCTGACTCAGTTAATCTGACTGAGTTGAGTTAACCCTGTTAACCTGAGTCGAATCAGTTTGACTCACTGAGTCACTAGACCTGAGTCGAGTTGGACCCTTGTCCCGATTTGAATCAGTTGACCTTGACCAGTTGATTTGACTTTGAATAGATGTTGACCGTCAGTTGACTCTTTCGACCGTTAGTTGACTCAGATGGACTGGACCGTAGTTAATGGGCTTACTTAGTGAATTTGGACTTATAGCCAGTGTTCCTAATGAACATGAATTGGACCCTTATTGCCCTAATTAGCCTTTGGATTCTTTCTACAAAGTTGTAGATGTTCGTAAGACGTATTTAATGGACTATAGAACCAACCAAATTGAATTACTAAATCTTTAGATGTGCTAAAGATAGATAATGAAAAGGTATAGAATCATAAATGGACTTAGAACCATTAGATAGTTCACTTAGCCTATAACTAGAGAATTGTATGAGATTATGTTATGAGCCTTGTGTGAGCCTTTTGGCTAATCTCTTAGAGCACTTGTGTGATTAACAATTAACTTTTATTAACAACGATTGATTCAAAGGATGAACCGGTGGATCATGGATCTCGAGGTAGGCATGGCTTGTCATCAATTCAGGTGGGAACTTTGTAACCTTCTTGTAATCATTGAGTTTCTTTTCTTTGCGAGCATGATGTGCTTTTACTATCTGTATGAATGTATATTGTAATTGCATTGAACGATGTTTGTTTTGAAGGTAATTGTATGTGTGTAATATGCATTGTGTGATTTTACCGCGAAGAGTGTCTGTGTTTCCCTACGGCTCCTAGCTAAGTTAAGTATGCCGGTACGCCATCCGGTTGAATATTATCTTAGTAGGGCGGTACGCCATCCGTCATAATATTATTATAACTATTTCATTTAGTAGAGCGGTACGCCATCCGTTTGAATATTATTGCTTATTAAGATAGTAGGGCGGTACGCCATCCATCTGGATATTATATATACTATTTTATTTGAGGGAAATCACCCGTGTGCATATTATGCTTGTTTGATTAACTTTTGCTTCTTGATGCGTGAATTGCTGAATGCTTGTTTGATTACATGAGAGTTATTTGTTTCCATTGGGCACCCTTTGGGATGATGTGCTCACTCGTTCCCACTTCAGTTTCAGTAATCAGAAGGAATGGTGCGCGCGAAGATATCCGTTTTCGTAGCTTAGTGTTGTACCGGATCTAGTGTTGCCGTGTATCTTATATTTTGTGTATTCTTTCTTTAATTCTGTAAAACAACGCATTTATATAATCATATAACATGAGAGATTTTTCAAGTATGTTGTATCAGAGACTTTGGGTTTGTTTGTTAGAACTTTATGTGAATATGGTTCTTAAGATCGATAATATGGATTGGATACTTCTTTTAGGATGAAATCCTATTAGCTAAACAGGTTTAAGAGTTAGGGCGTCATAATAATCTACGCTGCTCTTCGTGAAGCATAAGTCCGGATTTTGAGGTTATCTAGACTTTGTCTATTGCTAATTGATAGACGCATTTATGTGTCTATTTTCATCTCTATTGTGTATATTTTTAGTACCCATTTTTGTACTAATGTTGGTATTTTATCCCTTTGTAGGTATTTTTGGGGAATAAACATTTTTGGGAAAATCGGCTCGAAAAGTTGTCTAAATGCACCTCAAGGGACAAGTGTTATACGGACTCCAGCAGCGGATAAGGGGCACCCATGGCTATGTGTAGCCCAAATTCATCTTTAGCACCCATCTTCATCATTTGAAAATAAATTTTTGGCGGGAAATATTTTTCTTTACTGGCAGATTTTTTGTTCGAATTTTGGATGATTTTTAAGGCGATTCAATGGCTGATTTTCGTTGGGTTAACTCTGTTAAGGATAAACAAGTATGGTATGGGCTGTAGAATCGATTAAACAGGGATAGAAATCCGTGTTGGAGCAAAACAGGGAGAATTCACAATTTGAGTTATTTTCGGTTTACAAAAGAATTTGTGAAGAGTTTACGGCAAGATAGGAGTGTATGGAGTCCTTATTCAGTCCTGAGAGAGTTTGAGAGAGTTTGGAAACCAAGTTAACGCGTAAAAAGAAGATTAAAATCCCATAACGTGCGGTGAAGAAAAAAAGAAAATATTTGGATTAACTCGAGTAATTTTGTGGTTTGGAGGCTATATATAGGTTGATTCAAGTCATATTTAGATATACGAACAATTTGGGGGAGTTTGGAGAAGTTTAGAGCTATAGAGAAGCGAGAAAAAAATCACAGAGTCGAGTTCAGAAACTTTCCTGCTGCTGCTGTGAAGAAGAAGACGAAGAACATTAGACCCTCAGAATCAGTCGCAGTGGCAGACTTATTTTCAGTGACAACGAGGTACGGTCGCATCTTCCTGCAGTCACCGAAGCTCTTCAGCAACGACTCGGACTTCTGTTTTAGACCTTCAGCAACTACAGAATCCGCTGCTTAGCACTTTTCACTCTTTTAATCAACTTTTGAACACCAAATATGTATTTTGAGCAAGTGATTAATATGAGGAGCTAAACCCCTTAGCCGAGGCGACGGAGGAAGCCATTGTTCCATGAAAAGTGGTATAATTCTATTTTAATTATTTATTGCAATTATTTTACATGATTATTTGCATAGAACTTAAAAGAAAAATTGGTTTTTATTGAGTAGTTGTGAAGTGTTTTGATGGGACATGCTTGGTTTTAATACTTTTGATGTTTCATGCTTCGTGCTTACAATTATTACTTCAAAAATCTATTAGAGGCAAATATTAGAATCACTTTAAAGAAGAATATTGCATGAATATTGATTAGAGTTTATCAATTAATTGGTCAATGGTGGAATCCAAAGTCTCGGTATTTTCTTATTATTATCAAAACAATTCTATTTAATTTTCGAAAATCCTTCACAAGTTCGAGCAACGAACCTTTTTACCACTACAACTATAAAACGACATCACTAATGATTTCCAATCTCACCTTGATCCATTGATCAGAAAGGAAACCACCATATAGGCTTATCTGTGAGAGGCAGATTGGTTTAAAGTCTTCAATTGAGTTGAAGCAACTCTTAGGCTGTAAAGGACGTCAGCTAAGGGAATTATTTACGCTGAGTCCTGCTGGGATTCAAGAGGCGTAAGGAACGTGACTGTAACTGAATTGATGTGAGGGTTTAATTCGGTCTCAACTACATTCCAGTCCGAAGTTACTTGGTAGTAGGCTAGTGTCTTTATAGGTTTAATACAGTTTGGTGTTCAAATCTGAACTAGGTCCCGGGTTTTTCCACACTTGCGGTTTCTTCGTTAACACAAATTTTGGTGTATGTGTTATTTCTTTTGCGCGTTATATTGTTTATCTTTATAATAGAATTATCACAGGCTGTACGTAAATCAATCAAAGTAGATATTACCATTACTACATCTCTACAATGCATATCCGACCACTTTCAGAATAATGGACAGGCTCACAAACATAGGTTCTCTCCCAATCTTCTTATCTGGTGTTTCCCTATTCTCCTTCGAAACCCCCCATGAACTACACAAACAAAAAAGAAACAATATGATCGGTCTGCGGCATCACTTATCGCTTATATTTGCGATAATAACTTCGTTATCATGTACAACAAAAGGACTTACGGGCATTATAATATTTGTTTTAACCCATCCCGGTATAGAGTTCCTTAGTTCGGTAATAGGAAATGGAACGTTGAAAAGACGAGGGTACCCAAATGCACCACAATCTTTTGTTTATCAACCTATAAGTCCTCTTCCGAATGTGATCGTTTATGGACAGAGTCGAGACAATATAACAATTCGGTTCATACTTCGTGTGATCGTTTATGAATACGAGATCGAGACAATACAACAACAAGATCACTTGTGTGATTGACTTTGGATACCAGATCGAGACGATACGACAACAAAGTGTGTACTTGATAATAGGTTCGGTAATAGCCGAAACTCTATAGGATCAATATCAAGTATTATGGAGTTAACATACTTGTGTATTTTAATTAATTATAATAACAATTATAATACGGAAAACAAAGTAAAAGACACAGAAAGATTTTGTTAACGAGGAAACCGCAAATGCAGAAAACCCTCGGGACCTAGTCCAGTTTTGAATACTCTCATAATTAAGCCGTTATACAAAATCAAATACCAAATTCGTATAGTTGACACCAAGCAGACTACCTCTAGCTACTTAGTTCCCTCAGTATCCCTGCACCTTCGACTTCTAGAGTCACGCACGTAAATAACAAGTCCTTTGGATCGTATTCGAAACAGCAATGGAAGAATATGTTTGGTAACCACTCTAATCAATCTTACTACAAGATAAGATGAGTCATTGACAAAGGCTCTTAAGTTTAATCTAATAAACTCCTTTGTCTGGTTAGATCAATCTATCTAATAACTACCGAAATAGTCAAGTTTAGATTTGCACTCAATCGATATAGATCTCAAAGAGAAACTATAGAGAATGCCGATGTCACACAACTAATCAATCAGATCTATCAAAGATAAACTGATTCTAGTTGGATCCCATCCGATCAAGGTTTGGGCACTAAATCCACAAGATACGAAACTAATAAGAATTCTTCTTCGTCTTCAAATCTTTTATTGCCTTCAAATACCTGCACAACATTACTTGAATCTTCTTGTGACCAATCACACACAAAACGGAGTCTGTTAACAATGAATTATCACAAAATATATTTAGATCAAACAACAGTTCTAAAGATCTTGTCGATACTTTGATCTAGTCTGAGTGAATCTTATATCAAAAGAAAAGATGCTCAAGAATAAACAAACTAGGTGCAATCAAAGTTTCAACAACCGTTAGTCAATCAAATCAAATCGAAAACTAATAACACTGCAATTATCTAGTTTCCTACCAACGGTACTCGTAGAGCTTCTTGATCCCAAAGAAGTCTTTAAACGAGCGGTCGTAAGAGATTTCACCTAATTAGGATACTTTCCTCTCTGAATAGACGGCTCCACCAGAAACAACGAGTAATGAAGTTTGCCTGGATCTTAGGATAGTTTGCTAAAAATGCAAACTTAGGTATTTATAAACCAAGGTTGTTTGGACATCAAGGAATTTCCAAAACTGAAAATATTCTTAAGATATACAATGAATGCCCAAATTCGGTTTTCCTAATTCCAATAAATGTTGTCCAATATTTTCTGAAATCTCTCATAGAAAATCTCCAATTAGTAAATGCACATTACTAATTTTTATTCTCTGGAGCTATGCATTAATTGCTGGAAATTAAAGCATATAAAACCAAAAACCTTAATTAAAAAATTATTTATTTATTTTGGTACAGGATCACCTTGAGTACCAAGGAATATCTTTGAACACTAAATGATAAGAGTTAATGCTCATGCTCAAAGTATGTTGACATCTTTACACAGCAAAACCTAATTCTGAATCTACACAAGTTCGTATGTAATTCATGGAAAATCAGTTTTGCATCTTGGAATCGGTTCTACCACACTTCCAAACAAGTTTAGAATCGGTTCCACCAAAATTCCAAGACTACTTTTTGATCGGTCATACCAAGTCACAATGGTTAGTTGTGATCGGTCCTTCCAAGTCACATACATGGGTTCGGATCGGTTATACCAATCACATGGATCGGTTCTACCTAAACATGGTACCTACTTGTGATCCGTCACACCAGTCACTCGGATTGGTCATACCAGTTGCAAGGATCGGTTCAATTTACACATGGTATCTACTTGTGATCGGTCATACCAGTCACTAGGATCAGTCATACCAATTACAAGGATCGGTCACACAAACTCTTATGATCGGTCATACCAATTACCAGAATCGGTCACACCAATTACAAGGATCGATCATACCATCTCATGGTGATTACTTAGGATCAGTTACACAAATTACCAGGACCGGTCATACCAAATCATAAGTCTAGGTATTGTGATCGGTTATACCAAGATACATAACCTGAGTTAAGATCGGTTCTACCAACTCACACATAGTGGTCATCCAAAGAATATCCAATGAATAACCGCACCAATACACCTATTGATTTCCCTTTCAATTCATGAAACAAGTTCACGAACTTACTTCCTTTAAACAAATGTAAAACATTGTTTCCTAGGATGAAATCTTCACCATTAACCCATACACATAATCATAAAACCATATACAAGATTATGTCGATGTCATATGTACTAAGTTCAAAAGATAAGCGTTATACTTCGTAATATAATTACTTAATACTATGACCAAACTATTATGACCATGTGTATCTACTAAAGTATTACTTACAAGCTTCGCATGTTATGATTTCAATATAGCACGACTCGAAAGATACGTTAGGAATAGAAACAAGTTCAAGTCAATATTACTAACCTCAAGTGGAAGGATGATGTCGTCGTTGTAATCGTTACTTTTTCTCATTCTTCTGGTCTTCAGAGTAATACTTTTATGTCTCAACATTCCTAGACTTTCTAGTCTAACCTAAACGAAGTTGACTTTAGTATTTAATCAAGCGACTCTAGATGAGTTTTGGTACTAAAATATGACAACCAAACTTGACATACCAATGCTTGGTGAGTTCAACCGAGATATGCGCTAACAGTCTCCCCCTTTGTCAATTTTAGTGACAAATTTACATATGGAGCTAAACGAATTACAAAATAACTCATTCTTCATACGCTTGATTCCAAGTTTCAACAACACAATAAGCTGCATATATTCAATCAATAAATGAAGTTGTTGACATTTGAATAACAAAAGCTTTTACTCCCCCTAAAGGTAAGCTACGTAAATATTCAATCTGAACACTTTGTTATTCCCCTTTTATAGTATGAAGTACTAAACAATAATATGATATGTTTCTCCCCCTTAGTCAATGCTTTACTCATTCGTTAGATATAACTTTTAAGCACAATTGTCTTTTCCTAGTGATTAAAAATCACTTGTTTACTCCTTATATTTCTCCCCTTTTTTCTCGCAAAATGACAAAGTTTCGAGCAAATAAAGGACAAACCGAAAGGATCTTACAAATCTATAAGACTTGTACAACATATAAGAGTTAAGCACGAAGGTTTCACATACCATTTTAGATAAACAATATTAAAACCGAAACTACAAAAGTAATTTAGTTTCAATATGTTATCAAGGAAACAATTGCCCGAAGCAATTTTCCCTATAGTCCAACAAATCGACTAAGATACTTAATTCCATTGTCTAACTGATTGCGTTTGTACAATCGCTTGTTTCGATAAGACCAAAATAAAGATTAGAATTAACTTTATTTCTCTCATCAGGTTCTAATTATTCATACAATAAATTAGACCTTTCTTTTTAGACAAGACAAACACTAGGTTAGTTAACTAGTTTTTCTTGTCAGGGCATTCGATTAGACTTAAATCAAATGGACTAAAAAAATGATCCCGTATTTTTGTTAATCCAAAAACAATAGATACAAACCAAAATAAATTGACTTGCAATTATTTATTTTTATTAAACGGAAGCAATTGAAACAAATATATACATTACAGCACCGCAATTGCACCGAATTTCGTTAAGCAAAAACACTTGATACCCAACAATAAAGAAGATACCAAACCATAAGCCAAATAAATTGACACAGTTTTTTTTTACCTTAAATAATTGAATCATATGAACCAATCCATACACAATAATGGAACATATCAATTGTACCTAAATTTTGTTAAGCAAAAGCAAAATATATGCAATATAAACATGCTTTTCTTAAACAGGAAAAACGATTAACTAACAATTAAAATCGTTACCTCAATTTCCGCAGCCACTTCTCCCCAGAAAGATATATCATTAAGCGCAAGTTCAAATAAGAACTCTCCACCTGTATGTTGTCATCCTCTCACAAGAACAAAAGAACAACAACAAAACCAACCTTTCCCAGAGAAAGGTTGAATCGGTTTTAACTAATGCGTGCCAATAACAAAAGTTGAAAACCCGAAAGACATATGTTATGCTAAACACAACTTATGTAAACATAAATTGATTCAACATATTATGACTTTTCATATATGAGTTTCAATCAGAACTCCTTATGATCCTTTGATAAAGCCTACCAACATGGGCTAGAACTTAATCCCGATAAATCAAAAAGCCACACACATAAGGGCTACATCATATGAGATCGAATATTAAGGTTAATAAGAACCGAAATCAGACATCTCATAAAACCGAAATCACATAGCAAAAATGTAAACATTCATACACATGCCATGCAATCGGAAACTATCACATGAAACAAAAATTATAAAATAATAATTTTATTCATAATTAATATTGATAATTTTATTCAAAATAGACCGTATACAAAATATTGAGATAAATCAATACATTGATGTTTATTTTCTTCAATGGTGTGTCGTGAGGACGTCAATTTCGAATTTTGGATTCAAATTCTTCTGAGCACTTTCCTTTCCAATAGAAAGTTTGTTCATCTCGAATAGTTTTGATTGAAGATCAGCAAGTACTTCTTTTGAATCCTCGATCATTAGTTCATGATGCCTAACACAACTTCAAACAGTGGGAATCTGTTTTTCTTAGAGAATCTTGTAGATTACCAGGTTGTAGAGCATCTTGAGTTTCGGCCATGACCGATGCACATAGTGCCAAATCATCTAGAGATGAAACTTCTTTCACCGATTTCTCCATTATTGGCAAGATAGTCTTTTTTCGGACAAGAAGGATATATAACATGAGATAGGAGAAAATCAAGGAGTGACATATTTTGGTTTATGGAAACCGAATTTATTTATCCCAAAAACAGTGAAAGATATCGATCATGAGTTTATTGTTACCTGCTAAAAGAACATACTTACACAATCTGTTTATGCCTCCTCACATATAAGATTTTTGGCAACAAGTGAGGATGCATTTTTCAACACAATCAGTGTATGTTGGGGTGAGGGTTAATCTCACCGTAGGTAACAAAACCATCCTTAGGATGATTTATGAACACAATAGATTGTGTTCTTTTATGTTCTTTCTTTCTCTTGTAATTACAAGAGTCCGCAACTTCTTTTCCAGATCTAATAAACTCATCATCCTTCAAAATCTTTATGCCCTTACGAAGTGCCTTGATGAATTTATTATTTTGTTGGAGATTCCAATAGAATTTTACAGAGTGGCTATCTCTTCCACACAAAGAACTCAACATACTATCAAAAGATTTTGAAAACGAATTACCTTTTCCTTTGTTAACTTATGACAACGCTGGTTGATTAGGAACGTTTTTGTCAACCAGTTTTTCTTGCTCAGACTTTGCCTCTTGAGTTTTATCTGACGAGGATTTTCTAAGGTTATCAAGTTACTTGTTTAACTTTAGATTTTGCTTAGTTTCCAACTCAAGTTTTTCTAAACAGTTTTTTAGGAGTTGATTAGACTCACTAGACAAATCACTGTTAGTTTTGGAAAAAAGTGCATTACAATTTGATATTTCTTCATAAGGTTTCTGCTCAGGAATATCATCCAGGGTAGTGAAGTAAGCTTTGTTACACTTATGAGCCTTTTTGCTGGAATAATTTCTGGCCATATGTCCAAAACCACGACACTTGAAACATTGGTTTTTATATCATCCTTTTCACGACAAAACGATGATGCATTAGGAGTCTGTTTATTTTTCAATTAAACATCCTTAACCTGTTGTGTTAGGAGTACAATTGTTGAGTCAAGCTCTTTTTCAACAAGTATTTTATCCTCTTGACAACATTCCTCAGCCCAATTTATACTTACTTCATTCGAAGATTGATTAGTATTATTTGAGGCATTGAATATGAAAAGAAGAGGGTACCCAAATACACCACAATCTTTAAAATATCCACATATAAGTCCTCTCACCGAAAGTGATTATCTATGGACAAAGTCGAGATAATACGAAAAATCGGTATTCACACTTTGTGTGATCGTCTATGGATACGAGATCGAGACAATACAACAATCAAAGTGTAATTACTTGATAATAGGTTTGGACTTAACCAAACTCTATAGGATCACTATCAAGTAAAACAGAGTTAACGTTTGTGTATTTTACTTTTAATTATAATAAACAATTATAATTACGGAAATAGAAAAGTAAAAGACACAGAAAGATTTTGTTAACGGGAAAACCGCAAATGCAGAAAACCCCCGGGACCAAGTTCATAATTGAATACTCTCATAATTAAGCCGTTATACAAAATCTAAACCAAACTTCGTATAGTTGAAACCAAGCAACTAAACCTAGTTCACTTAGTTTCTTCAGTATCCATGCGCTTCCGACATTCAATAAGTGCACGCACTGGAACAATTCATTTGGATCGTATTCCAAACAGTAAAGGAACAATAAATATGTTTGGTAACAACTCTATCGATTCTTTCTAGTAAAGATATCTCAAGTCATATGCAAAGGCTCTTCCGTTTAAACAAATAAACTCCTTTTCCTGGTTCGATCAATCCAATCTCTATTACCTAAGTAATAAGATTCGTATTTGTAACAATCAAAATAGAACTTAAAAGAACTATTAGGTGTTACCGATCTCACGCAACTAATCAATCGAATAAATCCAATTCTAGTAGGATCCCATCCGATCAAGGTTTGTGCTACACAAAGATATGAGAAACCAATCAGAAATCTTCTTCGTCTTCAAATCTTCTTTAATCTTCAATTAAACCTGCACAACACCACTTGAATCTCTTGTGACCAATCACGCACAGAACGGAGTCTGTTAACAATGGATTATCACAAGATGTCTTTAGATCTACAAAAAGTTATAAAGATCCCGTCGACACTTCGATCTAGTTTGAGTGAATCTTATATCATAAGAGAAGATTCTCAAAAATAAATAAACTAGGTGAAATCAAAGTTCAACAACCGTTAGTCAATCAAATCAATCGAAAACTAATAAACCGAAATTATCTAGTTTCCCACCAACGGTACTCGTAGAGCTTCTTGATCCCACAAAAGTCTTTAAACGAGCTTTCGTAAGAGATTTCGCCTAATTAGGGTACTTTCCTCTCCAGATAGACGGCTCCACCAGATCAACAAGAAGATGAAGTTTGCCTGGCTCTTAGGATAGTTTGCTAGAATGAAAACTTAGGTATTTATAGACCAAGGATGTTTGGACACCAATGAATTTCCAAAACCGAATATTCTCAAGATATGCAATAAATGCCCAAAATCGGTTTTCATAATTCCTGGAAATGCTTTGTCCAATATTTTCCGAAATCTCTCAATAGAAAATCTCTAATTAGTAAATACACATTACTAATTTTTATTCTCGAGAGATATGCATTTAATTGCTGGTAATTAAAGCATATAAAACTAACAACCTTAATTAAAAGATTCTTAATTTATTTCGGACCGGGATCTCCTTGAGTAATTAAGGAATATCTTTGAACAATAAAAGATGAGAGTTATTGTTCGTGTTCAAAGTATGTTGACATCTTTTTCTTTGTAAATTCTCTTTTATATTTATAATCTTGGAATCGATTATACCACACTTCCAAACAAGTTTAGAATTGGTTCATTTGTATTCCAAGAAAACTATGTGATTGATCAAGTATCAAATCACAATCATGGGTTCAATTGGTTCTACCAATCACAAGGATCGGTTCTACCTCAATATGGATTACTTGTGATCGAACGCACAAGTTACCAGGACCGGTTACATCAGTTACCAGGATCGATTACGTCAATTACCAGGACCGGTTACCATATTCTCATGGTATTGCTTGTGATCAGTTACACAAGTCACTAGGATCGGTTACACCAATTACCAGGATCGGTTTCACCAATTACTAGGACCGGTTATACCAATTACAAGGATCGATTACACAATTATTTTGTGATCGGTCACACCAATTAGGATCGGTCACACCAATTACAAATATCGATCATACCATCTCAGGTGATTACTTAGGATCGGTTACACTAATTAACAAAAACTAGTCATACCAAATCATAAGTCAGGCACTGTGATTAGTTATACCAAGATATATAACAAGTTATGATCGGTTTTACTAACTCACACATATTGGTAATCCAAAGATATGCAATGAATAACAATTCCAATAAGCCTAGCGATTCCCCTTTCGATTCATAAAACAAGTTCATGAATGCACTTCCTTTAAACAAATGTAAACATTGTTTCCTAGGATGAAATCTTCACCTTTACCCATACACATAATCACAATAGCATTCATACGATTATGTCGATGTCATATATACGAAGTTCTAAAGATAAGCGTTATACTTCGTATTATAATTCCTTAACACTATGATCATGTGATCATGTCTCACTACTAGAGTATAATAATCATTCACAGCTTCGCAGTTATGTTTTCAATATAGCACGACTTGAAAGATACGTTAGGAATGAAACAGTTCAAGTCAATATTACTAACCTCAAGAGGAAGGATGATGTCTTCGTTGTAGCTTGTTACTTCTTCACATTCTTCAGGTCTTCGAGTAATACTTGTATGTCTCATAATCCTAGACTTTCTAGTCTAACCTATACGAAGTTGTCTCTAGTACATAATCAAGCGACTCTTAGATGAGTTTTGATTCACTAAAATATGACAACCGAACTTGACATACCAACGCTTGGTGGGTTCAACCGAGCTTATCTCTAACAATCTCCCCCTTTGTCAATTTTAGTGACAAAACTCTTAATACATATGGATAATAAATTATAAGAATTCATTAAATATACGCTTGATTCCAAGTTTCAACAGCATAATAACCTGCATATATTCAATTAATAAATGTCGTTGTTGACATTTGAATAATTAAGCTAATACTCCCCCTAAAGGTAAGATAGGTAGATTTTCAATCCGAACATCTTTGTTATTCCCTTTTTGTAGTCAAGATAACTACAACAACAATATGATATGTGTTGGAATTATGAGGTGTAATTCCTTAATCAGCTTGAATAGAAATTAGTTGAAGGGACTACTAAGCCAAGGGTTGGGAACGGTTTAGTATTTGGTTTCAAATACTAACCACCCAAACAGTTCCTAAACACTACCAGTTGTGTCTTTCCGGAAGGGATGTAAGTCTGTTAAAGGACCAAACGTGGTGCCTCTTGGGAACAGACTTTCCCCCCTGTTTTTAGTCACTATTTTCCCTTATAAAACCTCCACTGATTTCCTAGTTCAACATCGAATTTTGGTCTTTGGTTTTGTCGTGTCAAAGTGTTAAAAGAGATAGCATAAAAAGCACAATTTAGTTTGATGTTTCTTGTGTTGTTTGAAGTGCTGCATCAACCAAGAAGGAGATTGTTGTATTTCGGGAAACGAACGCCAATTAACCATACGGCATCATTGTGGGGGCGTAATCGTTTTAAGGACATAGAGATTTCTCTAGCCTCAATCCACTGTTTGATATCTCTATCTCTATTCCCTTCTTATTACTGTGAATGAATGATTGTTTTTCTTTGAGTTATGATTATTGTATTCGTTTGAGTACATATGCAGTTGGGTATTCTTGAATAAACCAAACTTTGCAATTGTGGCAAACGTTTGTGTTGAACTGCATT